>CAJHZI010000528.1:392500-805000 GCA_905160935.1 Enchytraeus crypticus
TAACCTGATAAGCTCAAGATTGCGAGCGGAGTGAAGAAGAATGAAATACGGACGTATTTATGTTTACGTTGCATTGACACTTTAATTTGTGACATTTCTACAAATAAATTCATACAAATTATTGAGTATTCTAGTTGTCGTGAGCTCGTGACTATAATTTAAAAATGTAAGTAACTCTGTAAGCTGTACAAACTTTGTATAAACTTTCAAGGAATGTCGTATTTGGAAAATAAAAAACATATTTGTGATTTATCACCTGATGAATGATTAACTTGTGATGATTACCTGGTCATCCTAAATATGTTAATATAATTTTTATTGCAAATAATTTTAAATTCTAGAAATTTTGTTGACAGCTTTCAGTACATTTAACATCTTTATTGACCCTTTACATAGAGCGTCAACAATTCTTTTGAAGCAGTCATTAGTAGGCATATGTCCTTAATTTACTTATCGTCTAATCTGCATGTAGATAACAGTTGTGATGGTTGATAGTGTATTACCAGTGCTCTTTAGTTCTGTGTTTATTCCATATATAGTTAGCTTGTAAAGTATTAACGGCAATATATCTCAAATACAAACAATTATCTACATACTGGACTAAGCTGAAATTGCTGAAAGGATATAACTAAAGTTTAAATTAAAGTACTGCTGTAATCAATCGTAACATCAAGCACTGTAGATGCATCTTTGTTATGCTGATGAGCCGAACAATATTCATCAAACAGTACCACTCATAAATTGAAGTCAGTAGTCCATATGTTGGACATTTATGACATATATAGATCAAATCTCAGTTATACTGGGTGGACAATATACGAATAGTTTTTCTAGAAGTATGGTTTAATTCAGCCATCAAAGTTAATTCAGCATGTATGGTATGGTTTAGAAGTATGGTCCAATTCAGCCATTCATAGTGTTTCAATTAAAAATGTGCATTATTTGTCGAGGAGGAATTTTGTCATTTACTTACAAATTTGGTTGAAACATATATGGCGATCAAAGTTATTTATTAATTAATGCTCTGCAAAGAAGAAAATAGTATTTTCTGTCAAATTTTATGGCACTATAATTAATTCTTTATATAATGTGACTCAAGTTGGCTTTCAATCAATTAAATCATTAAACAAATGGCATCAGTAAACAAAATATAATAGTCTGCTACATTTTTGTTTCTTTAATCACTCTAGATGGTTCAAAAAGTCTTGTAGATTAGTGTGTCCATTAGTGTGATTGTTGAAGAGCGATCTTCAGTTGGATTTCTTCAAAATTCAAATATATAAAAATAAAAATAATACTATATATATAATAATATATATAATATATTATAAATTCAGTTTGTTTGATATCAAGTTTTAAGCCCAATTCTATTCGCATAATTTCTGGCTCAAGAGTAACAGAAGTGAGCATCTTCGATTCTCTGATTTATCTGTTGGACTCTTGGAAGTCTGGTTTTGAAGTCGCAAAATAACTAGCGTTAACATACAGAGTCAATTGCAACATTCTATTTTTTTAAGGGCTAGTAAATTGCCTAATATTCAAATTTTGTCAGTGCAAAAGATAACAGTAATAAAGTTTATTCTTTCAAATTATATTATGAACTAACGTAACAACAATTATAACTACAATTAGGGTGCTACAATTATCAATGACAAAATCAAGCACTAGTGAGACAAAGTCAAGCCAGCATGCAAAAAGAAGGTCCTAAAACGGTGCAAATTTCAAAATCCAGAAAATCAGTCCAAAGAACTAAATAACCGATACGTTCAAATTTCAAATCTTTCAATTTGCTTCAATTATAGTTATAGATTTTCACATATCTAAATGTCTAAGTACTTTATTTTTTTCAGTATTTAAATCATTTTGAAATTTTTATTTGCTTTTGTAGAAAACGAGTGAAAGAAAATCAGCATGAGTGATATTAACACAAGCACTACTCAACCTCCAGGTACCACCAGTTAGAGTGTAGAAAAGTAACATAATTTAAAACTATGCAATCTTGGTATGTGTACTTGTAATATTTAGACCAAACAAGAACCTAAACTGATTTTCTGATGCATTCTTCTGTGCTTTTCGTTTCCTGAATGGTATTTTATTTCACTGGATTAGTTAACAAATACTGGGATTACTATATAGGTTATAAAGAATAACTTCTTTATTGATGCTCTCATATGAGTCTGGCAATGGAACTTTAAATAAAAAGTAAATATCTAAATAACTTATCAACTTCTGGCATATAATACAAACTTTCATGTTTATGTTATTAAAGAAAGCCTCAATTCTTTGAAGTTTTACAGCATCATAGACAAAACATAAACATCTACAGAACCCTTAAGTGTTCAATTTTTTGTTGTTGGCTAATGGCGTTGATATAAAACTTCTTTTTTTGTAATATCTAGATAAAGCTGATACAAACAATGACAGCGAAGATTGAGGCATCTTAGAAAGCCAGTTTGTTTCAAAACTTGAACTAAGTTTTTGATGTGGCAAAGAAATAAATAATTATGTAAAGCTGGTAAAGCTAAGGTTAACGTCAGTTTCCTCACTCGAAAGCGATGTCAGTGACGGGCAAGCCCAGGATTTGAACCCGCATCAACTGATCCGCGGTCGAGTATCTTACCGACTTCGCCACTGGTTCCAGCATGTAAAAGAAGTGGTCTAAAATTGTGATATACAGAATGAATTCACTTATTGGACCTATTGGATTGGAATGAATAATACTGTTGTCATAGAGAATGCAGTAATAACTTTTTGATTATATGTTATTTGATCCCTCATAAGTATTAAATATATTCTGAAACAAGGATAAAAATGTTATTTCTCGAGTTGTTCAGTGATCGATGTTCGATGTCGTCATTATATTGGCTGAAGCCAGTGGCGATGTAGGTAAGATATTAGACCGCGGATCAGTATGTGCGGAGTTGAAATCCTGTGCTCGCCTGTCACTGACATCGCTTTTGAGTGAGGAAACTGACTTTAACCTTAGCTTTACCGGCTTTTATTATAGTTTGTGCCTGTATTCAAACTAAGTGTAACAATAAACAATGATGTAATTTGTGCAGCTGGTGCTACTGCCACAGCCTCGGCACCGGATGCCCCCACACCGGCATCAGGGGCTTCACCCCTGTA
This sequence comes from Enchytraeus crypticus, assembly GCA_905160935.1. Taxonomy (NCBI): domain Eukaryota; kingdom Metazoa; phylum Annelida; class Clitellata; order Enchytraeida; family Enchytraeidae; genus Enchytraeus; species Enchytraeus crypticus. The sequence continues at coordinate 395,630 of CAJHZI010000528.1, forward strand.
CCCAGAGCTGCCATCACCCACTGCTGCACAGGTAGAGAGGGCCAAACTAGAGGCAGGCTGGAAGTCTGATCTAGCTAGGGTATGTGCAGTGCTGTACATTGAATGTTTCAATAGCGCAATTGTTAGAGGTATAGATAACGTCATGAAGTTTTAAATGATATATCCTGAGGTGAATTGAACTCTTGTGGGTTTGAATCCCAGCCGTGCTGATCTGAGAGTAAAGTCTCGGACATTCACTGGACTGGTTACACGGAAAATTGACAAAATTGCCTAACGGATTTAACATGCGGTATTAAAAGTGATAGATAGCAACGTAGTTGATCATTTCACTGTAATGTGTGTTATTATTGTTATTATTGTTATTATTGTTACATGTAAGTAAAGTGGATGCTAGCATAGCGTAATAGTAGAGTATGGATCGAAGAGTTGAAAGATCAGCGTTTCAAGCGTTGATTAGATGTTGATGAAAAATCTCAATGATGTAGAATTATTTTTCTTATTTCTGCTCTATCTGCTAGGTGCAGCATTTTCTGCAGAAGTGATTATGATTAACACTGGAGTGAGATATAAATAAGAAAAAATTCAAAAGTGATTGGGAAATAAAGTGATTGGGAAATAAAGTGGAGTGAGAAATAAATTTAAAGAATTCAAAACTAAAACGAGTTTGACAATAAGTAGAAATTTAGTCATGAAATTTGAAGTTAGTCTAACTGCCATTTGTGTTGTACTAACTTAAAATGTTCAGTATTGGTAAATCTGGATATCTTTAATGTAACTGATGACGGTGCAGAACTTAAGTATTTTAAAATAAAACCCTTCTGTGTATAAATACAATATGTAACTTCTATACTAAGCCCATAGGCATCAGTTGCAGTAAATACTGTAATATTGTGAATATTGGTTGTATCCACTGCCTAGTTGGTAGCATTGTTTGAGAAGCAATGGACCATGGGCTCGAATTCCTTCCGTATCGTTGTGAGGCTACGATTGTGGTACTGAAACTGAAGTTAATTTCAGCATATTCAGTTCATAATAATAATATTTAATAATTAAATTTAATAATAATATAATAATAATTTAATAATTAAATTACTCATTGCTTATTCTATGATATTTAATAATTGAATTTCATTTTTAAACCATAACCAGTGGTTTTTAATTTTGATTTTTTCAATAGATGTAAAGAATTTGCCGGTCACTCTATGAGCAGTGTGCTACTTTCAAAGTTACTGATATTGAACTATGCACCATTGCATTTCTCATTCAGTTTTCACAATTACAAAGAGTTGAGTGTTGTATTAATTTAACTGTTTCAGTATTTACTAAAAAATACTATTAGTTTTAATGCACTGCTTATTTATGGCTATGTTTTTTGCATCGTTAATTAGCTAGAGTATGAGATAGAGACTCTGAGAACAGTACTGAATGCCAAGTGCAATCAAGCGGCAGAGCTGAAGAGAAAGCTTGGCATCACTCCTATCACTGAAATAAAACAAGACCTTCAACAGGGCCTGCAAACCATACGGGAGTCTGAAGCGTATGTGTAATCTGTCAGTCTATCAGTCTATAAATCAATCAATCAGTCAATCAATCAGTCAGTCATTCAATCAATGAATGAATCAATCAATATGTTAGTCATTCAATCAACAAATCAATCAATCATTTAAGAAAAGAATCAAAAAATTAAAGAATCAATCAATTCAGTTAGTCTATTAATCATGAAATATATAAATCAATCAAACAGTCAGTGTTTAGGAGGATCTCATATTTCGTAAGTTATATCAATATAGCAAAAGGTATACATTTTTACCTATAATAGAGATCATTTATGTATATAATGATGGGTAGATATACTAGATAATCTAAAATTCTATTTTTCATTCAATCACTCGATGTTGAGTACAGATTTGCTTATTTGTCGATAGATGTGAAATATTGACGTTTGACTTTATAATTTAAGTTCTGTCCAAAGTTTATAAGTTTTTGATGTTACTTATATAGACATTTTCCCATGTTGGGTCCGGGACACTGAAAAATAGATCAAGCATTAATTCCACTTGTCATAAGTGGCGACAAAGCATAAACTGAGGAAGGCAATGGAAAACCACCTCAGAATTTATATTTTTATCATGGTTTAAGCTAATAAGTATGGATAAGACATAGCCTTTTGTGAAGGGATTGTTGATCTATGGAGTGCTCTCTATGGAGCGCGAAAGCAGACTCAAGAGTATAATATGTACTCTGAACCTGCCGTTTGATAGAGCACTAGAGAGAGATAAATAGACATAGTTACTCATTTAATTTACATGTTTCAGCTACCAGAAGACGGGCTCTGCAATTAAAACGTTTGGTGATTTTGCATCCAAAAAGCTCAGTGACATTAGGTTTGTAGTCATGTGTACTGCAAAAGCATCTAAATAGATATTTTATGTAATTCTAATACACTCACACACACACATATATATATATATATATATATATATATATATATATATATATATATATATATATATATAATTTTATTTAATATTATTTAATATTACTTATCATCATCATCATCTTCCCTTAAATCCCAGTTTAGCCAGGGTCGGGATACGAATAGACCTTCTCCACTCCTCTCTGTCCCATACCATATCATAATATATTTAATATTTATAGTTTTAATTAACATTTTTGATAAAAAATTTCCTATTTAAACATAGTAACTTTTATGATCTTGAACAGCATCTTTATTTCTGAGATGAATTGTGTGAACTGAAATTTATAGTTTGGCCTATAAATAATTGGCACTTTAGAATTTTGTTAGGGTGAAATTCATTTATTTGCTGAACATTGCATGAAAGCGGCTAGAACAGAAAATGAACTTTAAAAAAGTTATTCATTCTATTCGGTGAGAAATTGTGCCTATAGATATACAATTTGCTATTTATAAATTTATTATTTGCAGAAATTCCAATGCATTCAAGTCCGTTGAAGAGAAAGTGGGTACTGCATACCAGAGTGTCAAGGTAATGTTACATGTTGATATCTGCAATCTTTTTTTATCGCCCACTGTAAGGTTGTGTTTCCCTCTTTTGTTATTATTTACGGGCTATAGTTAAGTTAAATATGATTAACATATTTATTAGATGGCAATAAAATAGTGAGTGTTGCTTTCTCTATAATTAAATTCTTCTGTTAAAAATATTATTTGAATTTAAAAATAAGAGTTTAATTTGAAACAAACAGTGTGATGTGTATAACGAGTGTATGCTTGCAAGGCTATTTACATATTATTTATAGTATTTAAACTTAAGGACTGTTCTTTTGAATGCAGAATTGAAATTCTGGTGCCAAAATTCTAGGTAGGAAAGATTTAACCTGGTTTGATGAATAAAATTATGTCTATCAGAATGCTGCATAAATATAAGATGCCTTAAAGCTATTAGTTGCGTACTGCGTACCACTTTATACATATGTCTAGATGATTAAAACTGTTTAGATATAAAATAAAGTTTAGAAATAATGATTAGAAATAAATTACTTCAGATTTAGTAGTTTTTGGCAGTAGTTTTCTTATACCGGTAGTTAATAAACTCGCCAAGATATGCAGATAACTTACACCACCGATCAGAGATAAACTGAGAATCAGAAATATCGGTATTCACGAGCAATGTTGCGTGGTTATTAACTTCAAGGCCATCCGCAAAAAATTATAGCATTCAGCCAATGACAGCGCTCTCCTTCAGGCTGACCGGCCAATCAGCTTACTTTGTACACACAATGTCTTAGTCCATGTGTAAAGTTACAGCTCGATGTAAACCTCAGAAAGCAGAGGCGCAGCTGCGTCTTACTTTAAACCGTGATTTAAATCTTACAGAATACTAAATTGTGACTAATCCGTTGTTTACGCCACTGTTGAGATTTTCAACCGCGAATTATCTCACTAGTAATTATGGACTTCCAAGAGTCCAACAGATCCATTAATATTAGGAGACATTTATTTAAGTGCCACAGAGCAATATTTGAATTGTGTGCTGTGTGAATTTTATGTATCTAATTTTAGCTGTTGTTTATGATACAATTTGCGCTAAATTTAAACAGATTGAATTTATTTAGTTGAACCGTTTTATTATTCATATATTGATTAAATTGACTCTAGATTATAAAAAGTTAACCTCTTTGATAAATGGTGATACTAAGTCCGCATTGTTGTAGTACGTATATATAATGCGATATATCTAGCTATTTGTCTAATATATATAAATCTGTTTAATATCAAAATATTTTCGTGTATTCTGTAGAGATAATTGAATAATGTTTTAATTGTCATTTATTTCCATTTATTTCAGGCTTTTTAGTTAATTACTTTTTGCAACGCCTTGCATTGTGTAGTTTTAATCTAAAATATCATTTTATTTATAAATATTCTACGCAAGGATGAAGATATGAAAAATTAGTTCTTAAGTTATGTGCACTTAAGATTAAAGGTTTGATAGCAGTTTTATATTCCAATAGAATAATTGCTGATTTAGCATTCTGTTGGGATAAATCAGACACTGGTTGTTTCGATTTAGGCTATTAAAGCTAACACAGTGTGTTTTCTTTTTATGAATTCATTAGACATCCCAGTCAGTTGGAAATTTGAAATCTCGATTGGTAAGAGGCAATTCTTGTGTCTCGATGATAAATAATTAATTTGATTGTACTGTCGCTATGATTGATTAAATTTGGTAATTTACTTAATTCCTTTATTTTGCTTACTTGGAACGCACTTAATTTAAAACAGTTTTTATTTTTCAATACTTTCAGTAAATTACACACTTTATCTTCGATGTCTATAATTAATTTTTACTAAGATTTAGTGCGCAATAATGCATGTGTATGCTACATATTTTTAGTTTGTAATATTGATGTTACTGTTGCTAAAATAGATAAAATAGTGCAAATTTCTTTACGTAAGAGATGTTCATCTGTACTTTGCATATTTCTGCTATGTATGTTAGAATTTTATTTATTTGAAACTACAGTTTCAATATTTCTGTACTTAGTTTGGTACTTAACTTTTGGGCTTGTTTAATGAAATCTATAATTAATCAGTAAATTGGATCACACTTTTGTACCTGCAGACCTTTGCTTTCCACTTTGGGTTATAATGATAGAATATAAGAGCTGTACTGGTTTCCTACCTTCTGTTTGAAGTTTGTTCGGCTTTAATTTCATAATATTTTAGCTCGTTCTCATTAGTTTAGGAGGGGCTTAATATATATAAATCGGTTAAAGGCTGTAAAAATTATATTTTTAATGCATAATTAATTAAATTTCTGCTTAATTTATTTAATATAAAATTAACTAATTAAGAATTTGAAATTATTTAAGCCTCTTAATTATTCATTTCTGGGATCACTTCAAAAATGAAACAGTACTCGAAAGATCTGGACAAAGAAAACTAGATGAATGTTTTTTGAAAGAAGTTTGAGGTTTTTGGGTCATTTATTGAAAATGCCTGAAGATTGGTAAACAAAAACTGAAATTAACTGGAGTCAAAACAAAGAAAAAGGAAAAGAGGAAGACCTAGGAATAAGTATTCCTGGCTCAATATAATCAACAAAGATTTGAGAACATTGAACATTTCAAGGGACAAAGCTGTGAGGATTTCTGATGATAGAAACGAATGGAGGAGTGTTGCCGCCCTATGTTCTGTTTAGAACTCAAGGAACTGATGATGAAAATAACTAATTATGAACTATTGCTACTAAAGGCTATACTATTTTTTCGCAAGCGCTATTCTATATTTGTTCATGGTTTATGCGCGATACTGCAATATGATATTAAATTAGTATGAATCTGGCTTTAATAAAAATCTAAATTAAATAAATTTGATGTAAATCTAGATATGGTGTAAAAATTTCGATGATCTTCAATTTTAGCCATATATATGTATATTATAAATATATGCCTATACTAATAAATGAAATGTAAGATTCTGGTTTCGTCATTGTGGGTTTCGTCATCGTCACTTGTGGTTTGGTACTAGTTAAGTTTTTAAAGAACATTGGCAGAGAAAGACTATGCTAAGGTCTTTAGACATCCACATTCAAAACCTTGGCTTCAAAAACATCAACCATCAGAGGATCTGAACTAATTTTCGAAGCAATTGAGGGGAGAATGGATGGGAGGATGAATTTGTCATTCTCGACAATCCTATGTTGTCATTTTTATGAACAACAACAACAACAGCATCAATACGGTTAGAGTGCTACTGTTGTCCATGACAACATCGAGCACTGTGGAACCAAATTGCAACAGATGAGCAGAGTGAGGGGTCCATAAACGGTGCAAGCCAAATTCCGGGTAGTCAGTCCAAGGAAGGGTACTAGCGGAATGGAGGTTTAAGTGTTGGTCTCAGGTCATGGACATTTAGTGGATAAGAAAAGTCGAAGAGAAAAGTTTTCAACCCGGTCAACCGCCTATGAAACTGAATTTTTTGAAGAGAGTTTATGCATAAGAATGGAATGTTAAACTTGCTTTAAACGGGTGTTGTATCGCATATTATGGGGCCGGTACGAAGGAGTCTAGATAGGAAATGGAACCTTAAAGTCGGCTATCCTTCAGCGTGACACCATCAAGTGTACGCTACTGGATTTTATACTCTCCTTCGGTAGAGAAAATCCCATGTCACAACACAGTATTGAACTCACAATCTCTCGTTCAAGATGCGAGCGCTCTGTGTAAAAATGTTGAACATTTCTTACCAGACAGTGTACACACTGAGCTAGTTCTCGGTCTTCCTCTTTTCCTTCCATTCTTCCTTCCATTACGTCTTTTACCGTGATACCGGAAGTCAATAAATATAATTTTTAATAATTTAGATTTTTGTATCTTATATAGCTATATTTTGATTCTGTTGTATTCTATAAAGAAATTGTATCCCGTTATTTGACAGTCTTATTTTCCATACAAAATGCACTATCTGTCTTTGTAGTCTAAAGAATATTACGTAAAACATTTGTTTTAAGTGCTCTGTTTTTTATTTTAGCAAAATTAAAATTTTATTTCTTTAGTTGCATACTTATTGATCTTATGGCTTGATATTTTTAACAGGTCTTCTAGGCTTGGATTTCTTAGTAATACGCATGATGATTTCGAAATTCTAGAAATTTAGGATCTGTTAACTTTTCTGTTGTGCTTTTCTGTGAAATTTTTGCCTATTAATATACAACATTTAGAAAGTCTTATATAATTTAACAAAGTGATATTTGCATTAATTAAAGGTGCACTAATCACTAGATTTACTACCTTATATTGTATGATAAATGCTAGACACCTACCTTATATTGTATGATAAATGCTAGACACATTTTGGCACTATTCTATAGTCTATCTGATTACTGAATGGAATTTTTATAGTTTTCTTGCGTCATATAGTTTAAGATGGGTTTTTGGCGCCTAAAATGTGTATTAGTCTAATGATTTCAATCCATTTCAACCCGCTTTTGCTCAAAACTTGCCATCCCTGGTTTAAAGTAGCTATATTTTCTTTTTATCCCTATCTAATAGTTATATTCTTTTCTAAGCTTATTTGACTAATTTACTAAAATTTTGTTGTCCATTTAACTCAGATGCGGCAGTTTCAGTGAAACGGCACAATCATAACAATAAAAAACTTAATGTTGAGCTGCTTGAGTAATACGCTGGCGGATTAACTTATAACTAATTACTTGACTTTTTTAACAAAATTCGATTTAATTTAAACTGATACAGTTCGTTACTGACCTATTTAGACTAAGGATGAAATATTTATGCCTAATATGAAGTCTATTAATGACTCTTGTAGGTAGGTAGGTAGGTAGTTGTAGTGTGTTTAACGTCAAGGTTCAGAAGCACAAAGCTTCTGTTCAAGACGACTCGACACACTCGAGCTACCGACGCAGAGATTAGGGTAACAGTGAGTTAGTGACTTTTGTTTGCTTAGTTATCGTTTATATTACTTGTTCTGCAGACATTTGACCATGTTTTTTGTTGTTTTACAGTCTCGTGGACCCTCGGCTGTGGATGCCGATGGTTTCTCAGACTCAGCCACGGGCGGGGGAATGACCACTAGTGCCAGCCTGAGCTCCGGCATTGGATCATCGACTGTTGATTCTAGCCCGGCCGGTGGCAACACTGCGGAGAAACCTGTAAGTGGCAACGCTGTAGAAAAGTCTGCCAGCGAGAAAGCTGGTAACGCTGCGGCTGAGGTTGACCCACCTGAGAAGAGCGGAGGACCACTGTAGTGATCTTTTTGTTCTTCTTGCCCATTCCTGATATTATTGTCTGAGCTGTCGCCTTGCTTCCTTAGCTGAGCCGCTGTGTTGCGAGATGTGTTGATATCTGTTACGCTGAACTCCTTGAGATTTGTACTGAGTAATTCATAACTGAGTAGTCACTTTAGCAGTAAGAGTTGAAGTACAAACAATGATAATCCTAAAGTAACTTAGAATTTTTAGAGAAAATTATTTTAGAAGTAAGAGTACTTTAAGTTAGACAAAGATGAATCCTAAAATGTTATATTTTTAGAAAATAATTAATGCTTCTAAGTTCGATCTATGCGTAGGCAGCGATTCACTTCACATTGGAAAAGATTTAGAGCTTTCGATAAGTATGTCATTCAGTTGAGTGATAAGTTTATCTCTCAGTCGATTGATAAGTTGATATCTCAATCGATTGATAAGTTTATCACTCGGTCTATTGATGCGTTTATCACTCAGTCTATTGATATGTGTATTTTTATGAACGTCTTCATTGGCATCTTTCTTTGAAGACATGGAAGTCAAGCCACTGTTATTATTTATTATTTATATAAAATGTTTTGTATATTCTTATCTTCAATCCCTGTTGATAAACTTTTCAGTTGATTCAATATCAAATAAATTGACCCTTATGATAGTTAATGGAGACCTTTCAAACTGTTTATTATTGTTATTGTTATTATAAGTATGAATGCCTTATTGATTTCTAGCAGAAATGTTTCTGTCATGTAAAATAGTGTTAAATATAATGCAAATATAAAACAAACTATGCTTCTACGTTTTGAATTATATTGCATATTAAACAGGAGGTGTAGTCTTCGTTATATTACTGATTTTATATGCAGAAGGGAAACTAGAAATGAATAATTTACAGAACTAGGCCTTTATAAGTTGCCTTGTTTTCATCCAATTTCTAACTTCAATGATATTAATCTGGCTCTGTAATGATGAAGTTGTGTTATATTTTCATTTGTTCTTACATAAGTAGTTTGAAAGGCCTAGTTCTGTACACATTTGAATAATTATTGTGTTTTTGTTTACTATAGTTACCATTACTTTTTTTGAAAAAATGTCCATGTCTCTCTGTAACGTTTGTTTAGTAACGCCTATTGATGCTTATTAGTTAATTAAAATTAAGCTAAGCTAAAGAATTGTTAAATGCAGTTTCAGTACTAAACATGTAAAACCGATTTTAACGTCAGTTTCATCCATCTAAAGCGACGTCGGTGATGGGCGAGTCTAGAATTTGAGCACACACATATTGATCCGCGGTTGGATAACTTAAGACATAAGCACTCTGTCTTGGCTCCAGCCGATGTCTAATATGTTTATAAGTGCGTCAGATAACGTCATGAAATTTTAAATGACTGTCCCTGAGGTTTTGGGATCAGTTCCCCATAGAGCTGATCAGAGAGTAAGATCTTAGATATTCACAGGACTGGCAATCTGGATAATTGACTAAGCTGCTTAATGGTTAAAAATGTATTATTAAGGTTGATAGATATCATCAGAGATGATCATTTTGCCATATTGTGTGTGTGTTTACTTACCTGGCTGTAACTGAGATATTTACGAACTTCTTAGACTTGAAATTTAACTGTATTTTAAGTTAATGTCAAAGTAACGTTTAGTTTAGATTTTCATAGTTTTGTAGGGCTTCGCTTTTATGGTATAGGTATTGACGTGAATGTCGTTTGCGATTGATTAACTTTCACTTGTGACCTTGTAACCATTCCATTAATATACTTTAAACGCATATGTAACAGTAATGGTTTAAATACCTAGAATATAATCTGCTGCCAATATTGAAAACCAATTATTACTCTAAATAGTTTCTTAGCGAATTTTAGTTTTAAACTGAAAGTTACTCAACTTCCTCATTGCACTTCTAGTTATAGAACTAATATTATAATCTTCCTATTGTCTTCACTGGAAATTTATCGGTTCTCATTTATTGTGTCTTAATTCATTCAATTCTTATGATATCTCTGCGTCTATGTACAATAGTACTGTGGAGTGTATAGTGCATATTGTAGATAGAAAGAGAGAGAGAGAGAGAGGAGATGGTACGTAGTCTTATTTGTTTTCGATATTAATCTTTAAAAAGTACGATATTCCGGTTTTGCATATTTAATGATATTGCTGAAATGTTTTCATTCTATGAAATACAATTTTCCACCGGACTTCAGATTTATTAAACTAGCGTATTATGTTGTAGCAGCTGACGAAGAGTGTGTCATTGAGAATTCATTTTTAAACTTGCTGCAACCAAATAAGCGGTTTTGATTCCCACTCTGAGATACACCTTATCATTCAATCTTATATTTTATGTAAAATTGTGAATAGATTTAATGGATTTTGGCATGTATACCTATTGTTTGCCTATTTTCTATTTTGCTTTAGCTATATCTCTGAAGTTTGTATTTAATTTAGCATAGCGTGTTAATACTGTGTGTCGCATCCATACAATGTATTGTATCTGTAGAATGTATGATATAAATACCGTGTATTGTATCTATACAGTGTATTGTATCAGTGCAGTGTATCTTATCATTAAAGTGTATTTTATGAAAACTATGTACGGTGTCAATACAGTGTATTGTATCAATGCGGTGTATTGTATAAATACGGTGTATTGTATCTATACAGTGTATCGTATCAATACAGTGTATTTTATGTCAATAAAATGTATTGTATCAATACATTGTGTAAATACAGAGTGTAGAGTCAATGCAGTGCGTTTCGTCAATACTGTGTATTGTGTCAATATAAGGTATAATATCCATGCAGTGCATCTTGTTGATGTAGTGTATTGATATCCCTGACATCTGTCTCGTGTAATGAACCGGACGTTAAATCTTCATTATCATCATACATCTTCATGTTATTCTCTGCCTTAAATGAATTATTATTCTGAATAAATGTTGAAGATTTTCCTCATTAATGTTTTATAACTTCAATAAACTTCAATGCTCTTGTCTTGAGAATGCGATGTCAAACTTAGTGCCTTTAGCTCTTTTATAAAGATTAATTCTAATTTGATTTTCTGTTAATTTATGACGAGGCTTAGTTAGGATTTCATCGGATGTATTTAGCAGACGACGGCTTCTGTAGAGCTCGCCGGATGTAAGGAAAAGTTGATAATTAGTTAATCTTGACGTGATAAACGTCAATGTTCTCTGCTTTTAAGACTTTAGTACACTATACATCTCCTCACGTTACGCTAACATTGTGTAGATTTCTGGACATTAATTTAACTATACGATATTTATAAGTGGTGGAATATTAATATTAACACTTGCGCGTATAATAGGGTTTACTCTGGTGTCTCTCTGGATTGCATGCGCCAGTACATCATGTTGGAGTTCATTAACTTCATATTTCATTATGAGGTCCACTAGTTTCTCCTCTTCTCTCACATTGTCCTCTCCAGACAGTATCATTCTACCTACACCCTCATAGTGATGGCGTGCGTCAAATTTTTAATTATTTTCGCTGTAATTTTGATTGATCGGCGACTAACTTATTTGTAATTCAATCTTCGTCTAACGACTTGAATTCTCTATCTTTGTCTCCATAATTACGTCTCTAATGGTGTTCTATAATAAAGAGCTGTTGTATAATATTTAATCCAGTAAATTTTGAAAAGCTTTCAATTCAGACTATTTTGAATGAATGCTTGATTAACTGTTTATTAAGTTTCCAATAAATGCCTAACAAATAGCAATTTATTTGTAGATGACTTCCACACGTCTAAGTTCTTGTTGTATTATATTCTTTTCATTAATTTATGACGGCTTGAATAAAATTATACTGTATATTTTTCATTACGGTGTTAGTGATTCTACTTTGTTTACGAAGATTTAGATTAACGGATAGCGTGTTCGCCTCTTTTGGTAAGGTGTATGATTCAGATCAGTGGAGGAAATGGTATAGTTCAACTTTCCTGGAAGGCTCATCATATACCTGTGCTACCTGTCCATATACGCGTGCAGTGGAACTGAATCATTGAGATTAGTAGTAAGTAGTTACCGCCATAAGAGCTTTCAAAGCAGCCTCGAAGACCGGTTGTCTCTACAGTCTAACTCCGACTTTTTTGTATGTTTCATCTTTGGAAAGGCAAGTGAAAGTCAGTCATATAAAGGCAGTCATAGAAATGAGAGGCAGTCCTGGAAATGAGAGGCTGTCCTAGAAATGAGAGGCAGTCATAGAAATGAGAGGCAGTCATAGAAATGAGAGGAAGTCATTGAAATGAGAGGCATGACATGTATATCCGAATGTTAGACATGTACAAGTATATACAAATGTTAGAAGTTTGTGGGTTCCTGAAAAAATTCCTTAGAGGTATGTGGGTTGGATTCTCATCATCTACTGTAGTTATGATCATCACCATCATCGTTATCATTTTCCCTTAAATTCCTTTTCAACTAGGGTCTGGATAAGAATAGACCTTCTCCATTCTTCTCTGTCTCACGCCGTAAAAACTTTTCTATTCTTTTTAGAAAATTCTGTTGCAATGTCTAGAGCCAGGACGCACACGAACTGAATGCCCATTCTGACGTTGGTTGGGATCTGCTTTTATGCCTTTTACGATACTTGCAGTCCACGGTTGGTCCATTCTTCATCATCCCGGGCACAATACTAGTATCTGCTTACCTAATCCATGTGAAAAATGGGTTAAATACAAAAATCCTTTAAAATTATGGACTTTAAATGGTTTTATCATTCATCATGCTTCAACAGAATTTTATTGCTAAATTAAATAGTTGTCATATTGGGTTATATTATAGGCTAATTAAACCTATATGCATTTTAATCAGAGGAACCTTTTACGATCTCGAAATCCTATAGATTCAATGAAAATTTAATAAAAATATAATCTTTAAGTCTTCTTTCGGATGGCCAACACTCTACAAGGATAGGAGAAAGATATAGGCTGTAAAAATGTTCATCTCTCAAGTTCAACTTACCCTCACCAACCCTAGGCTACTTAAAGTTTGTACAACGGATTTCATGTTCTGTATACTGTAAGTTTTACCCACACATTATGCCCTTCACTTTATGGCAATTCAGTCGAATTGCACTTACTGCAGTGTATGTGACTAGTTTATACTCTTACAGTTATAGTGGCCAGTTACAGCTAGTACTTACTCTGTTACGTACATATAGATTGGTTTTAGTTATTTCTGCAAATTTATATCATGTTTGTTTCTGGTCAGGGATGAATGAAAGGATGGAATGGAATAAAAATGGAAGAGGATGGAATGAACTAAAGCACGAGTTGTGCGACTGACGAGAGTATGAAGTAGTGGCAGATTGCGATGTGGAAATGCTAGGAGTTGAGATAAATACCACCTCCCACACCTTATTCCTATTTTTACTCTTATTCTTATTCTTCACGCGGATGAATTAAATATTTTGTCAATTAGCCTATACTATTTAGCAGCAACAGAATAGCTTTCAAATAAAACAACAGTAGTTTGTGATGTAGGTATATGATGTACGTGTAGGCTCTATATATGATTAAGAAAATTAAAACAAAATGAATGCAAGGAAAGAGATGTATTGAAGAAGAATCAAGAACAGGACATTCTTGATTATTCTTCGATACATCTCTTACCTTGAATCCATTTTGTTTTAGGTCGAAACAAAGGGAAATGGATGGCAGTAGGAACTATCATATATAGAGAAATTGTGGTGGATTTTAAGAGAGGTCATTATAAAAGAGGGAAATATTCAGAGAAAGTTACAAATGAACGATAAGACGCAGAGAGACAAAACTAGAGAGAACTGAAATGATAGAAAGAAAGAGTCTGACTGAATGACGAACATTGACAGAGAGATAGAGAAAGGAGAAAAGAGAAATCTTCTATGTATTGTAGTCGTCGAATGAAAACAGCGAGAAATTATCTTCTATTTTCTCTGGACATCTTGTGTTTGCAGAGAGGGGTCATTAGAACGCAAGAACTCGCGCCGTTCAATCATGCGGACAGGGCTGATTGTGACAGAGCACGTTCAATGGCAACATTCCATCATGCCGTCGCAGGAGCATCGATTAAAATAGCACCGAGATGCGGAACCACGGAATGCAACTAATTCTTAATGGAAATGAAGACAACACTTGGATTGTGTAATCAAAGAAAATGGTATCGTAGTACACGAACATGGCCGGACATAAATTGAAATATTTATCTCTGTCATTAGCTCTTATTTCTCCTTCTCTCTCCCCATCCTTGGGTAGCTAAAGTGCGTGCTACCCCAGCAGCAACTCATTTCAATAGCACAAGATATTTGAAGATATAATTTTACTGCTCCAGAAGAACCAACTCTCAGACATCAATTAAAGATAAATGTTTGTACGTCTGTTTGCACAGAGTCTGCAAGAGTCGTACCTGACATTGCATTATGTCGAGGAACCGGACGTTAAATTCTTAGTGATTGAGTGAATATTTGCACGTACCAGAACGCAGAGAAAATTATAAGTTATAACAGTTTAGATATGCATTACCCTTGGAGAACATTTATACATAATTTAAACTGTCACTTCTTAATTACACTTACAGGAATCAATCTGAAACTTAATGTACTGGTTTTTTGTAATAAATTTGCCTGCTCAGGAACTAAAAAATTCAATTTGAGAAATTTTACTAAATTTTAAAATTAAAATTAATACCTAACTATTAAACTGACACTTTTTTCGTTAAAAAAAGTGCTGGCGATATTATCTCATCTCTACAAATTCTTCAGTTGAAAACGATGCACAGTATTAATAAATTTTAGAAACAATTTCACTTCTAAAAATTCTGTTTTCGTAAAAGTCAAACGTCTACACAGAAAAGTTACTTCTGAAGTTCTAATATCTTAGTAGATTCGTCTAATTGCATATTTATTTTGCGACTTCTATAAGAATTCTCTCAGGATTTACTGCTAGGTGTGAAATTTGACGTCTAATTATGATTTATTTTTTGACTATCGAGGCTTGCTGCCTCATAACAGGTTAAAATCGATGTACATGATAAAAGTACATTGTAAAATTGTAGATTGCAAAGCCAATTGAGCTGTAATGTTTCTTGCTTCTAAACATTTTAGATTTTGTTTTGAGTATTATTTACTACTACAGTTTTAATGCTAATAGTCCGACACACTGTATTGTGCAACCTTAGTTTTGATTCTTCAGTTTGTCATAGGCCAATATCACATGGACTAATTATGTTTTCTCGGTCTCTACGTTGTTAATGGTTGGTTTTACGTGGTTCATACATTATTTTACTTAAACTCGTAAAAAGTTCGAAAAAGTCAAGTTTAACATCAGCTTCCTTCTTAACAGCATGTCAGTGACGGGAAGAGCACTGGATTTAAACCTTGCACCTATTGATCCGTTGTCGAACAACATTCCAACACGCCACTGGCCCAGTCTTTCTTAATTTTTTTCCAAATTTTCCAAATTTTCGAACAAATAGTTTTCTCTCTTGCTATTCTGCCTGCGATATCATGCTATAATAAAACATTGAAATGCGGGCATACTTACAACTGCTTACTGTAAGTTTACTTTATATTCAATTACCACAGAGTTTTTTGTTGAAAAAACACGATTGCGCAAGAGCATTCACTCTGATTATCTTATTTCAGCTTTCAATAGACTAGCGGGTAACAGTAAACAGTTCTCAATCACCTCAACCAGCGTTACAACTATTAGTGGCCAAGTCGAACTTTCTCCTCCGGTTCTACATAAAGATCCGTTTTTCTATTTTCTATAACTAAATTAATAATTTTAAATAATTAATTATTTAATTTTAATAATTAAGAAATGTAAGATAAAAAGTATTATAAACTACGAAATGAAGTAAATAAGTTGAATATTGGAATAGTCACATGAAAGAAAGAAGAACTTAAGAATGGGACCAATAGCAAATGGATTAGGGTCGCTGGTCATTAGGGATGTACTGCAATAATTTACTTATAGAAAATGGTTGTCTCTTTATTTCTAAATAACATATAGTATCTTCGCATGCTTCGACAGCGAAGACTCTAATAACAGCGTTGCAGAGAACGTAATTCTTCATTTTAAAAATTATTTCAATATTTACTTCAGGTAACAAACTACTGTTGTTTTATTTGAAAGATATTCTGTTTCTGCTAAATAGTATAGGCTAATTGACAAAATATTTAATTCATCCGCGTGAAGAATAAGAATAAGAGTAAAAATAGGAATAAGGTGTGGGAGGTGGTATTTATCTCAACTCCTAGCATTTCCACATCGCAATCTGCCACTACTTCATACTCTCGTCAGTCGCACAACTCGTGCTTTAGTTCATTCCATCCTCTTCCATTTTTATTTCATTCCATCCCTTATTCATCCCTGACCAGAAACAAACATGATATAAATTTGCAGAAATAACTAAAACCAATCTATATGTACGTAACAGAGTAAGTACTAGCTGTAACTGGCCACTATAACTGTAAGAGTATAAACTAGTCACATACACTGCAGTAAGTGCAATTCGACTGAATTGCCATAAAGTGAAGGGCATAATGTGTGGGTAAAACTTACAGTATACAGAACATGAAATCCGTTGTACAAACTTTAAGTAGCCTAGGGTTGGTGAGGGTAAGTTGAACTTGAGAGATGAACATTTTTACAGCCTATATCTTGCTCCTATCCTTGTAGAGTGTTGGCCATCCGAAAGAAGACTTAAAGATTATATTTTTATTAAATTTTCATTAAATCACAACACACGCACTCTTATATACAGTATATACATGTAGGCTTATATATATATATATATATATATATATATATATATATATACATACATACATACATACATACATATATATATATATATATATATATATATATATATATATATATATATATCTATATATATATAAGTTAATGTCTCCAGCTTGAAGAAAACAAATTAAATCTAATTTGCAAATCTGGTGATAGCTACAACGGTTACTAAATTATAGCGTTTGGGGTGTATGTGCCCAAACTCAGGCCTACTTACATTACGCTATTTAGAATGTCTAAATAGCGTAGGGGTAACGTCATGAAGTTTTAAATGACAAATCCTGAGGTGAATTGAACCCTCGTGGGTTCGAATCCCGGCCGCGCTGATCTGAGAGTAAAATCTCGGACATTCACTGGACTGGTTATACGGAAAATGGTCTAAATTGCCTAACATATTAAACATGTGGTTTTAAAAGTGATAGATATCAACATAGTTGATTATTCACTATAATGCGTGTTTACTTTTTTTTCTTAACATGGCAGCAGTACTTAACGTTACTATTCGCCTACTCACATAAAGCGCTGCATTTCAGTGCGAGACGCGCTGTAGGCCTACGCCTGTGGGACACTACACTAGCCTAGAATTTTCTGGCAATGTATACAAAATACAGTTAACAATAATATTTGCATTCTTCAAGCCGAAGAAATTATTTTTTGAATTTGTCCAATTTTTGGGCTACAGTGTAGGCCTATTTAATATGCACTGTATATACAGCTGTTTGTTTTTTCAGTGAAGCAATAAGACCGGCGTCATAGTCAAGCTCAAGTCTTAGATTTTTCTAACACGTTCAGTTTAAAGAATCCATTAAGATTTCAGAGCGGCACGTCTGTGAGATGTGGTGATGTGGTTCAAATTGCACGTATTTGACAGAAATCAGATTTTTCTTACGCTAAGGGCGCTGAGGTTAATTATTGCGTACCTGCTTGGAATACGGAACACAAAAGAGGAAACTATGATCAACTTCTGACATTTAAACAACTTATACATGTCTATTCCGAGAGAATGTACAACTTAAGGCTTCAAACGTCTCGTGCACTGGTTGCCCTGTGAAGGAGTCTACTCTTTATTTGAAGAAGACTTAAATTAATTAAATTAATGGGTATGCGCGCATTAAGTAAATTAATGCGCGCATACCCATGCATCAGCAGTTTTTCTGAACGCTAGAGTTACGGAAATCATACTTATGATCACTCTAGATACTTATGATCACTCTAGATACTTTTGATCACTCTAGTTACTTATGATCACTCAAGATACTTATGATCACTCTAGATACTTATGATCACTCAAGATACTTATGATCACTCTAGATACTTATGATTATTATGACTTACGATCAGACTAGATATTCAATACTTATTTATAATAAATAAAAACTTCTGAACAAATCTGTTGCTATAAATTATTTTAAGTTTTATAATTAATTTAATTGTAGTAACTTTAATAATTGCTCACCTTTTTATTGAAATGTTTAAATATTTCTAAGACGTAGAATAGTTGCACGTATAGTCCTTGCATTATAGTACCGTACTTATTTTACCATTCCATACTTAAATAATTAAACAATAGCCAATTACACGTTAGCAAGTATCAAGAACTACACAACTCTGTATGACTCAGCTACTGGAATAAAAAAGCAAATATTTCATGTGCCCACTATAATAACAGATTTCATATTGTAGACTTTGAGGATTTTTAAAAATTGTTAGTTAAAATATTCAATATTCATAATTTATTTGAATTATTTTAGCGGTTGGATTATTTTATTTCGACGAATATCCGGTAGTTCCGAAAGCACGACTTAATTATTCAGACAATGTGAGTGGGCGAAAGTGTACATTTACATTACACACAACTGCTCGTTCCCTGAATTTATATTAAACTTGATAATCGCGTTTTATAGGTTTTGTCAGTATTCTTTAATTTCCGTGAATTGGCTAAGAAGTAGGCTACTTAACATCTACATGGCTTTATGGTTATCGTTAATCGATGGCCACAGACACATATTTAAATGGCTCATCTATTGTCAAAAGCCTCTCTTGAAACTGCATTTTGTTACTGTAAGCTATATCCGTTCTAGCTGTATCCGTGCAATGCCTAAGGGCAGGTCCATGAAAAAGTATTATTCATATGCATTTATTCTCTGTTTACCTTTTCGTCTCCACGTTAGCAATGCAATACATAATCCATCATCTCCAGTCTCTGTCTTCTTTTATTTATTGTTCTCGCATCTTCTATCTGTTACCCTTTCTGCGGTCAATCTCCCCTGATGCCATGCCAAGCCCAACGTTTTCAAGGGCTTCCTTAATAATAATAACAACAATTAGAGTGCTACAGTCATCAATGACAACATCCTTACCTCAGTTGTCAACACCTGCTTGCTTCACTGTTTAAGATTCACGTCGATTGAACTGTATTAACATTTTTAAAATTAGCTTCTGTTACCAAAATCATTAATACTTCTAATAGAAATAATAGTTTTTAGTTTTTAGTCGCAGTAGATTGATCACAATAAGTAACAGATTATTAATTAATTAGTCAATATAAGTTGCTTCTTTAATTTATAGAATCATATATCAATCCTGGAGCTTGTGAACTCTACATCTGAGTCGTATGAAATTTCCGATGTATATAATTTCCATTTCAGTCGTGTTCAGAATCAATTCAGATTAAATGAATATTTTACGCTGCGTCATAAGAGACGACTTATAAATAATGATAATATAGTATTTCAACGAGACAACAGTCATTAGCAAGTAGTGCATTACAACGCACTCTTTAGTTCTCACTTCTAGAACACTCAAGGTCGTTTGCTAATATTTATCATCTTGCTCTCAATGATTTCTCAAGTAGTTCTAGCCATTTATAACAATACTGGAATCACCAAGTTGAAATTATTTGAGAATTGAATCCACGTTAACTGTACGAGGCGACTACTGCACTGATATGGTATAAGAATTTTACGCAATTCGTCCCTGTATAATAACAGGCCTACATCATTGAATAAAAATACATCACTCTTTCTATGCAAAAATCACCTGCCAGTTTTAAGCTATAGTCGTATGATTTGTTTGTTTTTGAAGTAAGTTAGGATTTGAATGCTTTTTTAAATGTGAAATTTTGGTTTTTATTTTGCTTGTAAAATACTTTTGCAGTAAATTATATGTATAATACCAATGAGGAGCAGCTGCAAGTGATCAATTAATTTAGTATTATTTTTCAGAGGTCTTGATTGGTGTTGAGGAACATTCTATGACCCACTTGGTTTTACTATTGCTTTTCATAGTAATGACATTTAATAAATATACCACCTATTTACTGATTGATAGATTTCAATTATTGCACTTAATTAAAATAAATAATAAAATACTAACATAAATGCATTCTTAAGCAATCAAAGAACGCTTCCTGTGTATTGTTTGAATAGCCTGTCTGTAATTAACTTACCTGTGTCTGACGCATATAATTTACAGTTTTCACATGGCGAACAATATACTTATTTATTAATTGATGGAAATTAATTACTCTGCATTTACTTAAAATAAGTAATAACGCAGTAACTGAAATCCATAATTAGCTAAATGACCTCGAGTAGCCGGGCGGTGATTGTATTCAACTCAGAGCGTATTACACGAAACGTTTTTGTCAAACTTCGGGTTCCGTAAACCCGAGGTAAAATTAAAAAATAACAAAAAACAACAATTACAATAAAAATAGAGATATTCTAGCCTGCTTCCATTGTCGATGATTACGGTTTTTCATGGGTCAAGCACGCAGAACAGTAACTTTGCTTGAAATATTGTCCAATTGCTGCAGAGAAATCAAACTATTTTCGGATTTTACTGAAATAATACACGAAATGGGTTTAATCGCAGCGCACTAGTGTTATCATAGCGTGACAGTTAGTAAGCTGCAGTGACAATGCTTCTTAATTAATAGGAATTATTAATCACGTGCTAAGAAAGCTTGAAAGATTTCTCTTCCTTTCAAACTGACGACAATGTGATTTTAATACACTCGCGTATGTTACGTGGAAAATACCATTTAGATGTGTATTTCAACTTTAATTTAGCTACTTGTACTAATTATGATATTTAATATTGTTGAAAATTGAATATCAGCTTCATAGGTTTACTGGCCTATTGCTAGTGAGTTTAATTATAATTATTGAATGAGAAGATTTGATTTGTTCCAAACTCGGTCAGGCATAGCATTTCCTAGTCTCCTATCAATCACATGAGTTGCAGTTGTTTTGTCTTTATCTAGAAAGCTTCAAATGCTCCGAACTAAGATATTTTTCAGTTATTAGAATTACGAACAATTTTTATAACTGCATTTTCTGCAATCATAATATTGACTGAACTTACTGTTATCATAGTATTAACTGCTATTGTTAAAATGTTATATATAAGCATTACACAAGAGATTATAATAAATATATAATTTTAATTTCATCTGGTTTAGAAAGATTCACATGCCCTAAGAGTAGCTAAAATTTACATCTCTTCCAGACTCTGTAAATCATTTAATCTTTAATTTTACTTTTTTATCTCTCTCTCTCTTTATCTTATTTAATTAACTGTTGAATGTTTCAGTAGCACAGTGATTGACGTCATGAACATTAAATTGACAGATCCTGAGGATCTTGATATGAACGGCTATCCATCGATCTACCTGACACTGTCAAGTGTACACGACTAGGTTTTTATTCGCTCTCCGAAGAGAAAAACCCACGTCGCAACGCAGTCTGGAACCCGCGACCTCTCATCCAAGAAGCGAGCGTTCTATCATTGCGGAACCAGGCTTTACTCTTACTTAACAAATACTGAAGCATAATAATTAGTATGGGATTAGAGTAAAGTAAATGTCGAATAAATTTATGTATTAGATAAAAAATACACTCATTATTTAATCTACGAATCAGTTAATCTATATTAAGCACAAAGTTGAAATCTTAATCCTACTATTTAAAAATCGACTATATAAAAATGAGAGCCGATTATCGTGTTAAATGCAGAGAATCTGAGCGATAATCTAAAATTAATCTGAAGGCCAAGTCGTCATCCTCTGCAGACAATAATATAGAATCAGTATCCAGATTTTGATATATACGTAAGTGGCTAAAATCTGAAGTTATAAATCATTACCCGAGTCCATCAGCTAAGTAATTTGAAAAGACGCTTATATTTTCAGAGACGCGAAAGAAAAAAATAAAGCATGGGAAATAGTGAAAACCTAAAGGATATAGCTAATAAATAAATGTTTGAAATAAAAATAAGTTACAAATAATCGTGTGTACTGAAACCTAATTAATTTTGAAGGCCGAAGTTATAAAACTTCTGAAACATTTTGAAGGGCAATTACTTTTGGCATGGCTGTTTATTTTCTATCGAGCGTTAACAGCCTATCTTATCTTATATGGGAGTAGGAAATGTTATTAGCACTTAAAAGTACCGGTGGTTTAATATCTTAATGCTTACGCTCTCTCTCTCTCTCTCTCTCTCTCTCAATCTCTCTATAAATTGATTAAATTTTTCTAACTGTTGTTATTTGTTAATTAATGGCCGCGACGTTAACTATGACGATACTCGTTCGTTTTTTAACATCAATAACAGTAAAAATAACAACAATAGGGCCTATTTAGAGTGCTACTGAAGTCAATGACAACACTGTGCACCTTTAAACCAAATCCAAGTGGACAAGCAAAAAACAGAAGTATCCAAAAAACGATGATAAATACCAAATTCATAAACCAGCTAATAATCTCTTTTAAACCATTTTTTATTCAACCGTAATAATTGACACCCAAGTTGCATTCACAAAAAGGCACAAATCATCTCACTCATGATACGCTACGTACTTTAAAATTTCCAATTAAATTAGGCTGCACTGATGACTAATACTATAGCATCGAATGACCTAGAAATGCGAATCTTAATAGCACTGCGGGAGGCAGAAAAATTGATTCATAAATCTGTGTTGAATCCTATAGTTCATTTATTCTAGAGTCTACGATGGTTTATCGTTTACAGTTTGTTTATTAAATAAATGCTTGAGTAATAGATTTTCACAATCCCAAACTGTCAGCAGTTCAGACTTTTAGTCGTTTGATGGAACCCAAGGGAACAATTCGTCATTCGTAGTGTTTTGACCGTTCATTCGCAGATATTTTCTATCTGTCATCTTTCCTGCCTACAGAAGTATCAGCGCAGAATAGTAAACTAGATATACTTTGACCTACCTATCGGTATTAAACTTTTTTCTCTACTGGAAGCTCAACACAAAACTGCTCTGAACTTTGTTTCAGCAGTTTTTATCTAAGCCGAAATAAATATAGGCCATTATTAGTGATGTAATCTAGAGTATGACAAGTAAATTTAATCGTATAAATTAAAGTTATCAAAATAAGATTAAATAGTTAAGCAATAGAGAAGCATAGAATGACAATAATGAAAAGCAAAATATATCAGTGAAACTGCATCTATTATCAACTATAGGAATTTACACCCACGTTTTTAGCAAAATCAAAATTAAAAAACTCATTGTCGCTAAAAGTTCATCAGACGACACACATGTAGGCTAATTTGTGTCAAATACCATAGTATAACTGTTGTAATAGTATAACAATTGCACATTTATATAAATATGTTTGCACAGACTATAAAGCTATGTACATCATACATGTATACTGTTTGTCTACATTTATATATTTCAGAGAGAGTTACTGCTTCACTTAGATATAAGATGTATTATGTGGAATTCGAAGTATCATACCATTACGTAAACTTACGAGGCAATGAACTTACGTGGCAAAGAGATTTACCATTTTAAAAATTTATTTTCTATAAGGAAACCAATTGTTCTCTACTTTCTTTACTGGCAATGTCAACAGCCTGCATTTACAAAATTCAAAACTCCCTGATGAATCTAATTATAATCAGAAATTGTTAAAAACTTTGGTTTCGTTATATAATGAACGTCTCAAATGATTAGAGCTTGCAATTCTACGCGAATTAACGGCTTTCACTTCTTTATTCACTTTCCTCATGTAGGCTACTTAATCAAATTAGTTAAAATTTCTCCCTGAATGCATCAACTCAGCTCTTCTTTTCTCATTAAGTCTTTCCAAAGTCGCTCTGAATCAATTACACAAGTGACGATTCATTTGAAAGTGATAAAATAGCGATTACGTAATTATTAGTTTAACAAACAGAATTCTTACACAATCTGTTAGTTTATTCTACTGTAGTTAATAGTAACAAGCTGGTAAAAAGCTCAATTTCATAGCTCGAAAGAGATGTCAGTGACGGGAAAGCATAGGATCTGAATCCGGCACATACTGAACTACTGATCCGTGGTCGAGTTTCTCACCGACTTCGCCACTGGCTCCAGCCAATAGAGTAGTAAACAAGTAAAAAGTTTTAGACAGTTACACGAACATTTAGAAGTAATAATATAGCGATTACGCAATTATTAGTTTAACCAAACAGAATACTTACAGAATCTATTAGTTTATTCTACTGTTACTTATACTTGTAAACTAGTAGCCAACTAGTCAGTTACTAGAAACAGTTACACAACCAGTCAACCAATCGAATACAATTCCAATTGTGTTCACAACTGAAAATTCTCCAAACTTAAACCTACTATTCTAAATGGATATTTTTATATTCTTCACTTGCATAAATTTAATTTTAATTGCATATTTACGTGATAAATACAGTAAGTGCCAATGGTTGTTATTTCCCAATCCATATTCTCTGTTTGTTACTTTATGGTTTTAATCAAACTGTGTGAAATAAAAGGGATCAATAACGAATAGACATTCTATTCGTTATTGATCTCTTCGACAAGAATTGACAGTCTTTACTGAATGCATCGCCAGTTAACTCTCAATAATAGCAATAGTAATAATAATAATAATAATAATAATAATAATAATAATAATAATAATAATAATAATAGTAATAGCTCTCAAAGTCGTACATGGTGAAGTCCTACACTGAAGGGTGTATGTACTTTTGCATGTGATGAAGATCAATATTAAAATTAATTAAGAAGTACATTAAACTTGTTTTTATTGTTTTTAAAGAATTTAAATACATTCTGTTACTGTTGTCTATATCAGCACACGTATATTAATAAATAAAAACAAAATTAGAACATAAATAAGCAATTAGCGCTATCATGGTGAGTGGTGACTATAAAAACATTAGTTCTAAGTAAATGTTAATATCAGGTTATATTGAGTATCGTTCTTCTCTTGTTATACGGCAATTTAAAAATATGAAAAATATAAATAAGTGTTTAAGCAAACACATTTTTGTCAATTTATTTAATTATTTCTACATTAAGCCAGCTTTAATATTTACACATTTAGTTGCATTAATAAATGCATGTATATAATTGTATTGGTACAAATGAAACTTGACGTCTTGAAGAGAAACCTTCGGGCTTCTTACCTTGACGTTAAATCCACATATCAGTCAGTAAAACTGAAACAAAAATTTTGCAATAGCAGTAGTTGCTATTGACGCCATAGTAACTTCATAATAATTGTAACTGGCTACACAAATGAACGTAGAGAAAAATTGCGAATGGTTGCCAACATTCTGAACTAGTTAAGTTTGTAAATGGTTCACCGCCAGCAGCAATATGATAAGCTGTTATTAGGTCAATCAAGTAGCATCATTCTAAGGCAACGATTACTAATAACCATGAAGAGGAATGGAGGAAATACTGAAAACTACAAAAACAGAAACCAAGAAAAGAAACCATGTAGCACATGCCGTATGTTATGTGTGTAACTAAAGGAACAAAAAAAAAATAAACGAGATATAGTAGGATAAAGCTAATTTCATTATACACTGTAGACCGTAGCAGAGAACATAATAGATAGAGAAAGAATATGAGGGAAGGTAGTGTCAATATAATTGAGAGTCTGCACTAACCTGATACAGGTTCGAGGCGTTAAATATATGTTCGGTTATTCTGAGTAAAATTCAACGAATAATGAAATGTTCATCATTGAAACCATTAATAAACTTGAAACCTAGATAATCAAAGAATCAGGGGATTTGTGCTTAACTTAACCGGCTGAGTCAGTAGCATATCGGTAAGTTATCCGACTGTGGAGTACTAGATGCAGAATTCAAATTCTGTACGTTTCCAGCCGCTTACGTGATTTCGATACAGGAAGCTGAAGTTGAACTATGCTATAAAATTTAGCTTTAATTTAAAATTTGTATACTGTATAACATTTAACTACATGTCACTTTACTCGTGGAGTTTCTTTAAAAATGACGGGCTAAGCGTCGAATCTGTAATAGATTTTACGCATCACTTTATGCTTACAATCATCATCATTATCTTCCCTTGAATCCTAGTTTCCGACGTAGGAATTTATGTATACGGTAATTTTAATTAATTATGCCAAAAGCAGAGAAACTGTTTTCACACAGATTACTTACTGTATTTGAAGCTCGGCTTTCCCTGGATACAAAAACATTAAACTATTTCCTGTGTGTTAACTGAGTACAATGAAACACTTTTTATATAAATACGTACAAGAACATAAATGATTCTCTATATGATTGAATATGGGATTTCTATTCCTTTCTCTGTGCCTGCATTAGTAGTCTCTTAGGAAGCACCTGGGGTCTACGATAAGACTATTATTGAGATCCTATCGACGTCTCTGACATTTCCTAATGGTGAGGAACCGGACGTTAAATTCTTATTGATTGATTAATGATTGATTGATCTCAATAAACGAGTAATAAATCATAGTTTTAAATATATGAGTCGCAGTTCTGTTGTGTAAAATAAAAAATAAAAAAACAAATAAATACATAAAGTGAAATTAATTGATCGAGGGGAAACCTGCTAGCACATAGATTCATGTACAAAGGTTTATTCTTCTTCTTCTTTTCTCTGCGTGACGTCACTTTGTGGACACCAGAGCAGCCTCTTTTACCTTCTGTCTCCACTAATACCAGTCCTGGGCAAGATCATAGACATTACTCTGTGCTAGGTTATATTTAGTGTATATTTGTTTTATATCTTTACTACAATGTTTAATTAAAGTATATTTATTTCCCATACCTAGTTTCATTTTATTATTTGTTATTCTATAATTTAGAGCTTTTCGTACCGGAGTATTTTCATCCAATCTTAGCATATGTCCTATCCAACTGAGTCTTTTGAATTTTATTAACTCACTCCATGGTTTTTCTTGTGTTCTCTCATATAGATCCGTATTGCTAATTATGTATGGGTATTTTATATTTAATATGATTATCAATAGTTTTCTTTCAAATATATTTATATTACTTTCCATGCTTTTAGTTGTTCTCCATAATTCACTATTATATATAAATATTATTATATATAAATATAGGTTTAACATATATATTAAATATTTTAATTATTATTTTCAAGCTTAGTTTTTTATTTCTTAGTGTAGATTTATATTTATTAAATGCCATCATTGTTAATTTTTTCCTTTGATTTAAATCTCTTTCTGATTCAAGCATACTACCTAAGTATTTAGTATTTTGCCATTGCGTATCATCTATTGTTATTAGCAAAGGTTGATTGCCACTGGAACTCTCCAGTGTTGTCGTACAGAGAGGTTGCTATAGGCTCCAGACTGTGGGGCCATACACCAGTGAGTCTCTCAGCCCAGCATCATTCAGGTCTCCACAAGAGATGAGCGTATGACTAGTAGAGTCGTTCATTAGTTGTTCATCTCGTTGTTAGTAGAGTGTTTAGTAGAGTTTTTAGTAGAGTTTTTAGTTTTATTTATTTATTTATTTAAAACTTCGATTTTGCATAGAAAATATAAATTGCAATGTAAATAATTGAATAGCACATAATTGCAAAATCAGCGTTAACCCAAGGCATTAGGCACTTATTGGGACCCATATAAAGTAGAGTTTTATATATAGTAGAGTTATATATATATATAGTAGAATTTTTGGTAGAGTTTTTAGGAGAATTTTAGGTCGTTGAACAGCGTTAGTTCATATACAATACAAAACTTCAGTTTTGCGTTCCGTCTATCCTTATTCGGGGTCGACACGGAGGGGACTAGATAGAAAATGGAACATTAATTAAGGTCGGCTATCCATCGGCCTGACACCACCAGGTGTATACGACTAGGTTTTTCTTCGCACCTTCGAAAGAGAAATATCCACGTCGCAACGCAGTCTCGAACCTACGACCTCTCGTTTAAAAGGCGAGCTCTCTACCACTTCGCCACAAGGAGGCGTCAGTCTATATACAAAAGCGTCCAATAATGTTAAATAGTGTACATTTACTTTGCACTAAAATGTTACCGTTAATGTATGCCAAATTGAGTATAGAAATTATTAACGAATAGTTTGAAATGTCAAAAACGCTAAAGATAATTTGACCGTCCATTTCTTGCCTCTTAAGCATTTTCTATTATGAGGATAACTGAAGAATCTGTAGTAATTTTCTGAAGTCCATGGTTTGTGATTGAACTGCACCTAACCTGATCTCTGTCTGCCTCTTCCTTCTGGAAGGAAAGAAAAGCAGAGGCAGACCGAAATTAGAAATATTAGATGAGTAAAAGATCCACTAGTAGGTGGACGTGTAGAAGAAAATAGAAGACAGAGATGAGTGACTGCATTAAACCATGGACCTGCCAGTAGGCAGTCCACTAAGATAGATAGATAGATAGATAGATAGATAGATAGATAGATAGATAGATAGATAGATAGATAGATAGATAGATAGATAGATAGATAGATAGATAGATAGATAGATTAGATAGATAGATAGATAGATAGATAGATAGATAGATAGATAGATAGATAGATAGATAGATAGATAGATAGATAGATAGATAGATAGATAGATAGATAGATAGATAGATAGATAGATAGATAGATAGATAGATAGATAGATAATAGATAGATAGATAGATAGATAGATAGATAGATAGATAGATAGATAGATAGATAGATAGATAGATAGATAGATAGATAGATAGATAGATAGATAGATAGATAGATAGATAGAGATAGATAGATAGATAGATAGATAGATAGATAGATAGATAGATAGATAGATAGATAGATAGATAGATAGATAGATAGATAGATAGATAGATAGACAGATAGATAGACAGACAGACAGACAGATAAATAGATAGATAAATAGAGAAGATTCTTAAGAAACATTTGCGGTCTTCCATGGGACTATTTTGAATACTTTTGATCTTAGTAGAGGAGTAATTGGTCACAGTTTTGCTGAGACTTTATTGATAATCTCTTAATTATTTTAGCGATGAAAAGCAAATTGCAGCAACTTACGATTTTAAGAATTTTAATGGAACAAATCGTTCTAAGAATTCTTATTTGGATCTTATCACCCGAGTTTTCCAATCATCTTAATTATTCTTTAGGACAAGTGTCAATGCCTTCGGGCCTTTGTGTCTAATTGTACTTTTCACGTACTTATTTTTCATGGCAGTAAGCTACAGAAGTGAAATGCATGATCCTGATTCAGATTTTTACATATTGCTGATTATCATAATTGGTATGTATATAAAGACATGATCGTTAAAAAACACGCATTATAGTGAATAATCAACTATGTTGATATCTATCACTTTTAAAACCACATGTTTAATCCGTTAGGCAATTTAGATCATTTTCCGTATAACCAGTTCAGTGAATGTCCGAGATTTTACTCTCAGATCAGCGCGGCCGGGATTCGAACCCACGAGGGTTCAATTCACCGCAGGATTTGTCGTTTAAAACTTCATGACGTTACCCCTACGCTATTTAGACATTCAACGTTATAATAAAAACATTTAAAATTTATCTATCTATATTTATAAGTTTAAAACGTTATAACGTTTAGACGTGATAGGGCAATGAAGCAGTGTGTGGAGGTACGTGTAAAGTGCTTAAAATTAGACATTAAATATTGAAAGCATGTTAATATTCCAATTATTGTGACATTTTAACGTTCGACGTGTAAAGTGAGCAAAGTTGCAGCAGGTCATTGAGCTAAGCTACTAAACTATTAATGTATTAGCTATTAGCAAATTGATGCAGCTTTTTTAGCGAAGTCTGTTTTAATAACAACAATTAACAACAATTAGGGTGCTACAGTTATCAATGACAACATCGAGCACTAAAGGACGTTTAGTTTTGAATGCTTTTATTATAAGAGATCGCAATGAGTCAGGTTGACCCATGGCTTGGGTTGACCCATGGGTTGGATTGATCGATGCGATTTGGTTAAAATATGGGTTGAGTTGACCCATGGGTTGGTTTGACCCATCACTTCTTCATAATGGGCAACATGTATATAAATCAGGGAGTGCAAAACTGTTCAAGCATAAAAATGCAACAAAGTAAATATATTTGGATGATTGTTAGGCATACATTTTTCGACATTAATTGTTCGTTATTTTTTCCTCATTAATTTTATGAAATTTGTTAACATAAGTTTGATGAATTCTTCGTGCATCCTGCTGGAATAAACTTTCTAATCTTTTCTACACGTTAAATTCTTGTTGATTATTATTGATTGATATTGATTAATCACTTTGTCCAAATTAACGCCTACTTATTTCCGTTAAAAATATGAGAAAGCTCGTAAGATTGATCTATTGCAAAAATGCAAAATAATTTTCAACTTAGTTCATCTAAATTTAAATTAATTTTTCCATTTCAAGCAAGGTGTTACTAGGAATAATTGTAAAACCATCTATTTAAATTCCTTTCGTTTCAACGCTGCAAGATATTATTTCAAAAATCGATGTGTTGCTCCTTGGAATTCTTTGACTTATAAAGTTGTTAATGCTAAATCCTCAAAAGAAGGGTCTATAGTCTACTGATTTAAGAAAATTCTTAAAAAACAGATACGACTAGGTTGGCAAACTTTTAGCACTATTTTAGCAAAATTTAGCAATAATTTCATGAGTTGACTGAAGTTTGAATTCACTAAAACTTTTTGTTTTTGCAATTTTTAATCTTTTAGACTAATTAAATCAATTGAGTCGTCTATCTAATACTTTGTGACATTATGATCATGCATTGTAAATTTCTAGTATTTTGTGTAGTTTAGTCGGAACATGTAAGTGCCATTGTTGGCCTTTGTTTTCCGTTCACGCATACACTTGATATTTTTGCACTCAAGAATTGACACGTATAATTACATGTATGATGTGATAAATGAAATAAATAAATAAATAAATTGCAGCATTTAAATCATCGTGCTCTTCAACAAATAACAAAACCAATCTGAAATAACAATAACAACAATAACAATTAGAGTGCTATAGTCATCATCAATGACAACATCGAGCACTAATGAGACAAAATCAAGCCGGCGAGCAAAAAGAAGGTCCAAAAACGGTACAAATTCCAAAATACAGATAATCAGTCCAAAGTAAAGGGAATTAAAGAAAAGGAGGTTTAGGCGCAGGTCGCTGCTCATGGACACTGGATGGAAAAGAGAGATGGAAAAGATAGGTTTTCAACTGCTTATGGAACTGCTCATAGGAAAGCAAAGGCCGATGTGCTTCAAATGAAGATTTCCGAAGATTGGATGGAAGAGAATTCCAGATCTGAGGTGCAGCATGCTGGAAAGAACGATTAGATAGCTTAGAGCGCGAAGGTAAGCTAGTTCTTACAAAATTAATTAATTTAGAAGACCGAGTAACAGCAGGCTGCATCACTTTAATCAAGTGAGACATACAAGTTTGTGCAGGGATGGTGATGGACTTATAGGTTAACGAAGCTGTTTTGTAAATGATACGGTCTTTAATCTTTAGCCAGTGCAAAGACTTTAAAATGGGCGTAACATGTGAGTACTTGGAACTACAAAAAATTGCTCGCGCAAGAGAATTCTGAACAAGCTGCAATCGATTTATCTCACAGCCAGGGAGATTTAAAAACAGGTAATTACAGTAATCCAATTTCGATTGCACAAGAGCAGCACCAATTGTAGTGGCTGCTTCACGTGACAAATATGGACGTATTCGACGAAGATCTCGGATATGAAAGAAACATGAAATTGAAATCTACTAATTACAATCATTCAGAATTTTTTGCAAAAAGCAGAAAAAAGTCAGCTAGGGCTAAGCGCTCTGAGGAGTGATGTATCAGTCAGTACTATAAAATTGAGAGAAATATTGACAGTATTGACAGATTGACTTAATAACTCTCTAGACGAAGCTGAATGTCGGATAACAAGTGGACGCCCCGTTGTGAATTCACAAAACAACACACGTAAGTTATGGTTAGAATCATTTAACATCCGGGTATTAGCTACAGTATCGGAAACTAAAATCTGATAAATAATAAAATGTAATAATAGCATGTATTAGCTGAAATCTCGGATATTAACTGGACTGGTTGCAAGGAAAATTGACTAAATTGCTTAACAGTTTAAACATGTGGTATTAAAAGTGATAGATTTCAACATCATTGATCATTTAACTTTAACACGTATTAATGTTAATATTATTTTATATTTACTATTACAGTTTTGAAGCTGATAGAAGTTTCAAGTCTCTATTTAATTTACTATTTTTAGTCTGTAAAAGTAAAATACTGCTATACCATTTAATTACTTTTATATTTAATTATGCTGGTACTTACAAAAATAGTGCCGGTTTAAGTCTCACATGTACAACACAGTGGATACAATAAACAGAAAAACTTGTCTCACTGGAAACGGTAAGTGTAGCTGCTATTAATGTCGTATATTTCCGGGTTTCTTCTCCCTTTCTCACTGTATTTGTATCTATATGTTTCTTTCTATGTCGATACCACGTCCATTTGTGATGTAGGCATTTACAGATTTCCATCGAATTTCATATTTTTGCGTTTGATAAAGTATTGTCGAAACTTCAGTAGCATATTAGAATGATTGAATGCATTATTTCTTCACCGTATTGCTAATCGAGAGGAACTGCAAGACTAAAACTGACTACAACTTCATTGTACGCAACATGTATAATTATTGCAGTGGTAGGTATGGTGTACGTACTCTTAAATTTTATGTGTTAATGTGCATATTACTAAGAATTTTATGTGATTTAGAGATCCAATCATATGTGGGCATGAAGAGGAAAACGAAATCAGTCAATCAATCAATCAATGCATCAATTAATCAATCAATCAATAAGAATTTAAGATCAAGTTTCTCGCCACAAGACAATGTCAGATACGACTCTTGCAGACTCTATACAAACAGGCGGCAAAGCACCACACGATGACGACTGAATACATAGAGATAAACCACAAGAGAAAGCGAGATAAAATCAGTGCCAATCCAAAATCCAAGACAAGCGGGTAAAAATTTGGACCTATGGCGGAAAGAGATGGGTTGTTAGCTTGGCCAGGAAATTACACGAAGTAACAAGATCAAAGATCTTGTGGCAGAGAGTTCCATATTGTCGGAGCAGAAAACATGAAAGAGCGTCTGCCCATGACAGATTTAATTTTTAGAAGACAGAGAAGAGTGGAGGCGTTTATATCATGGACCTGCCAGTAGGCATTGTACTGAATGAGTGTATGCTATATGTTATATATATATGTACATATATACATATATATATACGACGTATATGTGTTATTATGTGTTCGATATATATGTACTTGTACATCGATGATCGCTTGACGATGTAGATTTAAAGTCAAGGTCAGAAACCCTCAGGGGTTCTCTTCCAGACATCAACACCGATGATCGAACGAAATATTTTATAATTATAACGAGCTATCTGTATTATAACAGAGTGATAATCTGAATGAAAACAACTCTGAAAAGCTAGCATTGGATTCATCTGAAGCCAGCCTGAAGCTAGATGAATAGCCCAGTTATTTACTGTAAGCGACTATAATGGAACAACGTGCTGATGGCATAAACACACGTATGGTTTATGCGAGGCTCGTGTTAATTTGCCTAAATGATAAAAACATCTGTCAGACGTACATCCGGGACCGCCAGGATTCTTGAGCCGGTATCATTGCAGAATTATTACAACGTCGTCCTAAGAGAGACATTTACGAGTTGTAAACATGAGCTTCCATGAGAAATATTTATGGCAAAGCGTCTGCAAAGATCGTGATTGATGGTTTTTGATTCATAACTTTTGATATCGGCCCTACGTAGCGGAGTGGTTTGGTTTATATAAATAGACTTTCAATTGTTTACCAATCACCAGCGCCCACGGAATCTGTTTTATTAGAAGGAAGCGAACTTTCATATCTCTTCGAGATTTGCAATGTTCGACATTTATGAGCGCCTGAAAAACATAAATGTGATATACCGCTCGTTTGAATGCTTTGCAAAATCGAGATTTCAATGTAGAGAAATTAAAATTGAAATTAATAGCATTTGAACTCACTTATGTTTTAGTTTAATAAGAATTGCAATGGAACGAAATTTTAAATTAAAATTAATATCATTTGAGTTGTTTTTGTTTAGCAGAGATTTCAATGTAACAAAATTTTAAAATCGTGTTACAAACATTTAGAATTTATGATTTATTTGTGTAGGGCATTCAAAGCACATCATGCTAATCATGTTCTAGATTCAGAATCTTTGGACACAAACTTCAGATCTGATATATCAAGTTTTGGCTTCGTGTCCATGAACAATCGTGGAGAGGAAAAATTTAAAAGCAAAATCTATAGGGGACGTTTTCGGTTTATGAGACCCTATAATTTTAATGACGCTCACAAGCGAGCCTTTATTAGCTCAGCCAAATAATGATGATTGATTAACCTTTATTAATCTCCCTTTTCATAGTTGGTTTTAAAGGTTAACGAGCCTTTAATAACCTACCATTTCATAGGTTGGTTATAACGGTTAACCAGACTTTATTAAATAGGCTTATTCAAAAGTTGGTTATAAAGGTTAACTAACCATTTTAACCTACCTTTTCAAAGGTGGTTAAAAAGGTTAACCAACTCTTTTTAACCAAACTTTTTAAAATTTCGTTATGAAGGTTAACCAACCATTTTAACTAGCCTTTTCTAAAGTTGGTTATAAGGTTTTGCAACCCTTATTAACTAACCTTTTCTAACGTTTGTTATAAAGATTAAAAAACCAATATAAGAAACGAAAGCGCTGTAAGCGACGCTACCAGGATCACGATTCGGTAGTCTGGTGATTTGGGTTTAACGTCAAGGTCAGAAGCAAGAAGGATTTCTCTTCAGGACGGGAGCTTGAAGCTGCCTACAATGCCTTTGGTCATTGTCGATAGCGGTGTAACACCGTAGCCTATTTTAATCTGCTATTTCAGTATGAATTTAACGGAGTTTTAGGTGTTTTATAGTGGTGTTATTTAATACTCGTTTATATTTGACTTCAGCTACCGTCGCGTTGTAAATTGATAGTTTAACACCAGTGTTCGCAAATGGTAACAAAATTGTTGTGGCGCCGTCGAAACGTATAAATTAATTAATTCTCTTGAAGCCTATTATAGCGTTGGTTGGAATGCGTCCCTGTCGAGTCGTAGCTTTCTCGACTCATATACTTTAGCCTTGGAGTCTCGCCCTGCTATATTGATGGCAGAAGTTGGTTTCGTTCATGCCACTATACATATTTTATTTTATTTATTTAACGTTTGCGTTAATCCAGATAGTTGCTTCACTTGAAAGGCAACTTAGCGTAGTCAGTCCACCCGGTGGGCAGGTTAGAGGACACTCCTCAACGATATGTTTCATGTTCTGAGGTTGACCTCAGTCACAAAGTAGCGAATCACAAATACCCCAGCCGGGCCCAACGAAACTCACTTTCACTTTTTTATAATTACAATAATTACTGTACATAATACTCAATATTATTTGTACGACAGTATTCTGACATTGCCCATGGCTTGTTGGGAAGTTGTTCGACAGCGGATTAGTAGGTGCAGGGTTCAAATCCAGAGCTTTCTTCGTCACAAACTTGCTATTCGAGCAGGAAACTCTCGATAAAATTAGCTTTAGCTTTTATATGCTCTTGAAATTCAAAAGCCTGAACAAGTAAGGTTGTCTATTATTTGATCTAATCAATTTATATTGTCTGTACTTTGATAATTTTCTGGGAGAGGCCATATCAATCCCAATGTATAGGTTACATTGGGATGTGGACGAAGCAGAGCCTTTTTTTTTTTTTTTTGCCTTGTTAATCGATGGGTGCTCGTTAGTAGATGCAGTGCTATTTATGGAGCATGAGTGGAGGAAATTGAGTAGGAATATGTACCCTGAACTTGGCACCTGCCAGAGAACACTAGAGAGAGAGAGAGAGAGAGAAAGAAAGAGAGAAAGAAGAGAGAGAGAGAGAGAGAAAGAGATGGAGAGAGAAAATTGTCGGGTTTACTGAAATATCTGCCCATTTTGGAAAAGTCTATTATATCACACCTAGTCCTACTAATCACATATTATGCTCTTGCAACAATTGCATGCTATATCTTAATTACAGTCTATTAATGGTCAATTTTAGTGCCATATTCATACATATTCATACATATTCATACATATTCATACATATTCATACATATTCATACATATTCATACATATTCATACATATTCATACATATTAATACATATTCATACATATTCATACATATTCATACTACATGTATAATTACAATAATTATATTTTGAAATGATGCCTGTCATGCACAGTGTGAATATAGTGCCAAAATGCAAAGAACGGCTAACGTTTACGTACAGATATAATGAGTAATTGAATTCGATTCTTTGTAAATATCCTTGTATATGCAAAACTGATCAATCATGCAAGTTCTACATTGGGCTGAGCCTGTGGCTTGTTGGCAAGTTTTACGTCAGCGGATCAGCAGGTTCAGGGTTCAAGCCCTGTGTTCTCCAGTCACTGACAATGCTAACGAGTAGGAAATGACGCTAAACTTGTCTTAGCATTCTAGAACTAAATCAATTTGAAAAAGTTCTACGCTATTATTAGGATACAATCTATTTATATTTTATAACAGTTGATAAATGAAAATAAAGTTGTTATTGAATGCAACTTTAACTAAAATGCAAAAAATACAATTATATAGTTCTAGAGAGCGAATTTCATACAATTCTTTTAATGAATTATGATGAATTATTTTTAATGATAAATAGATTGATTGATTGTCTGATTGAAAGATGAATTGATTGATCAATAAAATCAGAAATAAAGTAGGCGTAAATCAGTAAATCCATAACTCAAAATACATACAGATTAATTAATCGATTAGTTAATTTATCGATTAGTTAAGTTATCGATTAGTTAATTTATCGATTAGTTAATTTATCGATTATTTAATTTATCGATTAATTAATTTATCGATTAGTTAATTTATCGATTAGTTAATTTATCGATTAGTTAATTTATCGATTAGTTAATTTATCGATTAGTTGATATATTACCGATGCTCATTCCGGATATTAGTCTATGTGCTGACCAACCTAGTTCACGCCATACAGCCTGATGACTTGATCTATTCCACCAGATCTTCAGTCATCTAGCCTGGTGGTTTGATCTATTCCACCAGATCTTCAGTCACCCAGCCTGTTGGCTTGATCTGTTCCACCAGATAATTTTTAATTTTCCAGATGAATTAATTTAAAATACTTTTCATATTGCAGCTATTTTATGCTCTAAATAATTTAAATATGAAAAGTATATATATGGGGTTATAAATTGTATTGTTGAATTAACGATTCCTTGCATTTGCCATCTCTCATACGATAAGGTCCATTATTATCAGTTTATTGTTGACCGGAATTCCAAGGATGAAATGCCTGAATGCCGAAGGCTGACATGCCGATTCATAACATTACCTCTGCTGATGCTTTATCAATAAACAATTTCCCGATATTTCATATTATTTGTGCTACTTGGTCTGAGATATAATGCATCGTATAAAGTTACGACGCTGTTTTGCCATTGTTTCGGTATCTTAATGCCGTACATATGCAGTGTAAATAAAGGCTTAAGTTCACCTGAAGAGGCGTTCATTCAAAACTCCTGGAGCCGTTTATGATCAAAGTGGCTTTCAAACTCGATGTTAAAGCTCGAATGCGCCATGAGCGATAGGTGAGCCTGAGATGGATTCAACCTCGCTCTCTTTGACTCCAATTGAAGACATTTTAGTCTATGCCCTATTTAAAAACTAGTTGGCGATGGATTCATAGCGAAGCAAACTTATCCTTGAGTAATTTCTTCTTTCTAAGAAATAAAATTGTAAACATTCTTACTTTAATGAAGAATTAAGATTTTAAACAGTCTTAATTAAATAAATGTTGAGTTACTTTCCAATCTGAGTCTGTCTCTACCAGAAGCCCTGAAGTGAGGATGATTGGGATAACATGGATGACAGGGTGTTTAGCTACATCTTATCAACAATAACTGCTTTTATTTGCTTTAGCTACAGCCTTCTGAAAACTGTTTACACCAACATTCTAGTGTTTATTGAAGGCAACATTCGCCAATTTTTCCTATTCTAAAATTCCAAACTTAAGGGAAACCTTGTAGGAGTCTCACAGTCCACACAAAGCCCGGATCAGATGAGTCTGTTTCGCTTTATTCTTAACTGAATTCCCTGTTCTTGTTTGATCTGTGACAAGTCCCTTGACTGTCATACAACTTGGAGCAAAAAATGCGAACATTTTCTCCTGATCCTTGTAATGAGTCTTTCCGTAAAGGTTAAAGTTTGACATACATTGCATTGCCACAACTCCCATAATTTACTTGTACAATGTACATAACATTCCTTCAAATCTATTCCCAAGTTTTTAACGTAATAATATCTATTTTCATCGAAACTTGAAGTATTAATTTTAAATTAGAAAATTTACTTCAGTAATTTACATAATTGGGTTGATCACTACGAATATAAACTTGCTGAAGTTTGGTCGCGATTGCTTGAATATTGATCATCAATGATTTTGAAGATTGATTGTAATTGATTGAAAATTGATTTGAGTTTATTGAATATTGATTAAAGATTGACTGTAATTGATTATAAATGACTGAAAATTGTTTTAACTTCATTGCTATTCATGTTTAGCAGTTGAGTTTAAATTCAGATATTTATTTAAAGTTTACTATAAACAACATAGCTGATTCTGAAAAAAATTCATATGGCAGTAGATTGGGACGATTCTAATGTCATAGCAAGATCACGAAACGAACGTAAATGTAACCGAATTTGACGGGTAGATATTTTAACATTTTTGTTTAATTAAGCAACTGCAACCTGCATATGCTTTAATAACAACAGTAACTATAATGTTTAGTTTTTTTCGGAATGAGGAATTCAATAAACTCATAAGATATATTGAGTGATATCGTTATCATCGGCAGGTGTAGAAAACATACGCTCAAAACTGAGTTTGGTTTATTAAACATCCAAATTCTTTGATGGTGCTTCAGTAAATTTTTCAGTTTATAGTTTCTGATATTTTGAATCGCTATATTGTAAAACGTTAGAAATGTAAATTAAACTGGTAAAGATATTCTTTAAGGAACGTTGGCGAGCAGCGTATTTCATGTTCTTTATTATTGCGAATTTAATTGTAAATTCTTTTATCGATAGGCCTACCTAATTCAGTGATTAATGTTTTCTACTGTCATAAATACAAAACCTCCTTATGGATCGGCTCAGAGCGGTTTATTAACATTCGCAATTTACATTATTGATTCCTTTTCATTAATCGGCTAATTACCGCCAGCACTTTTAATCAACTCCAAATGTATTTCTCTTTAGAAAACTAACTGCACAGGGTCGCTAAAGGCTTGCTCTACGAATTAAAATTGGCAATATTAAATTCAAATATCTCATTTTTAATGTCAGGTTCATGGCATATTATTATAGAGGCTGCTAGTCTACTTAGGCTCGCGTTCTCATATGTGTTTCATAAATCATATCATCTAATGTTCCTCTGTCTTCCTTTTGTTCTTTTCTCATCTGATCTCTCTTCTATGACATCTTTTCTTATAGTATGCTATGTGAAATCATCAGATTATCGACATATAATTTTAGTTTTGCTTGGTTATGTTTGGTACCACATTAAATTTTTTTATGTTCTATCCATAGGTGAAAAGTTTTTTTTTCTTGGTTTTGTTTACTACCGTTATTTTAGTGAAATAAAGATTACAAAGAGAAAAGAGCTATGCCACAGAAGTGACCTAATATACGTTATACATATAACGTAACATAACCTTTGTACATATCTTTACCTCTCTATAGCATTTGTTGATGAAGAACCAAACGTTAACTCGAGACATTGAATTGATGAAGATTCCCGATTTTGATCATTGAACAAATATGTTAGATATTAATTTGATAAATAATAGTTACAATTCATTAAGCTTCTGCATTATGGTCTTTCAATAATATCTTGATGGGTTTTCGTACAGTGATTTTCCACCGTTTGTTGCACCTTTACGGTTATGCTCTTCGTTTGGCTTTGGTTGTTAGCGCATTATGTTCGATGTCGTTATAGACCATAGTGGGTTTTACTGTTATCATTTGCAATGAAATGGAATCATTTCGCTTTAATAATACTGTTTAAAAAATAAAATATCCAGTAGAAATCCTTTGCCTCTTTCGCACTAAGTTTAACATCTCTTACATTAAGACGAGAAATTCTGAGCAATTAAATATTCAGAATACTCTCCCTAGGATCTAAACATGGCGGGCCAATCCATCAACTGTTGACACCTCGACGAGTCTAATGCCTGCAAATTGTCTAATTTATTCCTTCTGCTGGAAAAATTGACAAAATTCTTTATCAAAGATTTTTCCAAGTCTTCCGGCATTCCTTTTGAATGAAAGTCGCATTAAGGTGTAATGCTACCTGACAGAATTTACTGATTTGAGTAATGACTTGCTAATATTTGTGTTACAGTGTCCGCGATTAGCTGGTTTCGACTATAACTAGTAGGCCTGCCGATCAAAACTTTGTCATTTATAAATTGCTTAAAAGGCGAAATGGGTTTATTATCATTTCAATGCGTGCTTTCGGCGTTGCTTTACAGACAATAAAAAATAAAAATAAAAAACATTAGAGCGCTATTATCGTCCATGACAACATCGAACAGTATAGAGCCAAATCCAATTCGGTGAGTAAAAAGAAGATCAAACACGAACGGTGCAAATTCCAAAATCCAGAAAATCAGTCTAAAGATATCTTTACTCGTAAGTTAAATAAAAGGAGGGTTGGTTGCTGATCGCAACTCATGGGCACTGAATGGAAAAGAGAGATGAAAAATGGTGATC
This sequence comes from Enchytraeus crypticus, assembly GCA_905160935.1. NCBI lineage: Eukaryota > Metazoa > Annelida > Clitellata > Enchytraeida > Enchytraeidae > Enchytraeus > Enchytraeus crypticus. The sequence goes on from CAJHZI010000528.1 coordinate 436,970, forward strand.
GTTTTGTGTCAAGGATTCACAGATTGTAACAAAACCTCTTAAAATAGTCCAATAGTTTACTGAGTATGTGCTAAAAGATGACTAATTAACGGATGAGAAAAGCTAGTAGGAATCAAAGCTGATGTAATATTTTCAATCAGAAGGCAGCTTAAATGTTTGAATAGGTGCAGAGTTAATAGTATGTAATTTTCCTGGTAGTCGGTGGAATAATGCTGAAGTAAAACGAAAGTTTTTACGCTTATGAATATGTGCCTTCGCTTTGGAGATGTGGTAACCTTGTTGATCAGTGGAGTGCTCTCTAGTTAACGTGATAGTAGATCTGTTTTTTTATTAGAAGTGTGCGTCTTAGCCATTTGCAAGAACACAAAGAAGAAAAGAGTGATTGGTGGTATTGAGTTATATTTTGGAAGAGCACACCAATCAAGGACAATATTCAGCTGTTGAACAGAAATGTATTTCAGTAAACGCTCAAAGCCTCTACCTGACTAGCATAACACACTGACGTTAAGGTGGAATCAAACTTAACTTTTTTCCTAAACGTATGCAGATTTTTGGGTTTTCTTTAGGCTTTTATTTTTTTCACAGTTTCAATTTATAAAGCTAAAGCTGATAAAGCTGCGGTTATCGTCATTTAGCAAAAAGTGCTAAAAGTTGTTTACTAAAAAGTGCTGAAATCTTTCAAACCATAATAGAAAATGATTGGCTTGAGTAAGATTTTACGAATAGCTTAACTAATAAATTATAACATTTATAATAAGTTAATGTAAAATTTAATTTGTACAATTTTCAAACCATTTCGAAATTTAAGGTTTTTAAAAAACTAAAAACCAAAGTCTAGGGCTTTTAGGTTCTTTAAAAACTTAAGTTACGTAAAACCTAAAAACATTCTTTCGCCAACCCTGACAGTGAGACGGTTATGTACTATGTTTGACGGTTGAGTATGTAGGAAGACATTCTGAGGGTTGCAGGCAAGGTTTTTTCACAAGCAATACGCTAATCTAAGAATAGTAATTTACATACAAGTGATGAATAGAAAGAAAGCATTACGAATTACGAGATGAAGAAATCTTTATTAAGAAATCGTTACCATAGAGTGGCGTAGATATTCATCTAGTGCTTCATCTTATCTCCCTGATGATATCGGATTATCTTTCTATCTGCAGAATTATTTAAACTCATATTACTTTTTCAATAAGCAGAACGCAGCACACTGTATAAGTAAAAAATATTTGGAATTTTGGAGGGCACAGTTTTTTCAGCGGACAATGCTATTTAAAAAACTATTTAGACAAGCTAAACTATTTAAATATTTATATAAATGCATCGTGACTATGTAATATATAATAAATATTAATACAAATGATATTAATAGAAAAAGCAATAGAAATAATTCCCGACCCTAGTCAAACTGGATTCAAGGGAAGATGATGATGAAGAATAAATATATATTTGTATAATATATGGCAAATCAGAATCAACTATGTTATTGACGTTGATTGAAGTTAAAACAAATCACGACTAGAGCCTGTCTTAAGAAGCTAGTGACCAAGAAATAACTGAAGAATACAAAGGGAAACATATCATAAGACATATTTTCCTAAAATAGCGGAATCGATGCAGTACTCTTTCTAGAACGGGAAAACAGACTGTGAGTGAAAATATTTACCTTGACCTTCTGCTTGGCAGAACACCAGAGAGATGTTGTTAGGAATCTATTTGACGATGTTCTTATTGTATATCATATGATGTTGTTTTAATCTGTACAATCATTTCGTCCCTGACATTGCCGTATGGCGAGGAACCGGACGTTAAATTCTTAGTGATTGATTGATTGATCATGTGTACCAATGGCTTCAGTAGGAATGCTGCAATTTGATGAGGGAATGCTCCTTGTATACTTACCCTAAAGTGATAAAGTTCTACCAATGAAGAATGTTAATACACGCTATAATGAATAAAATTTATTCTCCTTCAGACGAAGGGGAGCAAATAAGAATCTTATTGGGAGTGTTCGCAGATTGTCTCGGGAGAATTAACTCTTAAAAAGTGGTTTTGATTGGGCCATATGCTTCTTTAGGTTCACCGTAGATGATTAATTTTTAAAAGCAAAAAGCTGGTAAAGCTAATCTAACGTCAATTTCCACACTCGAAGACGCTATCAGTGACGGGAGATAAAGTAGTGTATTATATTTATTTTAATAAAAGTCTGCCTACGATACACATTTTCTTGTGTCAGCTGCCTGCGGGTCACTGTATTTCCGACTTAATAATAAAGCTATTCATTCGAAACAATTTTCTGAACAGTTTACTAAATCTGCAATCAACCGTTTCATTTGTTAATAAATTTCATTAAGCGGAAACGGAGTGACTTGATTGAAATATGGCGTCTGTTTATCGAGATGGAAAATTCTTAGCTCGGCATTAAGCACTACTGTGAAAGTAAATCAGTTTCGGAAACGAAAATCTTTCGCTCTGAGTATGTTCGTGCAAGATAGTGAAGTCAATTTAGTGATGTAACCATTTCTATAATTTCGCTCAATCAATTGTCTTATCTCCTTTGCTCATCTCAATTTCCCTTAGTAAAGGAATTTAATACCACCGCATACATCCTTGATTTATCCACTACGCTGATATAATGCGTGCGTTAATGACCTTGCTAGATATAAAAAGCCAGTAAGCGCAATTCCACTGAGAAAGGATTAAGTTACATTAAAGGAGCGAAATTACGCAGAAGTTTTATTTTAAAGTATATTGCTGATTCCGAAAGGCTTACGCCTTGAAATGCAAAACTTTTCTTAATAATGATGCAAATAATGTTTCGGCTTAATTCATTTTATGGAAACTTTTAAACGAGAATGAAATACATCCATATTTAAGTACTTTTGTGTTCACTGGTAAGCAATGAACTCAACAATTGCTTTGTATAGCTTTAATATTGTAACTGATTTTAGCGGTATTTTCTGACAGAGAATAATTTAATTCTTCGCTGATGTACATTTGTGAAGTATAACGGTTTAGCATATCTAGGAATTTACTCAAGATTATGAATAGAAAGTTTGTAAAGAAATATGAAAGTTTCTAGAGCTCGAGATATTGATTAAGATTGAGCAGATAATTAATTTTAAGAGCTTTACATAATTAGTTCGCAACATCGGTTCATAATATAATTATGACATAATTATTTATTTGAAATCGTTTATTTTGTTATTTTCCTAGCGCTCTTCCGAGAGTCTATGCTCCAGATAGTGCTACAATATTTTCGAGCCCCATTCCTAGTTAAACTAGAATTCAATAGAAGATGACGATGATGACGATGATGTTACTAGGTATGTTAGATGATTTCAAGACCCACTCATATGTGGACATGAAGAGGAAAGCGGAAGACAGAGAAGAGTGGAGGCGTTATATATCATGGACCTGCCAGTAGGCAGTGCACTAAGAGAGAGAGAGAGAGAGAGAGAGAGAGAGAGAGAGAGAGAGTCCTGTATATATATAGTACGCAGTTTTCCAGGGAAAAATGATGGCGCTCAATGGGGGATGGTTTTCTTTCACCCAGAAGAGATTTTGAAAGTAATAGTGTTTGTAATCGCTTCTGAGTGCACAATTACACAACAATCTGGAGGAGAAATCGCTGGGAATTTCGTAACATTATGCTGTTCGTTGCAAATCGAGCCCCTGAGAAATAGAGTCATTCATCATATTTATAGAATAGCCTTCCGATCTACCAGCTTGAATCCTTCAGCCATATGGCGATCGTGTAACAAATGTCTTTGTTTGCTTGCATGATAAAATGTCTCAAAAATCTCTGAAACTGTTTTCAGGAGCAAAATAGGACTAAATTTTCTGAAATTTCTCAAATTAAAGGTATAGTATAGAAGAATAAAGAATGTCTATTTTACACGAATATCATTCGAAATGTTTGTAATAAGTTTCAAAACTACTTTTCAAATGTTGTGTCATAAAGGGTTTCTTAGTGAAACCAGTGAGGCACTTACGATTGAGAACCTCATAGAAAGACAGGCTCAAAAGTTTCAAAACCCTTCGATGGTGAAATAAAATTATATTTATCTTCGTTTCATTCTGTCTTTCACAATCTTGCTAAGGTATTTTGATTACTATGGTTACTATCTATAGACTTAGCGAAAGATTTGACATTGTAGAGCCAAAGTTTAAGTGTTTAGAAATTTTGATTTGAAATTCTTATTAATTCAAATTTTAATTATAACTGCTTTTTATGCGCATCATAGAAGCTTTAGAGTGCAGCAAGAAAAGTGAGTTTTCGTAAATCAGCATAAAAGCTTTATAGGCATGTATTATTTTATAAAATCTTTTAGATAAAACCATGAGAGAATTAATATTAAAGACGAATATATCGCGATATATTCCTTTAAGAACCTATAATAGTTATAATTCATTTGATTATGAATTTAGGAGGTTTGGAAGAAACAGCGCATTTAATGAGCTTTATACACAGCGTATAGCAATTAATGATGTCAATCTAAATGAGTTTGATTTATTGATGTAAACTTAAATATTTACGTACTACAATGCTTATTGCCTAAACGTAAATTCTTAAAATTGTTAAGCTAAATAGAAGAGAACATATTCTGAATTGAATATTGAATATCAATGGTAATTTATATACAAAGATCTTCAGTGGAAGCGCTTAGATCAAGAGAGAAAAGTTAAAGTAAATTTGACTTTTAATTAAAAAATAGACTCAAAGATTCATGCAAAGGTCTAAGATTTAATTTCTACTTGAGCAGTGAAACATATTAAAACTACAAAAATTACTATACGGAATAATTAATTAAAGTGAAATCACAGAAGGTATGGTTATAATTTGGTTGAAGGTTATCTAAATGTAAGTGTTAATTATGTGAACTTGTATATACATGTATTCTGTATTGTACTCGCTTATCGCCGGTTCGCAGTAAGTCTCCCTATGCCATTAATGAAGTCAACTCCATCTGAACTCATGAGGCCCATCAATGGCCACCGGAACAACTTCATACCCTAAGGACAGATTAATACTAATTATCATTATTATTATTATTGTTATTATTATTATAATTGTTACTATTATTATTATTATTACTATTAGTATTTTTATTATATTATTATTATTATTATTACTATTATTATTATTATTATTATTAATATTACAGGATTAAACTCGAGACACACAAAATCATCACACAGAAACATCATCACATTCACTGAAATACTTGGAAAACCTGGAAAAGTTGGCGATTTGATGTGGTCTGTAGAATGGTCATAACGAAGGCAATTTAACAACAACAACAATATGATTAGAGTGCTGCTGTTGTCCATGACAACATCGAACACAATAATGTGACGTCTTGGGGATGGGCGCTGCTGGAGCCAAAAGCAGTAGATTAAGGGCAATGTCACCCGCTGCTGCGATCAGCAACGTTTAACTTTCTTATCAATAATAATAATAATAAATAATAATAACAATAATATTTTTTTAATTTTAATAATAATAAAAATCATTATTATTACTATTTTATTTAATTATTTTACTTTCAATTGTTTACCCAGGGTGTAAATAACCCGGGGTTTGATAACGATTCGAGCAATACGTGCTGAATCGCCGCCCGGCTACTCGAGGCCATCCAGCTGCTTAAAGAATTGCTGAAGCAAACAACATTAAATTATTATTATTATTATTATTATTATTATAAGTATGTAAAACTATGAAAAACGCAATGGAATGGAAAAATCCTACCAAAGCCTTTTGGTAGGATTAATTGTTCCAAGCTCAACGCATCACTAAAGCTCAACAATAGTTTAATTTTCCTGTAGAAGTTAAATGAGAAAATGTTTATCAGAAATATTTGCTTTCTCTTCTTGTAGGATCCTTGGATCACAATCAGAGCGGAAAATCTTTGATCTTTTCTAAGCGTTTTACTTTGTAATTATGACTTGGTTGAAAGCGAAGTCTGATCAATCCATTGAACTGAGATGATGTCGCACGCCTCTCTAACGATGATGGGATGAGACAAATAGTCCGTAGTAATCACGCAATCAATGTGAGGCTTCTTGGCTTGTTAAATGATTTTCGAAGGTCGACTCTCTTACATTACAACACAAAACTTTTGACTCCGATTCTCCGGGTCCTTTGTGACTGAAAGTTGTCGCACCCCTGACGACTATTAAAACACGAAATTTTACACACAATTGAACGAAATTGAATCGATTTTAACCGGTGGCTTATTGACATGTATTTCGATTGCCGATCAGTAAATGCAGGGTTCAAATCCAGTGATCTCCTCGTCACCGATGTGCTTTCTTATCTCATCAGATGATGAACCAACGAGTATGTCAAACACGTTCAGAGTTAAGTATCTTAAAATTTCAAAAAGACTTAGTGAAAGTTTCAATTTTTGGTCTAATTTGTAAAAATTAAACTTAGTCAATCGACTGTGGTGTCTAGTCGTTAGCATACTTGTCGTATTGAGTAAGAGGCAGCCAGTTCGGTGACGAGGGAGGTTCATTACTCGGAGAGCTCCGTATCTTGGTTTATCACGTTCAATAATATTGGTTCCTTATAATAGTTAATCATCATCATCATCATCATAATCATCATCATCTTCGTCGTCGTCGTCTTCATCATCATCATCATCATCATCATCATTATCATTACCATCATCATCACCATCATCATCATCATCATCGTCGTCGTCGTTTTCGTCGTCGTCGTCATCATCATCATCTTCCCTTAAATTCCAGCCTAACCAGGGTCGGGATACGAATAGACTTAAATTTATCCATTCGTTTAAGTATTTGTAGCAATTTCTGTAGTCTAGGAGTTCATCAACCGAATGCCCTTTCTGACGTTGGTTTGGATCTAGTTTTAATGTCGCCTTCTACGACACGTGCATATTTAAAGGGTTGGTCTATTCCTCAAGCGACCCGGACACAACACGGGGACATTCTTATAGTTAATATTGTAAATTTTTACTTCATTCGCATTAGATGGAAACATAGAATAATTAAGTTTAATTACGCTGCTCATACTTTGTAATATATTTCGGTTAATTAATTTAGAGAACCTTTATTATATGTAATTCAGTTTTTGCTGACGTAGTTTCTCCTGAGCCCTATCCTATTTCAGAAGATTTTGATTCAAAACTTGGCAATTACTGTGACCGTAATTACGTAAAATAATACTAATTAAAATTTTGCATAAACAACTCTGAGTATTTTGTTAGCCTACTTTCTAGAAGAAAGGTAGAGGTCGGTTCACCAGTGAGTGATCTTTCGCTTCAGACGAGTATGAAAGGAAATGTGTCGTCAGTCTTTAATATATAATGTGATGTTTTGTAGACGTGTGTTATGTGCCTGACGCGAATATGATGCCCTTTGTGATAATTACTTAATTATAATAACGTTAATTTCGATTATTGCCGTTTTACGAAATAATTTAACCAGAGGAGTAACCTTTAGTCACCATGATAGCAGACACTGGGTGTAAAGTATGCATTGAATTCGCTATTTCACAGAGCACTAGTGAATACGATCTATTATTCTTTTATGTAGGCTATATACGCATAATATATATATATACATGTATATATATATATATATATATATTTATTTATTTATTTATATGTAATGGGTAATATATTTATTTGTAATGGGTAAACAGGATTGTTATCTATGGGGTAAACAGGATTGTTTTCTCTGTGAATGACGCCCCTGCCCAGTAAATGTTAGTCGAAGCTGAGGAAGGAATAGGGGCCCACCTCATCATAAGCAGAATCCCCCAAGAATAATGGTATATCAAAAGGAATGTTAGATGATTTAATGATCCACTCGTATATGGACTTGAAGAGAAAGACGGTAGATAGAGATGAGTGGAGGTGTTATATACCATGGACTTGCCAGTAGGCAGTGCACTACGAGAAAGAGATTTATTTATATATATAATATTATACAGGCCTATCAATTTGTCTCTGAAAACAAATATTTTTAATTATCTATCTTTATTTCTCTCTCTCTCTCTCTTTCTCTCTCTCTCTTTCTTCTAGCTGTCACCTTTCATTTCAAGTCTACTTATGACTCTTTTAGTTATATGATATAAACTCTATTGAAATGTTTTCACTGCTATCTTGCTCTATTCTAATGGGGAGAGGAATCAGATGGTAAATCTTCACGGTATCGCATTGTGTTGCAATGCTGGCGAGCATCACTGAACATCACAGAGTTCTCATTCTAATGGTCGAGACTAAAAAGCTCCTTCGATTTTGTCTCGTTAAGCATCGGAGCGACTCGAGAAGTTTTTCTCGATTTTATCCATCGCAGTTATTTCGGATTTCTAGTTCGATCGAAAGCTGTGAAAGCACCGGAAAGAAGGAATTTGAGGAAGCGTATGGAATTTTTAAGTTGATGTCTTCTCCGACGGAGAGGTAGACGGTTCATTAAGCGATCGATTTATCCTTCCCTCCTACGACAATAGGTTGACGCTATCCGTCCTCCTTTGTTCTTTCACTGCCTCTAATTCCGTCTCCACTGACCTCTGCTTAGGTTACTCAGTTTGAAAGGGGTAAGCTGACCCAAAGGGGACCCACAAAGGGGGGTCCTGGTTTTTCTATTATTGAAATTCAAAATATTTTTCATTCGCTTTCAAAATATTGATATGTTGGAAAGTTAGGCGCCTATGTCAACACTCAATATGCAGAAATAAAATGATAGTGTGTTATGTTTGGCATATCACTTTTGACTGATTTTCTGGATGTTGAAATTTGCACCGTTTTGGGACCTTCCTTTTGCTCGCCGGCATGACTTTGCCTCAATAGTGCTCGATGTTTTATTGATGACTGTAGCACTCTAATTGTTATTATTATTGTTATTGGCAGAATTATCTCGGGGAAATATTGAGACAATTCAAATTCTATAGGCCTACTCTCTAAGGTTGTTTATCATAACATTCTGATAAACAAAATGGAATGTGGTTGTGGGTGCCTATTGCAATTTGAATTTAAAAATCGATCTCTTCAGATTTTATCGAGATACATACTCTATGTCATCTAGGTCAAACGAAATCCTTCTACTATTTTTTTCCTATTCTGAAAATTCTGAATACCGTGAGAACGCTCTTAGAAGCCGTATGTGTTAATTATCATTAATTAATGTTGGGATTGAGTAAACTGTTTGAGCTTATTTATTTTTATTGAATTCCTTTATGTTTTTCACATAAGACAAATTATAATATCCAATTCAAACAGTTCCTATTAAATAAAAGGTCACAAAGGTCAGGAGGCTCTGATATGTAGGCCTATCCTGTGATAAAGTAATATAAGAAAGTAAATACTGTACTTATAATTTTGCGACTCAATTCTCTGCATTTTGCCTCAATTCGTACGAATCTTTTAGATCAATATTCGGATTATCTGGACTAAATTAAAGTTGCAATTGCCCTAACCACAATTTTCTTTTACTTAGCACTTTAAAGAGTTCATTGTTCTGAAGGTTTTAACAATTTGGCCATTTAGATTTATATCGCAGTTCTAAATATTTTCTGGAACACAATTTCTCAGTATTGCAGTTAGAAAATTTTCTTAAATTCAAAAATATTTGGCTCGAAGTTAAATAAAAAAGATGCAGTGAAGGTACGATGCTTCTTTTTTCTCAATAAATCTAAGACATCTTAAGGCAGTGTACAAGTATAAGCTGTTTAATGAACCTATGCAGAATCCTCTGTGAAATTTATTAAATATATTAGTAATAAAAAGCTTTCCTAATTACGTGACAGGAAATGTAGAAATCCTTTATCGGGAATCGAATACTGTAAAGCTTTTTGCAGCAACTATAATTTATCGGAGATTCAAATGAAGAGCTGTATAAATTATTGCGATTTTTGTAGAGAATTTCAAATATTGAATCTATAGCAAATTAAATCTTTTGCTGTCTCTGTTGCATACTAATGTAACTTTGTTAGCTATGGCTAAACTACCATGCCTCAATTAAGATGCGTAGGCTTACAGTGTAGTGTGCAGAAAGTTTCCTTGATTTGGTTCATTTTGTTTCAAGCAGTAGATCTTAAAATATAAATAGTTTCATGTATCCGCAACGGATTTCTCCACTGTTTTGTTTTAAACGACGTGTCGAAGTTACTCATTCCTTTAAGCAGAATGATTTCCATACTCAACAATTAGCAGATATGAACCCACGAGTTGAACTAACGCAACCCATTGGCTTCACTATTACTCTTCATTTTATTCTTAAAAAGAGCATATATCTTGAAAATATACATGTACATGTACATAACTATTTCCATACAGATTTATTTCTGAAAAACAACTGATTTATATAGTATAAACTCCCACAGGTTTTCGACATTTTACCGCAGGTGTTTTATATTTGTTTTCTCTGTTGTTTAAATCTGCTAGATTTTCTTGTGTACCGTTTCTGACAGTGATACTTGAGCTAAGGAAGCAGAAGTTTAACATAAGCTTTATAGCTTATATATATATATATATATATATATATATATATATATAAGTGTATATATACAGTTGGCTATATTATATACAGTATATATATATACTGTATATAATATAGCCAACTGTATATATATATATATATATATATATATATGGCTTAATGATAGCATGTACATAGGCCTATATACATACACACATATACATATATATATATATATATATATATATATATATACATATATATATATATATATATGCATATATGTATGAATATATATATATATATATGAATATATATATATATATATATATATATGTATAATATTCTGTGTATAATAATGTATGATATAAATTGCGTTTATATTATTCTAAAGAATGAAAAGGACCAACAGGAGGAACCAAAACCACTCTTGCAGAATTCCATTGTCCCGGACCTTTATTTCTGGATGACGTAGCTGAGGAGACGTTTTTTCAACAAAGGTTTATCTATGAGCTCACGGTCACTCTCTTCTGACCGGAATTGACTAGGTGGTTGTAAAGTATGTGAATAAATAATGGCTGGATAGTCCACATTTGTCAGCCATATTTGAAGTAAAACATAGGCTGAGCTCATCTTTGCAAGAGCGGTTTCTTATTTGCAATTCATTAACGAAAGTAACTCAATGGTTTCGTTTTTTGAAAAAATAATCAATTGATTGCATTTGCTTCGAGGAATTATAAGAATATGGGAATACTTTAAGTTAACAAGATATTGTAGAACGGAGGCTGTACCGGCCGCTCAGTATAACTTCATTGCGGTAAATAATGGAAAAAAGTTTTGCTTGGAAAATAAAGTTTATTCTCTTCCAGCGCTCGAGACAATCTTCTAGATGCAGCGACATCAACTGCCTCGTTTTCAAGCACTAGCGCCGTGAAATGTACTGTTGGAATGTAGAAAGAGGTAGGACGTTAAGTCTATTATAGGAATATATTGATGGATATATGGGATTTGAATCTAGTATAGAGATATACGGATAGACAAGTAGAACAAGTAGAACATAACCTTTTAGAAGACTTTCGTTGATCTTTGATACATAATATTGTTTAGATAATACTGAATGACTATTTGAATATGGACTCATTATTATTAGAATACCTTGATTCGTGTTTGATTTGAAGGTCTATAGTCGAAAATGCTGATTGTGTGTTCCTATTTGAGACAAATACTGGAAGATCCTTTTAAACTTGGCGTATTTGATGCTGTATCAGTTAGATTCAGATTTTCAACCGTGAAGGTTGGGGAAACCTCCTATCTGTTTGTTCCATTTTTGTCTCATATTCATGCAAGACCAATCACTATGATACAAATATCCTTCATGCAACTTGTAAACAAACAATTTAAGTGAAGTTTCAGGTTATATTTAGTTAATTAGTATTCATTTTGTCAAATCAGCCGGCTCCTATCTCTCACTACATGAATAGCATGGAAATTTGCAAGCTCTTCGAATTGCAATTGTTGCACATAGTTTGAGTTTACTATTAATTTATTTTACATCTTCCTATGACAAAATGATCTATCCAGTCTGTATGACGTCCTGGTTCTTCAATTCTGTTCCACTCCAGTTCATGTTGAGACATCGTAGAGCATTAGACGATGTAAGGAGTCATACTCTTAGAATTACTGTAATATCCGTTGACGCTCTGGTTGAGATATGAGAGAATATTCCTAGTTCAAAGTAGAATGGGAGATATGTCATGACGCCATGCGCTTTCTATTGAACGTAAACTCAGCAGTTATACAATACACATTTTTAAATTTAATTGTTCAATAGCTTAACTATTCAATGTTTAGCTATATACTTAAATTTTGGTTAAAATGTAAAAAGTAAAAATCTAAAACGTTTTAAAAATTTACGCAGATAGCTTAGATATATCCTTTATAAATATTTATAAATATCCATATAGGTTATATAATATCCTTTTAAATTTTTAAATATCCTTTTAGTTTAATAATTGTCTTGGTTTTCTATAATTACTATTAAATATAAATATTGTATTAGTAATAATTTCAAATAATAATCTCCCTCTCTCTCTCTGGTGCTCAGCCATGTAGTAGGTCCAAGGTACACATTCCTATTCACAGTCTGCTGTGACGCTCCACAGAGAGCACTCCATCAATCAGTAAGCTAATCCCTTCACCAATGGTTATGCCGTATCCACACTTTCATGCAGTCTATTGGTTGGGAATAACAGCGTCTGAGGGAGGGGTTCCCGTTGCTCCCTAATTTCTTCCTTAGGCGACTCTTAGAACACGAGCAGCTCACATTTGGTCTATTACTAGACCTGGACGCAATATGTTAAGGATATAAAAGTAATAATAATAAATAAATAATAAATATAAACATAATAATAATAATTACAATAATAAGAATAATGGTGATAATAATAATAATAATAAATAGTAGTAGTGATAATAATTAGAAGAGAAATCATCTTTAACATCAACTTGAAGATGATAATGGTGTTAATGATGACTAAATTGAAAACGATCATGATGATGATAATTATCATAATGATAATGTTCGGATTATGATAATGATAATGATGATGGTGATATTATGGATGATGGTAACGGTAATAGTGATGCAGAAAATAATACCTTAAGAAGCCCTAAATTAAAAAATTAAAATAAGAATAGCAACTAAAATATTATTACCAGTAATGCAAATATAATTATCTGGCTTTTTTAATTTAATAAATAATAAAAACCATTGTTTTCCTTGTAGCCCAGTACTTTCTACAAATGAGTGCATTAAAAGTATTAATATTCATGAGCTGGTCTATCCAGAGCGACTCGTGATGGAATGTTGATTGACTCAGACATCGAGATAATGCAATAATCTGTCCTCTTCAGTCGAAGCTTTCCTAAAACTGAGACGAAACCCTATATGAAAATCATAAAAATAATTTGCTCTATTGGATTTTTTTTAGTTGACTATTTGTACTTTAAATTTCTATAGAACGAAATTATTCATGAAACTTCAAATAGGCTAATTTAAATTTTATAGCGTGTCAATTAATCTATCAAATAATTGAAAGGATGTTTGTTATCCAATTCTCCTGTTAAATAAATGAAGGACATAAAATCCTAGTAAAGTAATTAAACGATAAATAATCTAGAAACTTAATAAACTATAAATCAGCACAATTTCTAACATGGCCATCATATACATGTATATACTATATATATATATATATATATATATATATATATATATATATATATATATAATATTATATTTACAGTATATTATTTATTATATTATTATACTATTATATATTATATATCAGTATATTATTATATATACAGTATATTATTTATATATGTATGTATTTGTATATATATATATATATATATATATATATATGTACATGTATATCTGTATATAACTTCAAAAGCGTATAAGAGCATTTCTTGGTAGAATGTATTAGTAACTTTCCCTTCTAGTAATAAAAATGTATTTTGAAAATATTTCAGGTAATGTGCTAACCTGATACTTCACTGTGCAAAACTAGATAAAGAGACTTTTGGTCGATCGGTTTGGTTCGATCTCTCGTTTTGAAAAGAGATCGCAGATTCAGATTCAAGGCAGAGTATGTAAAAAGCTGGTAAAGCTAATGTTAACGTCAGTTTCCTCACTCGAAAGCGATGTTAGTGACGGGAGAGCCCAGGATTTGAACCCGGCACCTACTGATCCGCAGATAAACATCTTAACAACATCGCCAGTGGGTCCAGCCTGTCTGAAGGTAGCATTTATAGAACGCAATGGTTTATATAAGCACAGCTTCACTGCTTTTTGGTATAGTAGCAAAGGAAAAATTTCATCTATTTCCAAAATGATTATAATTATTTGTGTAATAATTTCATTTAATTATATTTATAACTGGGCTTTGCTAAAAGTAGGCCTAAAGTTGATATTCCTATTGAATGTTTTTGATGTGGTAGCATATGAGAAATTGTAGGCCTTTATCTCCAAAGATTATTTTTTTAGTAAATTCATTTAATGATATTTGTTATTGGGTTTTCGCTAATAAAAATTGCTACATTTATTGAATCTTTCGATTGATTAATTGACGGAGTTTCGGTTATCTGACTTATTGATCCCGAAGCCTATTCGTTCGTTGACTTAGTAATCCAATACAAATCCGCGAAGATTTTTAGAGGTCGAAATATGATAGAAATACGACTGGAATGAATCCATCGAGACGCTTCCATGGAAACCCATCATCGGCTTCCAACGGATTCTTTCCCTCTGGGACAATCCTTAAAGAGGAACCAGCTCGGACTGGCGGTGGTTCCGCAGTAAAATATGTTAGCCGTATGTTGTTTCCTCACATCCACTGGGAAATATGAATGCGCATTTTATAAAACATAAATTTCACGCTGTGTGAAGTTTGCTCGTTTGTAATTATTGCACAAGTGTGACATTATTATGTAACAATGTAACGCATCGTTTCGATCCAATATTGAGATCTTTAAGTTAAGCGGATGCTCCGCAATGTTCTCACATTTTAATTGTATTACCTTGATGATCTAATTGGCAATCGTTTTAAGTTTGATCTATGCAGTTATGGCTGTAAACTAATTACTGATTAAACCAATTGTAAACCTTTGCATAGAATTTTAATTTTACACCACCTAATCTTGAATGGGCTAATTTTAGTTCGGTTATTGTAGTGGAGGATTCAGCTGAAGTGTCTGAGTACTCAATATTCTAGTACCCTCTTTAGGGATATTAAGTACTCTACTCTCTTACTAAGTACTCAGTACTCTATTCCCTTGCTGGGTATTCAGTATTCTACTATCCTTCTGAGTACTCGGTACTCTACTGTCTTTCTGGTTATTCAGCACTCAATAGTTATGCTTTTACATTCTCCACAATGGAGAATTTTGTTTTATATATATTTCCTTAAAATTTAGGACAGTGACAGTTTGCTAAAGTAATAAATTACACAACTTTAATTTTTCTTACTTCTTGCACTGCTCGTATAAATTTAAGCTTTCGAAAAACTCAATAACCTTGCATTGTATGATTGTATCTGTGAGATGGTCGAATGAATATGACGCTTTGCTTAGTAAAGAGGCCATCGGTTCTCGTCCCGACCCGTCTGTGACAGTATTCCCTGGTGCCACCGAAACAGACGTTAAACTTGTCTTTATAAATACTGACTTGACAGCTTTAGAGTTAGATTGACATGATTCATTTTGCAATAAAACTAAAAACTATAAATCTTAGTTTAACGTCTGCTTAGCTTCACGAGGGTTATTTTCAGAGATGGTCCTCTATAGGGCGTCGAACCGATAGCCTCCTACTTCTCAGGCAATCGTTCTATCTACTAACTGGCAGTATTTAGTCGCTGCCGTGCATTTGTTGTAGTACTTTTAACTTGGATAACATTAAGAGCTTCTTGACAAGCTTCTTGAGTTTCTTGTAGCTTCCTACTTCTTCTTACTTCTTCTTTTTCTTCTTTATTCATTTTGTACGAGTGTGATCCTGGTACATACGAATAACATTCTTATCAGATTTATTCACGATGTCGTCTTCACGTGCTCCTTCCTATTAGCTATTTGACTTTATGCTCTTAAGATCCCTATAGACAATTCCTAGCAAGTGTCGCCGCAGTCAGGTTAAATATCTGTGAGGATTTGATGGAATCTCGTGCAGAGAATTAGTCGTAAGACTGACAAACTACGCCCACTAAATGTTGAAGAGATTTTAAATCATTAGCGAGCAAGTAGCATTAATAGTAACTTCTATTCGACAGGCAGCATGAATGCGACGTACATGTAGATAATAGAATATTCGACAATTAAACGACAATTACATGTAAAAAACTTTACAAAACTTAATTTTTTTCCCCAATTATATATCAAAATTGTTACCGCTCATGCATTCATAATAATCATCTTCTTAATGTACATGGATTCATCGGTGGATTTAGAAACTGATTACGCCCACTCATAAGAGCCCCAGAACTAGATTGAATAATATAATATTCGGACTTCCATCAGCTTTAATGCTTCAACTTTCATCTTAAGTCAATTGTACTTCCAAGAAAGCAAGCACGATTCGCTCTCATTAACCATTTACAGAACTAATTTTAGCCACCAGTATTTCAAAGTTTCTTAAAGCTCTGTATTCGAAATTTGATATTTTTATAAAGGTACAATTATTTTACAAATATTAGTGATTTTAAATAAATTCATTTAGTTTAGAATGCCATAGATTTTACTCAAACAGAAAATGTTTTAAATCTGATTTAATATTTCGAAAGGAGTTGTGAGATTAGAACATGCGAACTCTTGTATTCAGGCAAATCTGCCAGCATTACTGACTCAATTACTCAATCTGTGAAAACGACCAATGAATGTTAAAACTCGAATAATGTGGCTTCTTTTTATCTTTTTGCTTGCTTTTCGTAGGTATTTTGTATGCATCTCCACCTCAAATCTCTTTGCTTCCATTGTCACCTACAGTGATCCTAATGGAAGGTGGAAATGAGGGGGGGGGGGATTGGGAGCAGTCCCACGATTTTTATATGAAGAACTGGGTACATTTAAGTCCCTGAAACAATTTGATAAATTTAGTCTTTACGGAGATCTATATTAAGAAAATTCGTAGAATTTCCCGTAAGTCACCACGTAGTGACTTGGACTTCTAAATGGAATACCTTATAAATGTAGGCCTATATTTTATTCTAAAACCACAAATGTAAAACTTTTATATGATTTTTAGACTTATTTTTAAATATTTGTCTCCTTCACAATATTATAGTAAACATAAACAAAGTATATAGGGGAGAGAGACAAAGGGGGTTAGAATTTTGTTTCTAAACCAAACGGACAGTAAAATTCTATTTGAATGCCTATCTAGGCCCAGGAACAAAGATGGATTATCAGTCAATCTCGACCTGCCCGATACCTTCATAACTGGAAGGGTTACTTGGGTTGAACGCATCGATCAATATGCTTTGAACTGAATGGCTTAAGTGTAATCCTTTCACGTCTCGCGTTTAGATTGACTTATAAGTATAGATTTTAGCTAACTTAATTTTAATTACATTAGAAAAATTCAATTATTAACTTTTATTATGAACTCATTACTTAATCTACTATTTCCTAAGGCTCTAATCTTTCACGCATCAAGTTCGATTGACTTATTGATATAAATTTTACATTTATCGAACTTAGTATTAATTAATTAATAGCAAAAATGCAGCTACTGAGTTTTACTCTGAGCGCATTACTTAATCTTACAATACAATACAATTTGGAATTAGGTTATTTTTTAGAACCTTTCACAGAATTTGTTCTTTTTGTTTGCTGACATATATTCATGTGTAATAGGCCTACTGCCTATAGTAAGGTGGGCTGTTCTGTATTAAGATATAATCTGATATCCATTAAATAAGCACGCGATAATTTATATGTGATGATATGTGCTAAGCAAATGCACTTGAATTAAAATTAGAGATAATAACTATAGGCTAGGATCTGACAGAAGCTCAAAATATCGCAAATTAAGGAATTATTAATACACTAATTAAATTCATTATGACAAACTTTGAGATAAAATAGCATTATCAAAATTTAGAAAATGATTATTCAAAAAGGCGTGCAATAATACTAAAGAAAGTTAATTATGTATACTGAATATAACATTAGTGAACCATTATAATGAAAAACAAGAAATTTAACGAGAAACAGGACGTTAAATAATTACTGTAATTTGATCAAAACTGCCCGTGACTTTGTTCAAATTTATGGCGGCCAGTTTTTTATTTTCATTGTAGATTCAAATTCTGTAAAAAATCTTCTGCCATGATTTTTCTGAAGAACAAAGGAATAGTGTCTACAGACAAACCTAAAACTCTGCGCCTCTCCTAAGATCCGGTTAACGCAGATACAGAACAGAGGAAATGAAGAGCAATCTCAAAATATACTGTTGAGTCAAACACGGTATCTTCTCTCTTCAGTGCACTGCCAAAGTGGCAGATTCAAGGTATATATTCATACTCAAAGTCTGTTTTCTCGCTCCATAAGAGCGTAGATCAGCAAGTTAATCTCTTCACAAAGTCTATGCCTTATACATACCTTATGTAGCCTATAGCTTGGGTGAAAATTATGGCTTCTGAGGTGGTTTCCCGTTGCCTTCCTCAGTTAGGTGGATTAATTACCATTTGATCCTGGGGGGGGAATATTTCATGATGAGGTGGGTCCCCTCTTGCCATCCTTATCTCCTGCCTTTATTCGCCTCTTACGTATACACGGCAGATTGTTTGCGGTTACCCTATTCTGCAGTGGTCTAACCACACCCGAGCACAACACGGGAATTCACATCACGGTATGCATTCCATAAAAACTGAATTTCGTCAGCTTTCAAGAATTGATTCCATTCTTAGTACTGTTATCCAATTTCATGTTTGCTGGAGACATCACAATTTGTTTTTATCAATATTAATATTTATAGGGTCTGCGAAAAATTAATTGCAAATGGGGATATAATTCTTGTCGTCCATGATTTTGAATAGAGCATTGGTACTTGTAATTTAATCTAACCTATATTTTATAACAATAAAAGCTTGCTTTGTAGTCTATTTTTATGCTTTGCCTGGAATGTCACTTGCAAAATTTTGTAAACAAATTTGTCTTAGTTTAATACCTGATTTCACTTTCAGACATGCAGTGAAACTTCAAATTTGAAATTTTCCGGAAGATTTATCCTATTAATAAAAGAAATTGCGCACTTGGCTATGCGGTCCGATATTTCGCGTTCAATATTTTTCATATCGGGCCGAGAAATTGATCACGCGAAATTTTGACTTTTGCCTTGGACTCGGTGTCAGAGGTTTACAATACGTCATTCAAGCCTCTCGCGCTTTTAATAACGTCCAGAATTCTATCTCTGAGATTTTCTATATAGCGTGACCACGTGACAATATGAAACCGTAAAGAATATAAGGTGTCTTATGATAAACTTACGGATGCCTTGGACGGTCTAAGCCACCGGCACCTTCGGCAAGTTTGCAAACAGTGTCAAGTAATTTTTAGATGCAGGAGAGGCTAGTGAATGTAGTTAAAAAGAAATTCGTGAATTAAAAATTATTAAAAGTTTCAATTTTTGTATTAAAATGTAGAGGAAAAAATTATTTCTAGTTTGGATTACCGGAGCTAGTTTCTTGCTTCTCTCTCTTTCTCTTTCTCTTTCGCTCTCTTTCGTTAAATCTCCTCCATTTTCTCTATCTCTAGTACTGTAATCATCTATTCTCTCAAGTAATTATTGAGACGTTTAGACTTTAGAGATGTTGCTGATGTTGAGATATTGATGTTTTAGACTTTGTATGTTGCTTTGTATTTTGTTGCTTAATTGAGACTATATTGCTTTACTTATTTTTCATTATTGGGAAACCATTTCTATTTATTAAGTACCCTCTACGACTACTCTAATACATTTTAACTCATTTATCAATCATCGTCTTATATTAATTATATAAAGTATAAATTCATTAATTGTTTCTTCGTAAACCAAACTGGGCATTTTCTTTGATTTTCTTCATTATTACATTTTTAAACGTTTCCAGAATTCTAAATTTCGGGGCATAGGCTTATCGGCCACAATGAATTAGCGTTCAATATTGAAGTTTTGCTACAATTTATTTTAGATTTTTCGGGCTTTCCAGATTTTTCCCTGATACCTGACTCTAATGAAATTGCCCTAAGCTATTATAGGAAAGCAAAGAATTCTGAGGCACTCAGTTGGACTTCAACCAAAATCTTATACTCTTCTCACTTAATTGCATGTATAGCTAAGCTATGTATATCATTTTCGACTTTGCCTAAAACAAATATTTGCAGAAAACAATACTACAGCCTGCCTGATCCACTTCAAGTCTAATTCTAGACTAAAATTGTTTTTCTCAAGTTTTTCAAAGACATCGATAATCGATTGGCAAACAATCTGAGTGCCTGATCCGAACGATTTCTGCGAAATGTCTGCAGCTTCCATTTGCATACGACGTCACGCTGATTACAGCACTTAACTCAAAGTTGTCCAATATGTCATACAACTTCGCTCTACTTGAATTTTTGCGATCCTCACTTGTTGTATTCAGATTGGAAAAAAATCAGGATGCGAAGCAGTTGTATGATATGCTGTACAAGCATATTAAATTGTAAGAAATTTTTAAATTTAATGCTTACTTGAAAATATATTTCAATCAATCATTTAATGAAACAAATAATGCAAGTATTCAGTTAGTCAGTCAGTACAGTAAGTCGATCAATCAATTAATAGTAATTTACACATTATCTGGAGTGGTGTGTGCTGTGGGGACGTCCCTGACAATGCTGAGATCATCCTTTCAGGAGGTAGTGGAAGTTAAACCTTTATTATTGTTATGATTTGTACCATTATTATAGTATATTATAATTATAATTATTATAATTATTAATCAATCAATCAGTCAGTCCGTCAATCAGTCGATAAATCAATAAATGATTCAATAATTCGGTCTTTCAATCAATAAACCAATCAATTGATCCATTAATGAATTAATCAACCCAACAAAATGTTTTATGCACTTTACCCCTTTTTCTAGTTGTCTATTACTTGTATATACTAGCATCATCATCTCCTTCTTCCCTTGAATCTTAGTTTAGCTAGAGTCGAGATACGAAGAGACCTTCTAAACGTTTCCTTTCGTTTCATGAAATTTTGTAGCAATTTCTGGAGACTAGACATAAATACCCTTTCTGACGTTGGTTTGGATCTTAGAGCTTTGTCGCCTTTTACAACACGTGCAATCCACGTCTAGTTTATTCTTCAGCGTTTTACCAACTAACAATTGAAACAATATTATGATACTTCTATTTTGAGAAAGAATTTGTAGGTTGAGCGGCATCTAAATATGGCAAGATACATCCATGATAAAATAGATGCAGTAAAGCGAAGACTAAAATGTTAGTCCTTTGACATTTTGACAATCTGCATTTTTATCACTGAGGGAACACAATTAATTCCTCGTAAAAGTGTGACGATTCATTGTTATGGTTGAACGATATAGCCAATAGGAAATAAGTAAACAGACACTAGAAGGTGAAGGTCGAACGCAGTTTGTTGACACAAAAATGCTGTTTTTGAATTGTCGATCCTATCAGCTTGATCTTAAAAGCACAAAATAATCGTTTTCAATGCGTTTCTTTCTTATTAGAAGATAGGAAATGGTAAAATGCTTTGCAGCCGTATGGAATCATCAGCTTCTATGGGGTAAATACCAATATAAATGTCAATTCAAGGAACATTCTTTAATTTTTCCTGTATTTATCATAGTGTTCACTGCATTGTTTGTCAACAAACGACTATGAGCTGTAGCGTCGTCACATGAACGGTGACGTCATGACTTTTACGCAGGATAAGGATGCCAGGTTTCATAGTGTAGGGACTCGCTGTGAGGGGACTCAAGTTACCAGTTCTTTGACTTTATCTTCATGTAACTCGTTTGTTCATCAGTGATTGCTGCAAATCTTAAGATATCAATTTACATTGCTTCACGAATTAAATTTTCTAAAGGCTTCTTGCAATCTTCAATAATACTGAGTGAATTTGGCTTCCTTTTCCTGTTGTTTTGACATACATGTAGATGTCCTACTTATTGGTACTATCATG
Source organism: Enchytraeus crypticus (assembly GCA_905160935.1). Classification (NCBI taxonomy): domain Eukaryota; kingdom Metazoa; phylum Annelida; class Clitellata; order Enchytraeida; family Enchytraeidae; genus Enchytraeus; species Enchytraeus crypticus. The sequence goes on from CAJHZI010000528.1 coordinate 459,147, forward strand.
CTGAAGGTACGGAACATAAGAAACTCGGTTACAGAATGAAGTACACTTTTAATTTCGATAAACATTTAGCATTGCAGAACGAATTGTTATTCACAGTTTATTCGGGGAGCTAAAGTGATGAGCCGGCAGTTTGTTGGCAATTTGTTCGACAGCGGATACTTTCCTCGTAACTGACATGCTATCAAGCAGGAAACTGACGTTAAACTTGGCTTTATTAGGACAGTTAGATTTATAGGGAACCTGTGACTTTCATGTTGTAGACATCAGCAGTGTTTGAATTATCAGGTAGATGAAGAGTACGAACTGAATAGTATAACTCTTAATTAGCACAACTTTTGTGTATTATTTATTAAAAAAACAATTAAAGCTAATATTTACACGAAGCGCAATCGTCCAACGAACGCTTGACCTAATTAGAATGCTTGAATGAGATTATGCAGAATAAACGTTGAAAAGTGCCACTTGACGATTATTACATAATGTTATACCTTCCATATTCGATTTTCCTTTATTTTAGCGTCAACTTGTTGCAAACATCAATTGCAAAAAGTTTTCGACAAAAGAATAAATAAGTGAGAAGAAACTACGATGACGCTTTGGGTCAAACTGCGATGGAACGTTACAATCCTGGAACGTTAATACTGGGCTCTCCCGTCACTGACATCGCTTTCGAGTGAGGTAACTGACGTTAACATTAGCTTTATCAGCTTTTATATGGAAATATTTACTTCTAGGATGGGAGTAATGTCCGTTACATAAAGATTTGTATTTCTAGGAGTAGACGAATTGGATTATCATCAAATTTCTTATGTTTTCAGTTGTTTTGTCGGCTTGTTAATTTGCTGAATACATTTAATCACAGTTTTCATTCACGCGACGGAGTTAATAGAATCTGAGACATGGAACCATGGATATTCTATAGATTGGACTAAAATGTCTATTCTCAAAAACATCTAGTTCTTAGAGAATTAGGCATCTAGAGAGAAAGCAAGCAAGCTTTTATAATATTGCATTCGCCTTACAATTGAATGCAATGAAGATTTGACGGCCTAGTTACTTCAGAAGAGTTTGGCAGGACCATTGTAAAAAACATAAATAAATGGAAATCTACGACTCACTTCTTCAAGATCCCTCCCTATCTTTTTCTCTTTCTCTTTCTCTCTCTTTCTCTCTCTCTCTCTCTCTCTCTCTCTCTCAGTATCTCTCTGAGTGCACTCTCCAGTGTCCGCGGGAAGGTCTTTGACATATAACAGCTCATGCAATATAACGCTTCAAGGCTTTAAGATATATACCGAAATTAACATTTTTCTTAATTTCTGATTTTATATGTACATCTTTGTAAGGCTTACAGTCAGCTAGTTTGCATTGAAGTATTTAACGAATTGCCCTCTGAAAAACTACATCGTACCGCTTTATAATCTTTACCACATAATTTCTTAAATATCTGCCTTCTTTCTTCAAGCAGCGTAATTTACCAATGGATTATGCAATAGAACTTTCCAAATTACAACTTTGAAAATGTTTTAGAAAAATGCGATACGTTTGTCATAAAATATTCACAGTCAAATAAACACAGTTGTTTCCAAGAATGCCGTAAGCATTAAATAATAAAGATTTCGTTAAAACTTTCACCAGAATTATTGTCTCGGCCAGTGTTGGACAACAATCATTCCAGCTGCAGAAAATCCTCCATGCTTCGGAATAAACAACACTGTTTCTTAATGACGTTCCGCAAGACAAGTTTCCATCATAATCACGCCTCCATTCTCTCCTGGTTGAAATGTAGCCCTTGTGGAACAATCGAAAATGTTGCTTGGCCCAGAAACTTAGCACACTTAGTACAATGTTAGTTTTGCACATTAAGGAATCTATGTTTATGGTCGTCCTAAAAGCAAGCTATGAAGTCTGTCAATTAATCTACCAATAAAATCCCCATTATACTCTTAAATGCAGACAATGTTCAACAATGTTTCTCTGGTCTACATTCATGAGAGTATGGATAGGATTGCTTCTAACAATAATGCAAACTACATTGTTATTTTTATTTTGAAAGTGTATTATTGTTTTTACTTACGAAACAAAGATTTTCCATGATTTGTAAGATTTTTCATTAAAACTAAGTTCTTTAATATTGCAAATATGTAAACAATTTCTAATTCTTACTGATCATAGTATGATAATTTTTGCATTTTATGCAATGCAATGCAATTAAAAATGCATATGCATTTTAAAGCGCATACTGTTTGCATTATAGAGTATATTATACCCTATAATGCAAACAGTATGCGCTATAAAATGCAATACAAAGAGAAAATTCACTCTTAAAGAAAAGGTTTAGGAAAACTGGAATATTTTTAAGATAAGTGAGTGATTTGTCGTATGTCGCAGATCAATGAACTATAAAGCAACTCTAAAGAGATTTCGATTGTTGGTCCAGGGAAGCTTCCTTGTTTCGTGTATGGTCAATTAGACGCTATTTCCTCGCATGATTCAAATATAAAAAGTCAAGTTTAACGTAAGTTTCCTGTCTCAGAACTATGTTAGTGAAGGTGAGAGCGCTCTAGTTGACCAATAGACCTATATCTATTTATCCTCATTCAGTTAACTTCCCATATTTGACCCGTGCAGAGAAATTATAATATAGATAACTATTAACTGTAATGATAACTAATCATTATGTTTTTATAGTTATATTTATATTACTATTTTTTATATTTATGCATTATATGTATATTTTTAAATTATATTTTATTACTATATATTTTTTAATTAAATTTTATTATTGGTAACTAATAATTATGAAAATTATTATAATAATTGTAACTTTCAGATTATTTTTACAAATAGTTTCATTAGGACGCTGAAGAATGGATTTGAATCACTTTGACCACATAAATAAGGCTCTAAAATTAAGTCTAACATCTGTTTACGTATCACAAGTGTACTGTCGGCTTGACTCTCCTGAGTGGGATTCAAATCTGCAACCTCTTGCTTGTCAGACAAGCATGCCAACGAAACCATTAGCAACGTTATCTGGATAATAAATTTAGATTCCTGTCTAGAGCTGCTCATAATAGCTAGTTATAAATTCCGCATAACTGCATGTTCACATTTTTCCAATCATCATAAACCTTCGATGAACTAGTTTTTCATCTTATACAACTTTATGTAACTTTTCCATCTTAAACTTATGTAACTTTTTCATCTTTTCCATCTTATTATGATTCGCCGCCTAACATGAGGTGAGGGTAGCCGGCGTATAACGACTAATGGTCCTAGTAGTGAGAAATAAGACATTCAGTGATGTTCTTTGTTTTGGATTTAAAAGAGTTCTAGGAGAATATGCCTAAGGGTTAAGTTAACAGAAATATTGTCTACAAATAGACAACAAATTTGAGCAAGCTAGTGGGGACATCATAGCGGGAAGAAGGTAGACTCATTTAATGTTATTGACTGCGTAGTAATGTCATTAGTTCTCAATAAGCTAGGACAACATTACGTGTCATCATTTGAGTTATTTTCTCAGCAGGATTTTGTTCGATGATGAATGAAGTCTATATATAAGATAAAATAAAATAATGTCGTTCCTTTACTTTTACTATGATGTGCAAACGGCGAGATATTACTCTAATAAGCTTCTTTGCCGGTTCTCGGCAATCTAAATGCGTATCGTAGTCGTCATCAATATCATCATCATCGTCATCGTCATCATCACCACCATCATCATCATCTCTCCTATAATCCTAGAATCTCAGTTTATCTAGCGAAAAATCATCTAAATATAAAATCAAGCAATCTAAATATGTATGATTCAGTTAAAGTTTACTCTACATTTACCTAAATCCCTTCTGGTTCTTAGAGTTTAAAGCCAATTTCAATTTATAACAAATCAACATAATCCTTAGCCTACAGTAGATAAGGATTAGGCCATTATGCCTATATATTATTTACTACGAAAACATTTGAAAATACACCTGCACATTATCATAAAGTTGACATAGGGTCTATACTGTATATGCTAACTACTGGGCATACTTGACATTTGTGTCACAAGTTTATTTCATGTTAGCAAGATTGGTGAAGTTAAAAATAAAAAATAATAACGAGGAGGACTTTAATTTATTTCTTCAGATATTGCAGGGTTTGGATCATGAAAATCTTTCTTTTGTAGCAGAGTTATTTTTCACCTATCAGACACAATACTGGATAGTTTCAGATAGTGCTATATTATCACATTGTAGTAATATCCATACGCCGTAAGAAATTAAAATCACATTGAAAGTCACTTACTTTTAAAGTATGGGTGAGTCTGTCATAAACAAAGACATTTCAGGTGCAGTAAGGATAACCAGACATATAATGTCTAGGTTGAGATTAATTATTTAAATTGATCTGAGGTTAGCGCAGTTGTCCTGATCAAGGAAACGGCAATAAAAGCTGAGCTTAGCTGTAACGTTGAGAGGGAATCCTTCTGCTGGAAAATAAATCCAATCTGTTCCATCGGTAACTTTGAAGAATTGTTCAGTTAATACGGCTATAAAACTACACTTGTCTACTTCGTAACGTTCAAAGTACATCTATTTTAGCGTTCCTTGCAATACTATACGATGTAACGTAACGAAATATAACAGCATCGGATAAGAAAGCATCAATTGCTTGATTAGGGTCCACGAATTTCACGAAATACGCAATTTATTATACAGTTACAGAGTTTCATTACCATGAACAATTCAGTCCACGGAACTATTTCTTACTAGGTCAAGGTGATATTTATATATACCAGGTCCTATATGGCAAAACTGCTCGGTAAGATACTCGCCATAGTAAACTTAGATATGGACCCTGTATTTAAGTAAAACAAACACATAGTTTAATGAGATAGAGAATTACATAATACATACACATGTACCAATAAGAGAGTAACCAGATAGATATTTATATGAACATTTGAATGTCTAATTTTTGTTCAGTGTAGGCCCTACATCCGTATAATATCTTATTATATTATATGAAGTTTTCACTCTTAGGCCAATAGGCACTTATTATAAAACGTGCTACATTTATTACACAGATTGAAAAATTAACCTATAGACTCTACTTAGACAACTCGATTGTGAGAGTTATTTTTAGATCCTCGATAAGGTCTCTCTCTCTCTCTCTCTCTATTTCTCAGTTTACTGCAATGTTGCAGGTCCAAGGCATATACTCTTTAAATTCATATATTTCTATGATTTGTTGTTCTTTTCATATAATCCTTTTGATATGCTTCTTTAATAAATTAATAATTATATTAATGTTAGCCTAATCTTATTTTCTCATGCTGAAAATACACATACGTATGTATACAGCTTCAAACAATCAGAACTCATTTCATTTTTCAAAGATGGATTAAAACTGAGATCCAAGATAATTTTAAAAGCATAACAATTATATAGAATGCGTTCAAAACCTATTTCGTGCAATATTAATAATAATTGTACAAGTGCTTAATTTTCAAATTTATGTTGGTTAGAATAAATGGTAATTATTGTAGACTAATTGCTTTAGAGCCAAGTATCGTAAGAAGCATGTTGGAATAACTTCGGGACTTTGAATACTGTATTTCATAGAAATTCGAGAATCATCAAAAATGTTTCAAGTTAATTAAATTTATGAGAAATCGTAGTTGAATCTCCTTCAAATCAAGTATCGCTTATACGTCTAACAAATATAAGCGATACTTTATATGAAATGACACAGTTCCCAGTGCGACTACGAAGCATTTTTATTTTAATGCGCAAAAATATATGAAAATTTGCATTATGATAGAAAATTTCACGAAATAGTATAGATGAATAATTTATTTTACCGCAATACGGTAATAATTTATAATGAAAGTGATAAATCAGTTTCAGAGATATTTGTGATACATTTGTGGTGAAATATAACTCGTGGGGTGTTCCATTTACTTAACTCTATTATATTGGTTCAGGAAGCCATGAGACCAGTAACACCAGTCTAATAGTGAATTTCACGCCCTTATGCATGGTCATTCTGATGATTCTTAAATTTCATAAACTGCTAATAATTTAATAAACTATATAACCTACTCTATTCTTTATGCTGTTATTTGATGGGCAATATTTATTAACTTACATTGTTATCAATTTCATTTAAAGCAGTTTCGCAATAGAGTTTCAACCAAGAATTTCTCGTAGCTATATATCATATATTAAATCAATCTATCTTTCACCAATTTATTTATGCCTGGTGCTTTTTAAGAAACAAACAGTCTCTATTTTGGTCGACAGAGAGAGAGAGTTGTAGAGGAGACCTCGTTTCTAGAGCAGATCTCATCTCTATGGAAAGCTGCAAAAGTTCTGACCGTTTCGCTCAACTTATGCGTCGTTTCACTCGTCAAATTGTTGGAGTTACTTTGTCAGCGGTTGTTAGGGCCGTTGATGGTTCGCTTCATTACCTATACGGCTTTATTGCTTTGAATTACCAGGATATATCTGCAGCAACAAGGCTACCCTGGACAGCAAAACTCCATTTTAAGATGCATTATAAATTAGAATAAGATAAGAGATTTGGGGACTTTTATATGCATCGCTTTGATTTTGTTGCACGAAAAGAGCAATGCGGACTTTTCGAATTCATACTGGGACGAAAAACCGGAGTGAAATATAATGTTGTTTATTCTCAGTGTTTAAACTGAAAATGAATTTATGTTAGTATTTCATAACGCTTAATTTGAACATCTCGCAATTTCAAAGTCCAAAGACTCCCTCTCTCTCTATCTTTCTCTCTTTTTCTCTCTCTCTCTCTCTTTCTCTCTTTGTGCACTGCCTACTGGCAGGAACATAGCATATAGCACCTCCACTCTTCTCTGTCTTCCGTTTATCTCTTTATGTCTGCATATTAGTGGATTTTTAAATCATCCAACGTTCCTAATCTCGGTTTTCTTCGTATGTAACTTTTGGGTCCAGATAATCTTTCCCTTCTTCTCCATATCCATGTTTCCAACGCTATTAATTTCCTGAGATCTCCCTTCCATAAGGCCCAGATTTCACATCAATATCATAGCGTGGTTCATACCAAGGTTTTCACTTTTCACAATTTTTATTTTGTGGCTTTCTTCAAAATTATCAAAAAGATCTTTTCTCCATATTGCCGAATGTCTGCTTTGTTTGTGCAATCCTATTGGATATTTCAATCTCACGTTTCCCATCTAGTATTTTTTTGAAACTCATAACCTGTTCCAAATCCGTACTCTTTAATTAAATATTGACTTTACTCTCATCACTTTTGTCTTCTTGATGCTTATCTTCGTACCAAATTTCAAAGCAGTCTTTTGTAGGCTATCCTTGAGCATCTACAAATCTCATATGTGACAACAATTTAACTCCTACTTTTATTCCTCCTTTAGTATCATCCGTGACCTCTTTCATAGTTTCGGCGTAAATGTTAAACAACCGTGAATAAAACGCTACAACCTTGTCTTACTCCACGTCCTATTTCACCTTCACCTTCTTCTGAGTAATCTCTTTTTTACCTGAATACAGCTCTTTGATTCATATACAAGTTTAGAATTAGTCTTCTAGCTCTCCATTCAATACCTATTCTTTTTAATATATTCAGCATCGTTATCCAATCCATCTTGTAAAAGTCTTTCTCGGAAACCGTAAAACATATAGAACTTACTTTAATCAATTTATCACAGCATACAGGGTGTTAAGTCAGACACTGACGAAAAGGCACAACACAAACTGCTTGCATGTGTGAAGCGGTAATAAAGGCTAACAGATTAACGCTTAAATATTCTGCAGTTATTTGAAAATAAAATTGCCAATAAAGATGACAATTTTTCATTAACGTATTACGCAGGAGAACCAGTGTCATAAACGAATTAGGTAGGAGAACCAGTGCAATTACAGGCGACCAACGGGAAAAAGCCTTCCTATGGCACGCCTATCAATTGCACTCCAGCGTTTTAATGCTGTATGCGTTCGGGGCACATTGGCGAATGCGGCCTCCCAGAGCGTAGAAGAACTATTGTAAATATTTTTCATCTTTCTTTTAATTAAATAAAGTCTTTCTTTTATCTTATATTTTAGCCCAGGGTCTTATACAGCCCAGGGCAATAAAAACAATTAATTTAAAAAGTAGGAAACACTAAGGTAAAAATAAAAACCTAGTTTAAAACAGCGGCATACAGTGAAATTTGTATAGAGAATCTAAAGTAGAGCGGTGAGATACAATGACTTCATTCCCTATTCTACGTTTCTTTACCTATTGATCCGCATCACCCTATTGCTTATCTTGTGCCTCAGCCTTTTCTAAGACCAAATTGTGTCTTGCTCAATATCTTATCGGCATTCGATTTAACGTTATTACTGTCTTTAATAAGAATTTGACGCACGAGGTACTAAACTGATTGTGTTTTAATCAGAACACTCAAGAGCATTGTCTCCTTTGGAGATTGGGATTATCACTGACTTAGTAAAATAGACTGGCCAAATGTACTGTAAACTTCAATACATACTTCCACTAGCTAACTTAGTGTTTCTCTCCAAGATTTTGAAGAATTCTGCTGTATTATAATCAACTCATGTTGCCTTTCCTTACTCCATGCCATTCATTAAAGGATGAATTTTGCTCTTCACTACACCAGGGCCCTTTCATCATTTCCTATTAAATTTTCTTCCTCGAGACTGAACATACACTATTTCGCTCTGGAACAACTATTCTTGAATTATTTATCTACTCGAAGTCTTCGCTTCTATAGTAGCTGCATTGACGTAACTATTACGAATGTAGATGTCACCGGTACAATAATGCGTGGGTGTTACAGTCGTTAAAACACTGAGCTACAAATCCAGAGTTAATGAATTCGATTCCTGTAGTTATATTTGACGGGCCAAAAATAGCACACATCTAAAATTTATCATGATATCCTATTTCCACTAAGTCTTTGTATATATTAGATGTTTCTTGAGTACTTTGTGACTTTAAGGTCAGGTTTTAATGAATAATGTCAAATTGAAAGTTTAGCAAGAGCTCAATCGTTAGCTCTTCGTAAAGATTATAAAGATTAATCATTGAGTTTTTACATATTAGTCTAATAAATTGAAAGAAATATATTTGCCAGTAGGGCCTACGGTAAACTACTAACCTACTTGACATCGATATTTATATGACTATAATTTCAAAGTTTTTTTATTACTTTTATCTCTCTTGTTCTTCTATTTCAATTTTCTCTAGTAAGCTTAAGACTTACCTTTTCCCATCTAAGACATAATCAATCTACCCTGATCATTTTTGATCACCGGACCGGCTTTCGTTTAGGACCTTAGTTATCCTCAGCACATTTCTTTTGTATATTGGTTTAGGTGAATATATCTGTAGTGATGTGTGCTTTGGGGACGTCCCTGATATCAACCTTGGATGAGGAAAAGAACGTTAAACCTTTATTATTATTATTATTATTTTTATTATTCTGTTGTGTCCTTTCATTTTTCTCTTGCTGTGTCTCTTTTAATTAAATTTAAATTTTGAACTAATTAAGTGCTACTCTCTGTGTTTCTCTGTAGTCTCTGTAGTGATTCTCTGTAGCTCAGATGTATTGGTAGAAGCAATATTCTCTTTTAAAATTCCTATTGCTAATATTTAAAACCTTATCAACTGTTATATGTCTTACTTGTATTGCATGCGTATTCTGTTTGCTCAGTTATTTTTCAATTTGTATGACTGTAGGTTGGTCAACTAGATAGGCTACTTGTGACCTCGTTGACGGCCTTGTTTGTATATGTCACTGTGTATTTTGAGTGTATAGCAATAAACATAGTTCTCTCACTCTCTCCGTCTCTCTTCTGCAGTGTATATTTTACCCGTGTTGCGTCTAAATTGCTGAAGAATTGACAAAACCTGGACTGCAAGTGTCGTAAACGGCGACAAAGCACAAAGATGCAAGACAACGTAAGAAAGGGCATTCGGTTGGTTATCGCCTAGGTTCCAGAAATTGCTGCAAAATTTTCTAATACTGACTCTAGTTAAAGAGAAGATGAAGATGACGGTGGCTGGTACATATTGGGGAAAGTAAATTTGTTTTATTCAACAAATATTACTACACAAGATTAGAGTTAAAATAAAAGGATTAAATTAGAAGTTTCCAAACGAATTTATTCAAAAATGTGGAACTACAGTGGAACTGATTTTCAGACGCATGAGGCAGCATAAGATGATGTGAAAAGCAAAAGCTGTTTGATTAGATTAACTGCTCTACATGATCGATAGAATACTCACGAATTATTTCAAATGTGTCGAGAATAGTGTTTGCTCATTGGATTTCTTGAAATTTTTACCAAACTGGGAACTGAAATATGGATTCAGAACGGAGAGTTTTGGTAAAAATGGCAAACGTTCGCTTCAGATAATGTTAAAATGTCACGCATCTTGTTAAACGTAGACGCGTGAGAAAATCATCCGGATTTTACATCTTTGATACTATATTTGACCATTTAAATTTAATTTTGATTTGATTTTTGGTCGGTGTTATTACGGTTTAGAATGAATGGAAAATGATATCACAATGTAAGGAATTAAATAAAGATAATTACTAAAATTAATTTATTCATCATTCACTAATTGATTTCATTCTCGGATGATTGATTGATTGACGGAGTGTGAGATTGCATCAGATCAGATTCCACTGTCGACCTTTATTGTAATATTTTCTCAACAATGACGGAGATGAAGTCGAACGTTGCTATTGACTGACGCTGAAGTGAATTGCTAAATTTAGCAGAGAACGCTGCCATATTGCAGAACGATCGAGCTTTTTCGCATTTTTCAAGAAGATTAGATGTAGCAGAAGATATATCAATTACTGTATGTCCCGTAGACTTAGTGAAAATCATCAATTTATTTTGCATAGGACAGATTGAAAGCCGGCCTTGCTCGATCAGACTGGAATTATGTAAAATATAATTAGGTAACTTGCTATACTTTTTAACTATAATCAGCTCCATGGGAAGTCCATGATGGCCATTTACTCTAATATGCTCAGTGATGAGCACATATTCGATTATGCAGTTGATATCATGCAGATCTATTTATGCATTCCTTTAAATTCTGTGCTATGATCTCTTCGAAGTATCTCTTGATTCTGGTTTAAGATGTGTTTAATATTCTATTAAGCATTAAATATTAAACATTAAATATTTTGATTTTAGTAATAATAAAGGTTTAACGTCCGTTACCTTATCCAAAGACTGGCACAAATGCTAGTGTTGTAAATAACTAGGCTCAGAGTTAAATGAGGCTAACTGACTGATGAAGTGGATTTAATGGCAAGATCAGAAGCCCCAAAAGGCTTTTCTTCAAGAAGTCTTGGATAATCTATGGATAGCTATAGAAGGCTTAAATGCGGAAAAGATTTAGTGCCTTATAAAGTGTTTTGAATTACGTACCTGACATTTAAATGTCGCAATTCCTGGAAGATTCCTAGATTCTTATGAGTGATGTACAAGAAGGAAGTTTTTAACAAAATATCTACTGGTTGTGGATAAAATAATACTAAATATTTGTTTATTATTGCTAATTTCAGATTTTGGTATCAATTTTCTCTTGATCTCCTGATCAGGAGAATAAATTCGCAGGACTTAGAGGAATTAGAGAACAAGTCTTTTCTGACAGATTTGTACGCAATCCCTCCGCTTCCAGTCTCCAAAACAGTATCCGAGATTGTGCGGGAACAACTTAGAATAAGATCCACCGATAACCATACTTAGAGGTAGGATACGAAGAAAGCATATTCAGCCAAGAAGGCTAAAGCGAGCAGCCTCGTGATTGGATTTTTATTATAATCATATAGAACGAGCAGTGGCCAAGGTCTTGTCAGAATAGTCTCAATCGAAGACTACCTAGGCAGCACTGTCGGCACTTTACAAAGAGCGCATTCAGAATTTAGTCAAGAATGATGTTTGCTATCATGGAACTGCAAGCACCTATAGAGACTTTTTACGAGATGCCTATCTAGCTGCATTCCCTAAGAGCACATTCGCCAGAACAATTGGAACTGATTCTAAACAAGAGGCTACAAAAGTAATACATCACCTTCTCTTCTGCAGAAAAAATGCTTAACTTTGATTTTTGAGAGCTATAATTCTGCTAAATCATGAAGCCGACACTCGTGGATTATCAATAAACTCACATAGAATTTACTTAAATAAAATAATGTTAGCGATACAGGAGATTAATTGCTAGTATTGACTTTTTCGCGACTTTTAAGTATTTAGTCTATTTGTCAACACTACCAGTTGCGCTAGCGAAGATATAAAAGTAGAATTAGTTGAGTAAGGAAGCAGGGAGCTAATGTCGCATTAAGAACTACAAACTATAACTATCTTCGGTCACATTCTGGAATTTTTGTATGCAAAGCAAACAAAATCGTAACCTAAATCGATGACGAGCAAAATCCGGAAATCAATGTAATTGAAATTCAACTTAAAAGACAAACAATATTAAACTTTTTACTCTGAAATTAGCTACTGGTCTCATTTAACTGTCTAATAGAAAATTAGTAACACATAAAATACGGCTGTATAATTTCAATTTCTAACAGAAGTAAGGCAGTGGAACTAAGACGGAAAAAGATAAATATCAGTTGTGTGCGCAGGATATCAGACACAAACAGACGGATTGGATTAAATTTATATCACTCGTGCTTTCCTAATCATGGCCTTAAGCATCTTAGATGTCGTAATATGATCTCAAATTAGACTTTTTCTACATTTTAGCGCAACTCACCTATGGGTCTAATTAGTCTGCTGGAAATATCTTTTGCAGTTCTGTCCCTCTTCATCCGACATTTTATTAAGCCTACATCATAACTGTAATACTATCGGATTAAATCTGAACAGCACAACTAAATCTGGATTAACTATTTTGATTAAGGGCAGCAAATTAGTAAAGAATGTCTTTTGAGTTATATTCAACGACTGAATCAGGATCGCTGTCTCTCACTACTACAGTCAGCAACTTTGAGTCGATGAGTGTAACAGAGGACGACGACTATCTAAGACATTTACAAGAACAGTTGAGTGTTACCAGGCTCGCCATTCAACGAGTGGTTATGATAATTGTTATTTTCTTTGGATTTGCTGGTAACGCTCTAAACATCGCAGTGTTAACCCGTCGCTGGATGAAATCTTCTACAAATTACTATCTCACGGCTTTGGCTGTCTGCGACATCCTGTATTTAGGCTTTGCGTTAACCCTTACCTGGACCCACTATCCCTCCATCAGCGGTGCGAATTGGTACCTCAAATATAAGGATATCTACGGACGTCCTCTCACGGATACCTGTAGTAACACTGGAGTCTGGTTAACACTAACGTTCACCGTTGAGCGTTATATCGGAGTGTGCTATCCGATGAAGGGTAAAGTTTGGTGCACTCCACAGCGAGCCAAGTACATCATATTAGTCGTGTCGTTAGCTTCTACCATCATCACCTTCCCCGAGTATTTTGAGTTTAGAATTATAGAACAGATCGATCCTGTCACTAATAGCACTGTGCTAAAGCGACAGGTGACCGAATTCGGTAAACGTCCTTCATATAGCTTCGGATACTACTACACAAATCAGGTCTTGTTCACATTTCTGCCTCTACTGCTCCTCCTCATCTTCAACTCTCTACTCATCAGAGCAGTTATGGTCGCAACCAGGCAGCGAAGAAAAATGACGTCAGAAAAACCAAGAAGTGGGTCGAACTCCAATTCTGGTGCCTACTCTCGAAGTGTATCATCATCGACTGGAGGTTCATCGGGTGGCGTTAAAGGCGAGAAACATCAAAAAGATCAGCAGCGTATAACAATCATGCTGATCAGTGTTGTGATAGTGTTCTTGGTATGCCAGTTGCCTCAGGCTGTTCAGAAGCTCTACATGGTTTATCTGGGAACTCACCCTCACCTCATAACTCGCTCTCTACGGTTAACTCTTACCATCACGGCCAACTATTTCAACCTTCTAGTCGCAATTAACTGTTCAGCCAACTTCGTACTCTACTCGTCGTTTAGCACTAAGTTTAGAATGACGTTTCGTAGGCTGTTTTGTAAATGTTTATGGTGTCGAAGGTCGGCAGTTTATCGACGACCAGTTCTTGACCCTCTCCTCTCTGAGGTTCCCACCACGACGTGTAACGCCGAGGTCCAGATGTACACCATAGATGACGGAGGAACCTCCTACACCAACGTGATACAGGCCGACGATCACACCACGCACACCATGAACGGCCGCAGATCAAGAGAAGGTTCTAGATCTCCCATGAACTGTACGGCCTTGACCTGCGTCGAACCTGACGACCGCAGACGACATCCGGGACAACATCGAAACGAGTATATGAGCGAGAGAGACGCTGCGGACAATTTAAGAGGAGTGCGAAGAGCTATTGAGAAAAATAAGCGAGATAAGCATCTCTTATAATGGTGGCCTCATATCACTTCACTCATAATAGGGGCCTCATATCACATCTCTCAAAATAGTGGCATCATATCATATCTCTCCTAGTAGTGGCCTCATATCATATCTCTCATAATAGTGGCCTTATATCATATCTCCTAATAGTGGCCTCATATCACATCTCTCCTAATAGTGGCCTCATATCATATCTCTCCTAATAGTGGCCTCATATCATATCTCTCATAATAGTGGCCTCATATCACATCTCTCCTAATAGTGGCCTCATATCACATCTCTCCTAATAATGGCCTCATTATCACATTTATGCTAATAGTGACCTCATATCACATCTCTGCTAATAGTGACCTCATCTCACATCTCTCCTAATAGTGGCCTCATATCACATCTCTCCTAATAGTGGCCTCATTATCACATTTATGCTAATAGTGACCTCATATCATATCTCTCCTAATAGTGGCCTCATATCACATCTCTCCTAATAGTGGCCTCATATCACATTGTCTCCTAATAGTGGCCTAATATCAAATATCACTATTGGCGTCAGCAAGTGTTACAAGTGCGATGGTGTGAACATTTATTTTATTACACACACACACACACACACATATATATATATATACATGTATGTATATATATATATATATATATATATATATATATATACATACCTGTATATATATATATATGTGTGTGTGTGTGTGTGTGTGTGTAATAAAATACGTACTAAACACGTACTCTACATATATATATATATATATATATATATATATATATATATATATATATATATGTATGTAGAGTACGTGTACATACCGCAAATGCATGAATATAGGTCTTTATACACACATATGAATTATAATTTTTGATAATAAATAATAATTCTATATAGTATCTCAGATATAAAATGACTGCATCGTCCAACCAACCAATGTCCACAACCGATGTAGTTAAAGTTTGTTACACTTAACTCTCTGTGACATTTGAAACCATTCACGTGGAGTTCCTATGCTTACCAATCTGCTATTCTATAGATGTAGTGTGCAGACGAATCTACCAAATCACTGATGATACCAATCCCCCAAAAAATCCAAAGATATGGATGGTTTGGATTACAAAACAATCAGTTAAATACTTCATTCGTCGAGCGTCTTATTAAAGAAAATAAATAATCGCATTCAGTCTAAAGCGGATATTATATTGAGCAAAACACAATTTGGTTGTAGAAAAGGCTGCTGCTGCAAATGAACTGAAGAAGATAATGAGTAGTCTGAATGATACAGCATTGACATATGGTTTTTAACATCAAAAAGACGAAAGTGATGAGAATGTCCAAGGAAAGAGATAAACTCACAATCAGAGGTAAAGATATAAATATCACAATAAATGGTTCGAGCTTGGAACAAGTAAGGAGTTGCAAATATCTAGGTGACACCATAACAGATGATTGGAAATGCGAGACAAAAATTTGTAGTAGGATTGCACATGCAAATCAGGCCTTCGATAATACGAAAGAATTCCTAACAAAAAGTATAAAGAAAACCACAAAGATAAGAGTGAAAAAATTTGTATGAACTAAGAATATAGATGTGAAACATGGACATAAAGGAAAGAAGATGTCAATAGATTAAAAACGTTGGAAATGTGGATACGAAGAAGATTGGAAAATATTAGCTGTACCCAAATAGTTATAAATGAAGAAGTCTTGATATATTGGAAACAGATATATAGACAGTTAATAAATTCTAAATGAAATAGTACAAATTATTGGATAGGACACATTCAAAGGGAAGATAGTTTACTAAATGAAGTCATAGAAAGCAAAATTGAAGGAAAGAGAAGCAAAGGTAGTCCGAGATTAGGAGTGTTATGTGATTTAAAGATCCACTCAAATGTGGACTTGAAACGGAAAACGGAAGACAAGACAAAAATGCGTGGAGGCGCTATATACCATGGTCCGGCCAGTGCACTAAGAGATAGAGATAGAGAGAGAGAGAGAGAGATGTGGTCTCGCTCGCATCTTACGAACATGAACCATTTCGCTCTGTTAGTTCTCAAAATTCAGGAGGTATTCAAATGATATGCACTTTGAGGGACACTTATAATTCATGCTTAATATTTTAATCATGAGTATTTCATGTGATAAAGTGAATCTATTGTATTCATCGGTTACAACTGCGACATTTTGAGTAAATTCCGTGTATTTTCCACTTAGTATTCTTATATCAAAAACTTCATATTCATAGCAGTTTATTTATAAAATTATATCGCTACGTTCTAGAAATTGCTGATGTGTCGTACATTTTGCTAATGATACTACAATACACTAACTTCTTAAAATACAAAAATCTAACAGAAGACGAATGTTGACGTCGTTATTCTGACGTGACGACGCAAAACTCTCTGCAATTTCTATTGCAATCGTTAGCCTGAACCTTCGCAAATCTGCTTCATTTGTACCTCATCGGATTATAATCTTTGTGAATTAGCAGACATTCATTTAAAAATAGAGGTGTGATTTATCCTTCAACACTCAAGGTTTCAATCTCTTTGGTATAATTGTAAAGTAATGAGATCATTGTGCTCAAAATTCACTCAAATTGTTATTCGGTCCTTTTAATCAGTGAAGTAGTTTCCTTTACTTGCTCTTTCCAATTCCGGTTTAATTTTATTTTTTACTATTTTATTTTTTACTATTTTACTATTGTTTCGTTATTACATTAGTGTTATTAATACTTTTGTGAAATAAGAGGTTGTATAAAGAGCCTTAACTGGGTGTTGTTTTATTGTTTTATCTGTGGTTGAATTCATAAGAATAAATAATACCAAGAGTTAAATGTAATGAACAATAGCAACTGTACTGGTTTTGAGCAAATTAATTAGCAATAATGATAATTAATTAATTATAAATTAAAATATTATTTATTTAATACTAAAACTATCTGAGTGAGCATTACAATCATGACGGCCACAGCATATTAAAAATCTTTCATATTGGCCTACTTAAGGACATTAAAATCCAATGTTTGAATATGCTCATTGAAGTTAAGTATTTTGCTTTTAGAATATAGTAAAGCTGGTAAAGCTAATGTTAACGTCAGCTTACTAACTCGAATGCGATGTCAGTGACGAGAGATACCATGATTTGAACCCCGCACATACTGATCCGAGGTCGAATATCTTACCGACATCGCCACTGAATCCAGTCATATGTTAGAGGTAAACTGCAATAGGTAAACATTAAACGGCAGCGATTATTTATAACCATGGAGAGAAAGAATGAGGATTAAATAACGAAAGCAGCATAACCAGCAACTATAAAAAGGAAGCTTTGTAAATCCATGCGGTTGTAAGACAAAAACGTGCAGAGTTAATTCTACATTGCTTTTGATTTTTACGAAATATTTAATTCAGTTTTTTGCAATTGCAACACAATACCTTTTCAATGTTGTATACGATATTAGGTAAGATTCCTCTTTTTTAAAATAAAAATAGGTGTAATAAGTTACTTTAGTAAGTGAAGGCTTGTAGGAGTAGGCTTACCATACGAAGCAGAGCTTAGCATATGAAGCAGTGGGAGAGGAAAAGGAAATTACTTTACTTATTTATTTAGGTTTTCGATTTGCCTACAACTGAATGCAAATGATTGAACAGAAAATAATTGCAGAATTAGAGTTAGCCCAAGGCATTAGGCACTTATAAGGACCCATATACGGTACCTATCAGTATCGTGAATAGTGAAAGTCAAAGCATTGTTAATAAAACATAAAATATAAATACATAATTTAGCAGCATTTCCATAAAAACATCCCAACAATAAAAGAAACTAGAATGTAAAACTATATTATCATTCATTTGTCAGGGGTATACCTTGTCTTCACTGATCTAATTATTTCTTCATTGGTCTTATTATTTCTTAAATGACGTTATTATTATTTCATTAATCTTTTATCTTCAAAATCAACATTATCATTTACTAATTTACTTATGTATCTTCAGAGCATGAATTTCTCATCATTTATTTATTTGATTTGAATCCTACTTCGGATTAGAAAATACATGAATTAATTGCAACTGATTCTCTATAAAGATTACGCCGCAACTCTGTTGTCATGATACGCTACGGCAAATTTAATTTTTACTACTTTTCGTTGTTAATTAAATCTGCTAATCAGGATGTAAAAGAAAGGAATTTTCACATAGACTTGCAAATGTATGTAGACGAAGCGCCTTCAAGCTTTGTTTTTCTTTGAATTCAACAAAAGGCAACTTCCGGTTGTTTTCCATTGGCCACTGAATAGGAAATTATTCTATTTAAGGATTAAATAGATTAAATAGATTATACATTTGATGCTCATAAAGACACCGACGCAGATACTGCGGGAAGTGAACAAAATTGACTCACAACACGGAGATATGCCTGTGTTTTGATTGAAGAATTCACCAATGCAATTACGGAATCAAATTCAAAAGAATTTGTATTTGGAAAGACTTAAGTTTGTTTGAGGGCTTCAAGTAATGCGCAATAAATGAACTAACCATAATTTAAATAAGTAAAAGATTCAATATCTATTGATAAACTTATATTTTACAGCAAGTGTAATAACAGTATGTGGGCCAACCAACTTCAATCTTTAATGTAACAAAAAAAACTTTTATAAATGCATTAAATTGCATAAAAATAATTATAATAGTAAAAGTAACCCTACTCGATATAATTCATTTATATGAGATTGCAAAATCTTCAATTGATTCATGATGTAATTATAGGAATATTTCTACGCCTCAGTTAAAATGTAGATCGCAGTTAGGCTATAGTTAAAGCAATTAAATTAGAACTTCAAGAATAAAGCTCTTTTAAAAATAAGGAGAAGAGGATTGTCCGAAATACATGTATAATAGACAGTTTTAATTTATAAAGTCTGCAGTTTGAAAATGTGCACATACATACACACACACACACACGCACACACACACACACACACACACACACACACACACACACATATATATATATATATATATATATATATGTTACAGGGTGAGTAAAAAAAAGATTACACCTACAAAAGGTTTGAATATCCCAGCCTACTGTTAATATTTCCAATAAAACTTTTACCAATTATTAAAGGATTAATTTCTGATGGGGTGGCCAATTTTCATCCATTTTAATACTTAGATAGGCCAGTTATGCAAGTTTCAGCAACCCCCCATTTTTACCTAAAAATGGCGTTTGATACAACGGCAAGGGCAGATGGCACTTCATTGACGAGAAGGTAAAGGTGAACTCTCAGTATTACGTCAGGACACTTTTCTTCTGGAGCTGTTTGATGATTTCTATGCTCTTCTACCAAATGGTTTCATCTTTCAGCAGAATGGTGCCCCGGCTCATGCATCTCTTTAAAATGTCTCACTAGCGTAGAGGTAACGTCATGAAGTTTTAAATGACAGATCCTGAGGTGAATTGAACCCTCGTGGGTTCGAATCCCAGCCGCGCTGATCTGATAGTAAAATCTCGGACAGTCACTGGACTGGTTGCACGGAAAACGGAATAATTGCCTAACGGTTTAAACAAGTGGTATTAAAAAGTGATAGATATCAACATAGTTGATCGTTTCACTATAATGCGTGTTTACTTTTTTACATTTCTCGTCATGCACAGGAATGGATCAGTGAGAGAGACTTGGATTTCATTAAGATACATGAATGGCCAATAAACTCTCTCGATCTAAATCCTCTGGATTACTATGTCTGGGGAAGTCTGCATTTCTGGGGAACCATGCTGCATTTCTATCAGAAATACAAACCGAAGCTTTAAAGCAAGACAGAACTGCAGGAAGTGCTACAATTAATTTGGGAGAGAGTGCCCCAAGCTGGAATCAACAGGGGTGTCCTAGAGTTCCGAAAGCAACTTTCCTCCAGCTGATACGCAGGACTGCGTAGCATCGGGAGGAAACCATATCGAATAGTCAGCAATGCTAGCAGATACAACTGGTTATTTCTGAACCACTACTACGGCCCTTTTCAGGGCCAAAATAAAAACAAAAATAAATATAATTTATATTTACAGTTCATTAAAAAATGGAGGGTTTCTCTACTGAAACTTGCATAACTGGCCAATCTATGTACCAAAATGAATAACAATTGGCCACCCCATCAAAAATTAGTCCTTTAGTAATTGGTAAAAGTTTTATTAAAAAATATTAACAATAGCCTGAGATATTCAAACTTTTTGCAGGTGTAATCATTCCTTTTTACTCACCCTGTATATATATATATATATATATATATATATATATATATATAAATATACATGTAGATATATAAATATATATATATATATATATATATATATATATATATATGAATATATCCCGGTGTTGAGCCCGACTGTGGTTGGGACCACTGTAGAGAGCAACCGAATACAAGCTGCCGCGTGTACGTAAGAGGCGACTAAGGCAGGAGCTGAGAAGGCAGAGGGGACCCACCTCATCATGAATTTGTCCCATTTATATATATATATATATATATATATATATGTATATATATATATTAAATAGTAGTCAATCCATTTTAGAACTGAGGAAGACAAGGGGAACCATCTGACGTGCCTTATTGTTCCCGAGCTATAGGCGACATTAAGATATGGATAAGGCTTTGCCATTCGTGAAGGAATTAACTTGTTAATTGATGTTGTGCTCCTTATGGAACGTGAAAATAAAATCAGCATGTGAGTAGGAACAATATCTTTCTTAGTGCACTGCCTATTGGCAGGTCCATGGTATATAACGCCTCCACTCTTTTCTGTCTTCCACTTTCCTCTTCATGTCCACATATGAGTGGTTCTTTAAACCAACTAACATTCCTAATCTCGGACTGTTTCTGTCTCTATTTCCTTCCATTCTGACTTCTATTGCATTTTAGTAGACTTACCCCCTTACAATGTGTCCTATCTAACTTTTCTTCCTATTTCTTAATTTATTTGTCACTCTTTATCTGTACCAACTCTCTCCAGGACTTCCTCAGTTGTGACCTTTTGAGTCCATCTAATCCTCTCCATTCTTCTCCATTTCCACACTTACAATGCCTCTACTTTCCTGATATATTCCTTCCTTAATGCCCATGTTTCATATTCATACAATGGCGCAGTCCAAACCAAGGTTTTCACTATCTTTGTGTCTTTCGTTAGACTTTTTGTTGAAAGTTCTTTACTATTACCTTTCGCCTGTGCAATCCTACTGCATATTTCAGTCTCACAATTTCCATCATCGGTTATAGTATGATTCATATATTTGAAACTCCTTACTTGTTCGAAATTCGTACCATTTGTTGTGATATTAACTTCACCTTTATTGTGGGACACTCTCATCACCTTTTTCTTTTTTTGTTAATCTTAATTTCTTATTTCAATGCCGTATTGATCGGAATATCCAGCATCTTCTGCAGTTCATATACAGGTAAAAGGAGATTCAGTTCATATACAGGAACATCAGATTCATCTGAAAGTCTAAGCTTTAGTTTTACAACAGTTGCCTGTCTCGAAAGCATGTTAATGAAAGGACAGTACGGGATTTGAATCAACCACATACTGATCCACGGTTCGAATCGGAAAACCAACCAATATGCCAACGGCTCGGTCCTGATGAGAGAGATGTTTGGACACGCTGACTGATGTCAGAGTAATCAATGCTTCACTTGAATTAAGTGGATGCTAATACGATTTCTGATAGCATATCAAAAAGATCTAAACAGCTGAACATGACTAAGAGTGAATTAGCTGAACTATCACATCTGTGAGTCGTCTGCGTGACAATGTAATGCAATATAATGTAATGTACATGTAATGTAATGTAATGTAATAACAAAATAAGTCTTAATCATGCCAAGAAATATTTCAAGTTTGAATTCATTTTAACATAAACTTTCGAGTCAATAATCAAATCATTTAAGTCATTTATATCAAATCTTATGAACCATTCAAACCTTAGATCTCTTTAATCAAATCTTTCGAGACATTTTAACAAATCTTTTGAGTCATTTTAATAATAAAATATCGAGTCATTTTAACCATATCTGTTGAGACATTTTTCTCACTTTCATTTGGACCTCTTTAATCAAGTGTGATATGCTGCCAATGAAAAACTGAGCAATTAAATTATGACAAAATCTCAGGTATTAAACTTAAAATCATAAGAATACTCAGCTTGACAATTAATAAAATGATAATTTTATAAGGCCCCAAGATTTATGCTTCGATTTTAAAATACTCTTAGAAATTTTCAACTACCTAACAAATATATTAGTCTTTTGTTTGGTCAATTGCTTTTAGAGTTAAAGATTAAGCAATTGAGAAATTAACAGGTGTTTTCAAATAACACGAACACGTTTTGACACAATTTTCATTCGCTTGAATCGACTCGACATTACCAGAGAGTAGCTACTAGATTTTAATTCTAAGACTTCAGAATCCTTGGAGAAAGGACGTGTAGTTATGATCCTTGACGCAGAATACATTTACATGTAACTCATTCAATTATTCATTAAGTATTAGTTTTTACAAAAGTTGCACAGCTATAAAATAATAACAACAACAATTACAGTGCTACTGAGGTCAATGACAGCATCGAGAACTGTGGAACCAAATCTATGCCAACGAGAAATAGACTAAAAGTTATAAACGGTACGATATAAAAAATAGAAAACCAGTTAAAATGAAAGTCCAGTTGAACTAAATCACCCATTTATTAATTAAATAGATCTATTTTACAAAGGTTCGCAGACATTCAAATGTTGATAACAAACTGCTCACTAATCTGCTGAACCATCTGAAGGTCAGACGTTGTAGGCCTAATTAAGACTATTCTCTCTAGTGCTCTGCCATACGGCAAGTCCAAGGTACATAAAGAGCACACCATTGATTAACGAGTTAATCCCTTCACATATGGCTCTGCCTTATCCACACCTTACTTTAGCCTATAGCTTGGGAATCATATGGCTTCTGAGGTGGTTTTCCATTCCCATCATCAGTTCTATAATAGATTAACTGCCATTTAATCCTGGGGAAAATTTTCATGGCGAAGTGGGTCCCCTCTACCTTCCTCAGCTCCTGCCCTAGTCGCCTCTTACATACACGCTGCAGCTTGTTTTCGGTTTCCCTATTCTTCAGTGGTCCCAACTACAACAGGGCTCAACACAGCGTCCCGGACTCATTACGGGATGATTAATTAACGAAGGCAATGAACTAACTGATAACTTTAAAGATGGCTCTTTTGGCTCCTTTAAGGGTCAAAACTGGACCATTTATTTTATTTGGTTGATCAAACTCTTTAAATTTAGGTAATAAGTAAACGGGAACGTACAAAACTGAATTAATAAATTTTTAATTCGGTTTAAAAGAGAAGCTTTGTATGTTAACATCCTAATGTTGTTTCAAAGAATAAAGCATAACTTAAAACTACAGCCTGTAGTCCTAATTGAAAAACAATTTATGCCCTTTTAAAGTTTCCTCAAATTTTAGTTGTCATTGAAGAAAATACAAGTTTTTAATTAAATTAAATATCATTTAAAACGCATCCGTAGTTACGAGACTGGCTGATATTGCTAGTTAATTAATTTAATTAAAATTTGCAACTTAAATGTGCATAGAAAGTTTAAAAAAACAGAAATAAAATATTAAGTGAACAGTACAGTTTTTAATTTATCCAAAATTGCCTGTCCTAACTTAGAAATATTTCTATAATATTTCAAATGCTAGAAAGAATTTTAAGGTTTCCTGCGAGATCTTGTATGACCTTATTTGGTGTTTTTATTAAATAAGTTACTTGAAAAGTCTTACGGCCATCGAGTGGCCTTAAGATTTACCACATTACCTATTATTACATTAAAATTTGTATTCATTTACTTACTGTATTCAAATGCTTACCGTTTTTGAAGTACCTATTTATTGAAGTCATATTTGTGCCATTCAAATATGCCCTAGCATATTACATTGCTCTTGCAATGTTGACCTGATTTAACCCTGCGACAGTCATATTGATCCTAGATCTGTAGTAAACAACTTTAAATAGAAACGACAAAGCATTCGTCTGATAACTTGATTTGAGCTCTTCAGCGTTGTTGTTTGATTTTGTCGAGAAGCTCTATGGGTCGAGATGAAATAACTTATCGTTCACTTTGTTAGGATTTGGTCAATCGCCTCCGATCAAGTGCTCTATTGTAGTGCAGTGGAAGAGTTGTGAGTTTAAAATCCTGACGAGAGAGACGTCCTAAATGACAGGAAGTCACGCTATTGAACTCCCTGATCCGATCAATCGAGTCAGTTCAATAGAACTCGAGGTTCAACACGGATGTTGTTTGGACAAGCAGGAGTAAAAGTCATGAAAACCTCTAGTCAATTATGGTATCCTCACTAACTGAATTTTGTCCATAAATACACCAGAAAACAGTAGTAAAATAAATGAAGTTTAAACTTTAATAGGTTTTATGATACAAGAAAATAAATATATATCATCAGCTTTCGATCGTTCCTCAAAGTGTGTTGCGGGAGATGAACTGGTGATTCTAGAAAAATCAATTTTGATATTTTGATATTTAAAATATTCTAGATTCTTAGTCTTGAGTATTTGAAGTAGATAGAACAGTAACGCTTGAAAGAAGTTCAGATAGGGAAAGATAATTTAAAGCACTATTGCGTAAATTTGATTGACATTGAAGATGAAATTTGTATTAATAGCCTGTAAGATATCTGTGCCTAAATAATTAAATGTCTAATGTTGTTGAACACCAGTTATTCAGTATAGGCACTCAATGAAGTTGTTCGAAAAATGTTTAAATTAAGCTATTGCTAAAGAACTATAGATTTGAAGAAATGTACAACTGAACGATATAATGAAATTAAACTTTTATATCACTTCCTCATATTTCTTGTTAATAGCCCCTATACATAACGAGGTATCAAAAAATTATGAGTTTTATAAGCAGTTAGGGGAATTGTTGTAAACAATTCCCCTCACTTCAAACATGGCCGACAGCATTATCATTCCAGAAATACAAAATCTATCGTATCATGTAGGTTGCGTGAATATCGAGCAGGATAATATGAGATATTGAAAAGCGCGCAGAACATTGAATTATCAACATTCTGATGCGGATGCGATCTACAACATCGATTTAAAACTATGAATTATGAAAGTCAGTCAGCATTGATTCTTTGAATGTCAATAATACCATCTAGAATAAATGATCTTAAATTAAATAGACTTTTTCAAGTTTTTTTTCAGTTTCTATGTTGGTGGGACGCACGATATTGAGCTGAATCTGGAATTCTCTGCCTTCCATGGGCTAGAACAAAGATGGGTGCCAGGGCATACTACATATCTGGGCCATCTGTTTGGAATAATATTCCTGTTAGTCTACGGCAGTCTGATCTGCCCCTTTAAAGCTTCCAGAAGAAACTCTAACAATTCTATTCGTTAGAGCATATA
The DNA here is from genome assembly GCA_905160935.1 of Enchytraeus crypticus. Taxonomy (NCBI): domain Eukaryota; kingdom Metazoa; phylum Annelida; class Clitellata; order Enchytraeida; family Enchytraeidae; genus Enchytraeus; species Enchytraeus crypticus. The sequence continues at coordinate 485,088 of CAJHZI010000528.1, forward strand.
GAACAAATTGCACTTATAGCGCTACTGTGGCATGTTGCATAAGCAGTGCCAATATAAATATACTTACTATTATTACTATATCATCATCAACATCATCATCATCATCATCCTCCCTTGAATCCCAGTTTAACCAGGGTCGCGACACAAATAGACTGTCTCAGATCCTCTCTTTCTCTATGTCTGTGTTGTTATTACTATTTGCGATCGCAAAAAGTATTTCTGTTACTAGGGCGTAAAAATTAAGCAAGTCAACTAATAGGTCGATCGAAATTGCAGCGATCAACAATCCTTAGCAATAGGTTGCAAAGCTTCGTAACTAATTGCGAGTTTTGTGCCTTCTTGCATTATGTATATATCAAAATGCATGGTTGAAAACTGGATCAAGAGAATATTTCAGGATGATCAACTCTGCTTTTTTCTAATGTCATGTCATTGTCAAAGTCATTATCAATGTCATTGTCAATGTCATTGTCAATGTCAATGTCATTGTCATTCTTGTGAAAATAATACAGCAAAATTTAGTATGAAATAATAGATTGCATGCAGAGACACGTCAGTACGTCAGTGACCTGGGATTTTCTGGAATTGAGAAGCCTTTAAACTCCATCAAATGGCTGTATATATCTTGCATTATTACAAACAAAAGTTTATTAAATGTGTCACTGCATAGCAGGTATATAATATATATTTCGCTTGATAGGTTTGCAAGTTTTAAGTTCTTGAATCACGCGATCTTCTGAAAAATACTTTCGTATTTTGCCTCGATTACCTTTTTTAAAATAAAAATCACTCCATCCTACCTCCTTTTCTTTCTTTCATTCTCTCTCATTCTCTCTCTCTCTCTCTCTCTCTCTCTTTCTATTCACCTCTTCATCTCTTTATCTCTATTCTCTCCTATATTCTTAAAGGGAATACTATAATCAATAGTTTCTGTACATGCTAGATTGTCGAACTGATGGAAACTTGTCTGATAAGCAAGATGACATCAGTTCACATACATGCCGGACCTTCGGGTAATGTTTCATAGCTTCTTTCTCTGAAAGTTTTCATGAGAAATGAACATTAAATGTAACTTTTAAATGTATTTAATTTTTAAATTTAGAAATTATTGTTCCTGGATTAGTCGAATCTGAAAACAACTCCTTGCTGCAGTTAACGTTATTTATTCAGAAATTGTGAAAAATTATAATTTAGCATTTATCTCTATCTCAAGTGTTCTGCCATATCCATTATGTAAAAACTAAGGTTAACGTCAGTTTAACGTCAGTTTCCTCACTCGAAAGCAATAGTCAGTAATGGGCGAGCACAGGATTTGAACACGCACATACTGATCCGCGGTCGAGTATCTTACCGACGTCGCCACTGGCTCCAGCCTTGTGTTCAAGGTACAAGATCTCCTACTTCAGAAGCCGCGGTTACTTCGCATAAGGAACACTCAATCGATCAGCAAATAAATCCCTTCACAAATTACTGCGCATTATTCACATTATGCAAACTGTATGCATGTAGCTTTAGAATACACATGTATGGTTTATAATATATGTTGCCTTCGACTTCCTCAGTTTTTTCTTAGTGCCTTCTTAATACATGTAGTGGCTACGGTTATTATATTCTTTCGTGTCACGGACACAACACCAGAGTTGTCCACACTCATTACGAGATCCTAATAGCATACGTGAGTTTAATTAATAAAAGACTTTTGAAAGAACTAACAATAAGTTGTTAACATTGGATGCCGTTCTCATAAAACTATTCAATTACTATTGATACACCGGATAATTGCTGTTATAAATTCTGTTTCCAGGCTATAAATAATTTATTAAGACCTGCTTTTTGTGAAATTTTACGATGTAGCAGCAATAAAGTGTCAAGTCAAATTAAAGAAACATCGTTAAAGTAAAATTTTAATGGACTTCGGAGAATTAATGTCATTATATTTAAAGTCATTCTATTATATACTGCAACTATAAATGTTTGTAATATTTACTTGAAAACAAACTAAAGCTATCATATGAAATTTTTTGTTTAATAATTCATGAACAAAGCAGCAAAACGTTGCAATTCTATCCGTGAACTTACTTTATTAAAAGTATGTTGCCTTTATGTGCGGGAGCGTCTGTTCAGCTTGAAGTTGAATCAAAATATCATGTAAATAAATACATAGTTATGATTAATAAATTAATGCATAATAAAATGTAATTAAAATCAATTGCAATAATATGTGCAGATGTGACAAGGGTTATACATCATTGCGTGTTCTACGGTTTATATATTATCATGTGGACTACTTAGATTACGTGCGAGCATAATGGACTTTCATTCATTTGACTCAGAAATGCCTGCAGGTTTTATGTAAACCTAATTTTAGCACACAGTTCTTACTGAGTTTTATTTCCTCGCATTTAATTTCTACCCATGTACGTCATTGTTCTGGTAATTCCAATATGTTTCAAGATGTTCCCCTTACTGCAGGCTAGTAAAATTGCATTGAGTTGGCAAGGATTTTCTTTGTTTTCCGGGACATATAATACGGCTCATGATACAGAGGTAAATATTGTGTAGCTTCAAATAAATTGAAGCTCATTAAAAATTAAAAATTAAATTTAAGCTCCTTTGAAAATCTGCGTCATTTATGTAAGTAAGCATTTGAGCTAAAACTAAAAGTGGATTTATAGACGATTTTGTAATCTAAATTTTGTAATTTTGGAAATGTAAAGTTTTGTAAGATAGGCCTATATTTTGTAATTATTTTGAAAAATACAAATGAACTTCAACAATGGTAACTTGTACTAAAGTACTAAGCAGTTTACGTAAATCCTACATGCAGTAGTTGTAATATTGAAAGTAATTAGAATGGATTAGAATGAATAATAATAAATTAGCATGAAGCAGCATAGATTAGCATGGATCAGCAAGAGTGAAATGACGATTTATAACCTCGTTAATCTCTAATGATTCAGAGACTTCTAAGAAAAGTAGGAACGACAGTTTCATTGGCTCAACGGTGACTAGTTTTTCTGTGTAGAATGATTTGATTTGAGATGTTTGAGTTTAATCAATCAGAATTAAAGAACCGCAAGTGACTTGTTGAGTAGAATGCGACTACGAGCCTTAACTAGTCAACTGTCCTGTAATATACGTCTCATTAGTAAACCTATATACATGTACAAGTATAGCTCAAAGCTAAAAACGCTTATGTTAACGTCAGTTTCCTCACTCGAAATTGATGTCAGTGACGGGCGAGCCCAGGATTCGAACCCCATACATACTGATCCGCGGTCGAGTATCTTACCGACAACGACACTGGCTCTAGCAGTGAGATTGAGTAGAGAATCTGTCAACGCCATTATTATGAATGTTCGCAAATCTAGGATAAGGCAACAATGCGAAAGTTTGAAGAGATTGCGGACTTCAGGAGTTCCAACGCATCCGGTTCCGAAAGAATGTCGAGTCCGGGAAGCAATGAGTGAAAGACTGGATCCAGCAAAACCTTGCCGCCAAGGCTGGGTTGCTTTTCCATTTTATTTACTTGTCCAATAAAAATGTTTACAACAATTTATTTAAAGTATGTAATTAGCAATACGAAATCAAAATGGCACTTATAAAAATTCTATACATGCATAATAGCAAAAATGAATCGATCCACCAAAGTTAAAATTCCCATTTCTGTTGAAATGTATCAGGAGACTCTCTCTTTCTCTCTCTCTCTTTCTCTCTCTCTCTCTCTCTCTCTCTCTCTCTTTGTGTATTGTCTACTGGTAGGGTCATAGTATATATCGCCTCCGCTCGTCTCTGTTTTTCGATTTCTTTAGAATGGGCTGGAGTCAGTGGCGATGTCGGTAAGATATTCGACCGCGGATCAGTATGTGCGGGGTTCAAATTCTGGGCTCGCCCGTCACTGACATCGATTTCGAGTGAGAAAACTGACGTTAACATTAGCTTTACCAGCGCTATATTTAAATAATCGGCTCAAACTAAAATGTTATTTGTTATTTTAAATTAATGCTCTTTTTTCTGGCAAACCAGTTCTGATCCCTCCCTCTTGATATGAGCCTCAATTCAACCCCCCCCCTCATGCTGAGAAGTAAAATATTGCAGGACGACAACGAAGTCAAGAGGTTAATTTCAGACATTCATCTCTCATACTTCAGCAGTCTGACGACATGGCATTGTTAGAATCTCTAGAGTTGCAATTCTGCACTACAGAATAAATATTAAGCAAAGCTACCATTCACAAAAATCACTTTTTTCATATTTAGCTCTACTTTACCGTCCTATACGTGATTCTAACGGAGGTCCTAGAAGGTGGAATGGAAGGAAAGAGAAACAGAGTCAGACCGAGATTAGGAATGTTAGATGATATAAAGATTTAAAGATATGGGGACATGAAAGGGAAAACGAAAGGCCGTGAAGTGTGAAAGCGTTATATACTATGGACCTGCAGCAGAGAGAGAGAGAGAGAGAGAGAGAGACAGAGAGACAGAGAGACAGAGAGAAGATTCTAAAGGTAAAACTGACTTATATGGGTGGCATTTGTTTGAAGCTAGCTGTCGAGGTAAATAAGTTAAGATATTCCATATATATATATATAATAAACAAAAAGTACAATGATATTCTTTTTCAAGTTTAATGAATAGATTTTCAACTAGTGTATTATTAATAGCAGTAATAAAATAACGTATTTCAATTTTCTTATATAGTTCAAAACTGCTACTACTAAATCAATTCTCATAAGACCTTAACTCAATTGTACTGATTCAGGAAGTGACACCGGACTGATACCATTTAGGATCTCCTTTGTTTCTCTTTAGCTCATGTTTTTCAGATCGTTCGGTGGGCTCGATTTGTAGCTACATGTGATTGGGGACGTCCCTGATATCGTCATTGTATGACGAAACTGATGTTGAACCTTTATTATTACATAACGGCACACTGGGACAGGAAGCACAGATGCTTGCTTAGGACGTGCAGGTGGGGTGACATTTATTTGCTGAGTATGGAGACAGATAGACAGATTCCAGCTAATGGTCATCTTAAATTATAGTTTATTAGCAATAATCTATAGGCCCTATATTTTATATGAGATAGACTGATAACAATGGTATGCAATCTTAAATTCGCTAATATCCTAAATGAAAATGAAATGAAATTATTACCAAATAATTATTCATTAAAAAACAAAATTAACAATAATTGATAATTGAGCGAATTGAGTAAGTTGCTAAAACCCTCCTCTTATTTCTAATTTGCTGTTTTTCATTTTAGAATCTTATCTAGCTTCTCAGACTGACATTCAGCTAATAATCGCATATGTAATCGGTTTGCATATTTATTTGAATGTAGGTTTAGTTTTCTTGCATTATTAGTTGTGAATAATTCTCAACTCAACGTGTTAAATATAGCGTTACAGCGCACACCGATAGATGTCGTATAATGCAGATCGGCTGATTCTTTATCATCGGCCGGCTGATACATGTACCTATTAATTATCATTATTTTTCTTATTTTTTCTTTAAGGCCACCATAGTTCAAATATAGATTGTGTTCTTTCCTATTACATTTGCTTGTTTGTGTGCTGCGTATGTAAACTATTCAGGGTTGAATGACTCTTGCAGATGTTTTTGAATGTCTCAATAGCGCAATTGTTAGAGATGTAGATAACGTCATGAAGTTTTAAATGACAGATCCTGAGGTGAATTGAACCCTCGTGGGTTCGAATCCCAGCCGTGCTGATCTGAGAGTAAAATCTCGGGCATTCACTGGACTGGATACACGGAAAATGGACAAAATTGCCTAATGGATTTAACATGTGGTATTAAAAGTGATAGATATCAACGTAGTTGATCATTTCACTATAATGTGGGTTATTATTTTTATTAAATTGAATTGAATTGAATTCTTTGTACCATTCTGATGACTTTGTTGTACCAGGTAGACTGTTAGATGCTTTAATTGGCATCCTATGTGCCTGATAAGTACGAGGCTAGATGAATTCTAATTCCTGTCGAGCAGTTTCTGAGAATTAACCTTGTTATACTGAAGCGCTAAATTTAACTTTTATTCATGTTATGGATTATATCTGAAAGAATCTCACTTTATAAAAATGTCTCATGACTAAATCCGGACATTTAGCTACTCATATATTCAAATACGGTGTATGACTGAATAATTTCATTAGTTTGGGTTCTTTAGAGTAAGTAAACGATAATTTTATGCATGAAATGTTGTAGCTGAGCAAACCTCGAGACAGAGTCACGATATTGGACATCATATGTTCCAGGCGTGAAAACCTTCTTTGATTTATGACTTCATCGCTAGGGCGTACATCGCAATGTTTATTACCTTAACCGTCTATCTGAATGTCCATTGCAAAAATTGCTGAAAGAAGTGCCTTATTTGCACTTTTGCAACGGAGCACCTTATTTTTTAATATCACATGTTTATCGATAAATCTTCAGATCTAAGCAGAGGATACTGTGAGTATGAATGCATGACATTTACAATTTTACATTCACACACACACACACACACGCGCGCATAAGACTACATACACAAACGCACACACATCACATACATATGGAATGTATATATACATGTGTATATATATATACATATATATATGTATATATATATATATGTATATATATATATATATATATATATATATATACTGTATAATATTATATATATATATACATGTATATATGTGCAAAGTTTGCCAAAGGTAAAATTCAAGCAATTTTAGTTCTCGGCCTTTTGCAATTGAAAAATGCTAGAATTTCTGAGCACTTTTGTAGGTTCTCGACACAAAGGTCTTCGTTAATTTCACATTAAATATTCTATGTTGCTTCATACTCTCTTGGGTAAAAGTCTAGAAGTTCAATCTTCTAATAATGATTCAATTTCCTGGAAAACGAAGAAGCATACTTACAATTTTAAATTAGGATTTTAAAGAAAATAACATTATAGGCTAATCCGAACCCCTGAGAAAATTACGTATTCCATTTGGCTTGGCAATCTCTCAGATAATCTGTGATCTTTAAGATTACCGAACGCCTACATAAAATCACATTTCATTGAAGGCTTTAATAATTTTATCAACACAAAGAACTGACAGTGAAACTGATGCTATCGGTTTAAACATTTGCTAGCGCATGTATTATGCCAAGAATGTAGAGGCTGAGAACTACTCGATGTTGTTTGTTCATCTTGAGACGTCCCTGAAATAAACGTCCGGTGACAAAACCGAACTGCGATTTTAAAACTACAATAATTACAGAAATAATAAAAGAAATGCTACTCAAAATTGACAATGAAACCCTTAATTAACCAGTGCAAAATTCTATTACCTCATCTATTGACCACAGTTCATAACTTCATGTCAAGCTACACTTTCTTCTGATTTTGATTGTAAGAATATTGATTTTGATTATAGAATATTGATTTTGATTGTAAGAATATTGATTTTGATTATAGAATATTGATTTTGATTGTAAGAATATTGATTTTGATTATAGAATATTGATTTTGATTGTAAGAATATTGATTTTGATTGTAAGAATATTGATTTTGATTATAGAATATTAATATATGCACATTTCCCTAGAGAGATATGTACATATATTGGCGTTGTATATTGCGTTAAATTGACTTTATTATAAATATTGTAGCCTTTATTATTATAAGTATCACGTAAAATACGTTAATGCTATAACTTACACAGAAAAAATTTATGTGGAGAGAAGTCACACGTTAATTTCAATAGTCATTTTAGTTTTAAATTGTAGATCAATGCTCGAGTTGTCCATGATAGCTACGTGTAAATATATTTATTCTTACCAAAATATTTCAAAATAAAAATACATATCTAGTGTTCTACAAAGTGACAGGTCCAATTTATATATTCCTACTCACCTGCTCTTTTCATGTTCTCCAAGAATTGACAAGTTAATCCATTCACAAACGGTTTTGCCTTATCCACACTTTTATGTCGCCTATAGCTGGGAAATAATAAGGCTTCTGATGGGGTTTCCAGTTGCTTTCCTAATTTCTTCCTCAGCCGATTCTTATGACACGAGTGGTTTACGGTTGGTCTATTTTTCAGTGACCCTAACACAGTAATGGGAAAACCTTTTATAAGTTCGATAATTTTCTTGAAATTGCACTAACTTGGTTTCCGATTAGTCGTCAGAAAACCTAAATTAAATTTTGACAGGGTTAACATAGTGTCAAAAGAACTACAGGAAATATCGAAATTAAACATATTTGTAGAATGAATAGAATGAAAAGGACAAACCACACACGTAGCCATTAAGATGCAAATCGGGAATATCTCCGTTGGCATGAACCTGCGAGTAATGTGAGCCTCAAAAGAACAAATTCAAATTAGAAATAAATTCTCTGTAATCAGATGCGTGGTGCAAGGAAGGGCAAGTTTGACGTAATGTGATTGATGAAATTACCAGAAGTGTTCAGGGGGAGGAGGTAACAGAGGGCTCCGCAGCGTACAGCATCTTAAGATTGTATCCAACATTTAACCGCCGAAGGTAGAAGCTCAGATATTTCAAGGAATTTGAAGTTATTTCCAGCTTTTGTTTTTCAATGGACTACGTTTAATTTATTAAGCCAACTAGAAGTATTTACAAATTCATCTTATTTAATAATCTTCCTTGCATTTAATTGCGTTTATATTTCGCACTGTATAGAAGTTTAGCCTAATATGTGTATATTTGGAAGGGGGTTAACCCTCTAATCAAGTCCCCTGCCAATTATCCGTCACATGATAAACATCAAACCTTGCATCAATCGCTAGATCAACACAATCCCTATCCCATCAAACATTAAATCTCTTTGTACTTAAAGAATTGAACTATACATTTACTAGAGATGCGTAAATGACTTCCATCCATTAACATGTAGTTCAAGGTGTATAGGTTCCCGGAGAATAGACTGAGGGGAAATGGAAGGCTTCCTTAAATTGGGCACTCTCTCCCCAACTGTCGATTACTAAGTCCTATAAAAATATACTGTGTCTAGAACCAAGTCCCCATTTAGTATCCCCCATGGTTAGCCCCTTTCATTTCGTTACCCCAGCATGGTCCGTGTAGTTACACCTTCTGATTAAAATCCTACATTTGAGTTAATTTAAACAACCTCAAATCCCATCTAAGGCATATATATAGTACATAGGCCTAAGTGTGTATTTTTCTAACATATTCAATCACTGGGAAGCGTTAATGTGGTAAGAGGCTACTGTAAAACTGAGGAGTGCAATAGGAAACCATTTCAGAGACCATAAAGCAGATCAAGACTGGGGATCTGTTAAACGTTTGATGATTTATAGGTCAAATACATGTAGATAGCATGAGCTTTCATAAAATAAACCTTATGTAGAGAGAGAGAGAGAGAGAGAGAGAGAGAGAGAGAGAGAGGAGATAGGAGAGAGAGAGTTATTCATTATTCGCCAGATGTCACTAGTACTATTAATCTCATTAACTTAACATAATATGCTATTAATTTTTAGGACATTCAAGAACTGTCGAATGACTGGAATCTTCAACGATATCGAATCTTCAGATTTATACTGTAGGCCTACAATGAAACACATTTATATATGTCATGCAAAATGCTTGTATCTCAATGGTACTGCTTTAAGTTTTAAGTAATTTATTTGCCTAATTCATTTTTTCCTAGTTCTAACTTATTTAACTAGTTCTGTCAGGACGGATTAAAGAATTGGGGGGGGGGGGGGTGCGTTGTTCTCTTAGAATAGGCTATGGCCGCACTAAATCCTTACCGAACAATGCATCCCTCCAAAGTAAAAAATATATAGTCGCCTCTATTGAATGATGGTATCTAAAAATTACACATGTTCAATCCGTGAGGCACCTTAGGCCTACAGCCAATTGTCTATATTACCAGTTATGTCAATTTCCTATATTTTATTCTTTTAGCTTTTACTGTTTTAGGCTCGATCAGAAATTGATCGCAGGACCTTATGAACAGTCATAAAATTTCATGACGTTATATGACACGATACACTCTGAGCTATGTATACGTACATTCCAAATAAAAAAGAAATCACTTAACAAACATGCAAGCATGGTAATGCTTGCATGTTTGTAGCAGGGATTGCGTTTGATACTCTAGTTACGTGTATATACGATTATTTTCTTTATTTTCTTATATTGATATAAGATGTTGTGTTTGATTTTTATTGTATGTGTTTCTTACTGCCATGAATATGGCGAAATAAAGAGTAAATATTTCATCAGAAAGTAATAAATTTGTATTCTATTTCTTTCCTTAGATTTGTCTTAAGTTTGTCCATATAGTAATATTGCAGCATATTTATCTTTCGGAGAACTTAATACGACGGTAATTGACTCGGTTTAGGTTTTGGTCATACTTTGAAAGTCTAGTTTAAAATACCGAATAGGTAAATTTTGGTTTAAATAATTATCTATTTAGTAAGAATTTTAGTTCTATTAAGTTTTATTTTTTGATGACAAGGAATATCTTTATGTTGTATCTGTAGGTGGTACTTGTTTGTTGTTTGTTTTCGTTTTTGTTTACTGCCATGACTTTGGTGAAATAAAGAGTATATTGAATTTAGCGATTGAATCTTGAATATTAATATATAAAGGCTTATGGTACACCGCCTGCTGAGTGCTGATAAATCACTGCCAACAAATTAATAGCACATTAACAACTTAGCATAAGCTAAAAGTATTTCAGATGCATGAAAAGATTAATATGGTAATAAATATATATTTATACATTTAATAAGCTAATAAATCCAGTGCATATATTGATCACTATGTATAGCTGTATGTTTTACAATCGGTTATTTTTTGAAGTCATACTGTGAACAAAGTTGACATACCTACACTAACATGGCTTGCAGGTAGTAAAGCATTCTTAATTATGATTGAGGAATAGGTAAGGCTAAATTCTTTTATCTGTGTTGTCTATGGGCCCCTGAAGAAGAGACACACAGTTAATGTTAGGTGTAAAGTAAGAGGAAGCTAAGCATGCAGAAATCACTTTTCATTGAAAACCACAATGTACGATTTTTTAAAGCTGATGCATGGCTGTATTGTATTTGGCAAATATACGACCTGTGTGATATTAACATCTGGTTAGGCCATTGAGTGACCTCTCTCTAATGTTCGGCCAAGTTGCAGATCCAAGATAAATATTCGTACTCGCAGTCTGCTATCACACTCCATAAAGAGCACATCGTTACATCGATCAACAAAGCACGTCCATCACAGGAGGATACAGCTCTCTTCATATTACAATATGTCTCCTACAGCTTTGAAAAATAGGGTTTCTCATGTGATTACTTTTACCTTCCTCAGTTCTTGTGTAAATAGATTGATTGTCTTACTGAAGTGCTACTGAATTTGTTCAAATAGCATCAGTCAGTTACTTTTATTAGATTTTTTATATTAAATCCGTGGTTTAAATGCAAACGTAATCGTCACCGACTAAATGCACCGCAATAGCCCATGATAGGCTACGGACTCAAGTATGATTCAAACTTGTATACTTAGATTTTCAATGTTCAACAAGCATAGCACTTACCATTACTATAAATTCCCTTAATGCCAGATAGTAAATTAATTAAAACAATCAATAAGCATCTTTAAAAACGGCAAGAGTAAGAGTCAAACCCGCAACTTAGCTATTCAACCCGAATGTTCAATAGCTAGTAGATAGCGCATAGAACTGCAAGTATTATATATTAATTAATGAAATATGTATTTATTTATTTAGAAATAAAGGAACAAGAACTAAATAAGTATCAATAAGAACTTTAAGAAATTCAAATATTAACATCGGATTCTCGATACTAAAGAATCACCCAACAAGCCTTCCACCCGTAGACTAAATTAATTAATTTATTTATTTATTTATTTCGTTTATCACATAATACATGTAACAACTATATGTGCCAATTCTTGCGTGCAAAATATCAAGCGTATGCGTGAACGGAAAGCAAAGGCAAATAATGGCACTTATATGTTTCGACTAACTACACAAAATACAATAGAGATTTACAATGCATGATCATAACGGCACAAAGTATTAGATAGACGACTCAATTGATTTAATTAGTCTAAAAGATTAAAAATTCTAAAAACAAGAAGTCTTAGTGAATTAGAACTTCAGTTAACTCATGAAATTATTGCTAAATTTTTGCTAAAACTTTGCCAACCTAGTCGTATCTGTTCCTTAAAAAATTTCTTAAATCAGTAGACTCTAGACCCTTCTTAAAGTCATTTAAGGATTTAGCATTAACAACTTGATAAGTCACCAAAGAATTCCAAGGAGCAACACATCGATTTTTGAAATAGTATCTTTCAGCGTTGAAACGAAAGGAATTTAAATAGATGGTTTTACCATTATTCCTAGTAACACCTTGCTTGAAATGGAAAAATTCATTCGAATTTAGATGAACTAATCTAACGCTGTGAATAGCATTTCAAAACGGAGAGACATACAGACTAAACGTTTTATATATTATGCTAATTAAAGGCTAGAAGCGCAACAGTGGTCCGCTAATTGAAAATGACTGAGAGCACAGGTACATGTAGCAGTGTAGTAATCTACATAGTCAATAAAACTAAGACAGCGATTAGTGAATGTACCACACTCATTGCATGCTTTGTTAGTTTCTGAGTATTTAAAGTGTCTTCTGTTTAATTACACATGTTAAAAGCTTCATGTTTAGCCTAAATTACGACATGTCGTATCTATACTTTTCTTACCACAATTTAGAACACTACATGCCACGGACCTTCACTTAATTATTATATTACATATTTTATTGTCTAAAGACTCCAAGCAGAGTGTCTTATTACAGCGAGTAAACTGACCAAGCTTAGATAACTGGCTATGCTTTAAATTTTCTAGGCTAATTTGAAATAAAATTTAGTGGAAGAGTGTTTTTGGATCATGGCAGTTAATGCTCTTGGGATTGCTGCAGTGGTCGTATTCTACGTCCTGATTTTAGCTGTGGGATTATTGGTGTCGTATAAGTTCAGGAAGAAGAAGTCAAGCGAGGATGTGATGCTAGCCGGAAGAGGTATTGGATACCTTGTCGGAAGTTTTACCATGACAGGTTCGCAATACTTATATTTATTAAAAATATTTATCAACTATACATATTAGGTTTCTCTATTGCTCAGTATTTAGTCGATTTAAATTAATTAATTATCTACATCATTGAATGGAATTGAATTGAATCATGTTTATTTCACTTTAGGCTGCATCATAAGCAAGAAATACATGAGATGAAGTAAAAAAGGACGCAAAGACCACATCATATACTACATGTACATGCAAACAGAATTTCTAAAAGAAGTTAAGTAATATTAACACAAAATAATAATTTAATTTATACCTACATTTTCCATCATAATAATATGGTGTAATAATATTAGAATCATAACAAATATAATTATTATTGCATTGAATGACAATTTTAAAAGATCACATTCCGATTTTGTAAAATGGGCAAGGTAAAAACTAAATCTCTCAAAATATTCATGCGGTGTTAATTTATGTGTGCGATATCCATACTATAGGCCACTTAAATTTCGTTTAATGAATAAATTCCAATTCGATGTCATTTCTATGTATTTAGAGAATATTAGAGACGGGATGGCCTTGGGTTTGAACCCTGCATCTTGTGATGAATTAAAAACCTAACTAATCAAGCCAAAGACTTGGTCATGGTTGTATGACTGGCTTGATTTACTAATACTACAATATAAAGTATCGAGTCTTCAATGATTATCTGAAATTTTGCTGATCACTTTCAAAGCGTAGAGAGATACTATATCGAATATCAACAACATATTTACTTCAAATTTGTCCGTTTGAAAACTTCCAGTAGAGGAGTGCTTAAAATAAATTAACAGTTTTCTATTTCCTCTTACGCAAGAATTTTAAATTTTCTACTCGGTTGCAACTTGAATCATCCCGTAAAACACTACTTTTTGGGCCTAAATATGCTAAAATTGCCTATATAAAATAGCAATTTATCGACCTTTCTTGCACTTGGCCCTCAGTTAACTGTATTTGAATTACTGTACATGTAGATATGAACGTCATACATATTCTCATTTACTGATTTCTTTTCGATTTTAAGGAATAAGTGTTATTTCTTGATTAACTAAAATCTTGACACATAAAAGAATAAAGCCGTATATAACTGGGGTCGCTCAGGCTATAGTCCCACTTAGCGCCCATTTTCTCTTTCCATAGCATATCAGTGACGGCCTTGGTTTAGCACTGAGGCCGTCAATTAATGATCCGAAATACACCCTTTACATACTACATATTACTGTACATACATGTATGTACCGTATTTTTGGCAATCCAATAAATATTTTTAATGTTTTCAGCCACCTGGGTGGGAGGAGCCTACATCAACGGAACTGCAGAAGCGACATTCCGCACTGACTATGGACTGGCGTGGTGTCAGGCACCCTTTGGATATGCTCTTAGCCTGATAATTGGTTTCTCAATTGTTTCAGTTTTCAATAATTATCTTAATTTAGTTCAGCTTTTAATAATTTGTGCCTTAATTACTGGTAATAATTGAAATTTGTTTTGATTTTCAATCTGCGAATGGTAAAACTAATGAGAACACAGGCTAAATTACTGTCTGCCTGCTGCTGCTTTAAAATATCTAGATTGCTTACATTTTGATTAATATCAACACTTATTAATATTTTATTCGTTTTACAATCAGTAATTTAAATTGCAAAACTCATCCACAGCTTTAGAGAAAATAAAATTGCGACCCTTAAATCTCATCTGAATATATAACTAATATAGTATAGATAATTTTCAGAAATTATGTAAATATTAACAGATTTCATTTTCAATTAAAGTTGAATTAAATTACGAAACACGTTCTCAAAACAAGAATTTGTTGGTAATTTAGAAATTTTTCTTCAGCTCATTGTCGAAGTTAACGATAGTTTATAACGTCTGCCCAGCATAACTAATTAACTCAATAGGCGTGATAATTAGCATTAATAGGCCGATTCTCAAGTCTTGAGACGCTCTAGAATATCATTAGCACAAAACTAACAAAGCTTTAGATTTACTGATTATTCAAGACGTTCGATCTCGATGAAATTGATGATTTACTGAAACGTTTAAAGACTTTTTAATTAAGACTGGCTTTTAGATGGAACTGGTGCACTGGTGCATTGATGCACTGCTGCATTGGTGCTACAGTGCTGCTGCACTATTGTGCTGCTGCACAGCACTGCTGCACTTCTGCACTGCTGTGCTGCTGCATTGGTGCTACAGTGCTGCTGCACTAGTGCAGTGCTGCTGCACAGCACAGTGCATTAGCGCACTGCTGCACTCCTATGCAGCTGCACTGGTGCACTGTGGTACTGGCGCAGTGCTGCACTGGTACACAGGTGCAATGGTGCTCTGGTGCACTGGTGTACTAGTGCACTGGTGCAATGGTGCACTGGTGTACTAGTGCACTGGTGCAATGGTGCACTGGTGTACTAGTGCACTGGTGCACTGCCCAAGAAGCGCAGAAAAAAGACTCTCTGATTACAAACCATTTCCTACTGCTCAGTTACTCACAAACAATGAGTCTTTTACTGATTATCTCTCCTCCATTATTTTTTTTCTCTCTCTCTGTCTGTGTCTCTCTCTTCTGTCTCTGTCTCTCTCTCTCTCTCTCTGTCTGTCTGTCTGTCGATCTATCTGTCTGCCTGTATCTTGATCTCTCTGTTTCTCTGTTTCTCTCTCACTCGTTCTCTCTTTCTCTCTCTCTCGCTCTTTCACTCTCTCTCTCTCTCTCTCTCTCGGTAAATTTATCTGTCGGTCTCTATCTTGCTCTCTCTCTCTGTGTTTCTCTCTCTCTCTCTCTCTCTCTCTCCCTCTATCTATGTGCGTACGGCCTAACGGCCAGTCAATTTAGCATACACCATGGAGTTAAAAACTCTTACAACTGATTCTATTCTCAATCTTCTCTTTCTTCTCTTTTACGACTGGCAAATATCACCCAGTTTTGGTGGTTGACATTGATATTGACATTGGTTCACATTGGCACTCCGTTCTATAGAAATCATGTATCTCAAACGTTAGTAAAGTTATAGCAGAGATAGCTAATAGCAGCACGAATAACGGCATAAGTATGGCTAATTCACGTATAATCGTTCACTAGAGAAGTGAAATTATTCATTTATTACTGCTATAATTGTACGTTAGTTATATAGCAGTAGTAAATCAACACATAACAATATAGAATGCAGCTACAAGCTACATGTGTACATTTTATAAGAGGCAATAAAAATTATTCGCAAATTAGGACGCACCATGAGATACGTAATGATTGATATTTATTGCCTTTGCATCCCAATGCTGGTAAGATTATGTATTAAGCTTATTTCATATGTACCACAGAGATGAATTCAAAGGGACGGAACCTATCCGAACTGAATCGGAATTTAAAATGAAGGCTCATTAGATTTCGTTATTAGTATTTCATTATTAGAATTATTTCTTTATTATAAAATTGTGTATGACCTAAACACTACAGCATTAAAGTAGGGAACGAAAATTAATGTAAAGGCTCAATTTCTAATGTCTGAAGTGATGAGAGCGTCTAGCAAAGTAGGATAAGTCAATATAGAAATAGACGGTACGAAGTTAGAAGAGGCAAAGAGTTTCAGATATTTATACGTAACGTAACGGCACACTGGGTTAGGAAGCTTGTTTGAGACCCATTTTCTGCTTCCTCTCCATGGTTATTAGTAATCGTTGCCTTTTGATGGCGCATCAATTGCAGCTGGCGCGGATTTAAGAATAACCTTCCATCACCTGGGATTTTTTCCTTCCTAAGCTTTTACCAACACTCGGTCTTCCAAGGTGGTCACCCACAAAGTACTAACCGAGGTCGATGCAGCTTAACTTCGATAATTGACGCGCAACTAAACCAATTGCACTAATCCCGCCGTCTATAACACACGGTAACAGCAGATGGGAAATGTGGAAGAAGAATGAAATGTAGAATTGCACAAAATTTAGAATTTTACGCTATTGAGATACCATATAAACAAAATTAATTATTAAAGCTTATAAAGGCCTAAATTTTATGTTTTTACATTTATATAGACCTTACTTTTTTAATGTTTTAACTTACAAAGATTGTCCTATTTGTGTAGCGTATGTGTTAATGATGATATTAAGCAATCAAATAAATACATAACTCTAAATATCAACTTTCAGGTGGAGTGGTATTCGCAGGGAGAATGAGGGAGGCAGGCTATGTGACCATGCTGGACCCCCTGCAGAACAAATATGGGCAGAGAATGGGAGGGCTTCTCTTTATTCCCGCTCTGATGGGAGAAACTTTCTGGTCCGCGGCCATTCTAGCTGCTCTAGGTAAAATTAAATTATGTTACACAAAAATATTTTCTAGCCGCATAAGCGTAGAATATTTGATTAAAAGCTGGAGCCAGTGGCGATGTTGGTAAGATACTCGACCGAGGATCAGTATGTGCGGGGTTCAAATCCTAAGTCCGCCCGTCACTGACATCGCTTTCAAGTGAGGAAACTTACGTTAATAACATTAGCTTTACCAGCATTTTTACCAGATTTAATTCGTTTATTCTAATCTTCAGTGTACATGTATATCACATCCATTTTGAAATCATCTCTAATAGAAGAAATAAACTACGACTTGGCTTCACTCACGAAAATAAAAAACTACGTCTATAAATTTTATATTTAAATCTTTGGAGTAAGAAAATTAAAAATAGCCAACAAAATTTAACAACTGATCTCTACATTTACCTAATAACATTAATTTTTTAATTAGCTGAATAGCAAAAACAATTTGCATTCGCTGAAAACATTTTAATTAGCTAGACGAGAATAATCTTCAAATGTCCAATTGCAGTTTTCCTACTTCTGCAGGAAATTCACTGGTAGTGATAGTGGACATAGACTACAACCTGGCCATCGTCATATCCACGCTGTTCATCATTGCCTACACCCTGTTCGGTGGCTTGTACTCGGTGGCTTACACAGACGTGGTACAGCTTCTCTGCATCTTCGTTGGCCTGGTACGCTGGTACAGTACCAATTGCTTGCTTTACTAAATTCTGTGAAATTTTCAATACCTGTTTCACTATCTGACAAAATCATCAGTCACACGTAAATGGATGTTCTAAAATTGAATTTATGATCGTTTTCTTGTATTTCTTATTACTTGCCCTACGAAAATGCTCATAAATTTTAGTTAGCACTTTTATAAGACTATAAGACTTTGAGACTTATAAGACTGAGAGAGAGAGAGAGAGGGTGAGAGAGAAGAGAAAGAGAGAGAGTGAGAGCGAGAATAGAGGAGATAGAAAAAGAGAACGAGCGATAATTATAGTTAATATTAAAATATTGATTATAGAACCAAATGTATAAAAACTATTGGTATTTCCTTGAAGCTGAAAGTGCTAATTTAGCTAATTCAACTACCGAACAATTAAAATATTGTTGGTGACGTCTCTAACAGTGATATTTAATGACCAAGCAGACTTTAAATATGTTCTTTTCATTTTTATTTGTTTTTAGTATTTAGTTTTTCCATTCGCAATAACCCACCAGGCTATGGAAGGCAGAAGTATAACCTCACCACCGGAGTCATGGTACGGAACCGTGGAAAAGAACTCCGTGGGAATCTGGATTGACTCCGCACTACTACTCATCTTCGGCGGAATACCCTGGCAGGTGATCCAGTAGAATGGTCTTAGCTTTTGTCTGCAAGATGACGTCATAGCCTAGTTCATCTGTGGACAGTCTTAATTACATTACATTTTCAATAAATCAATCAATTGATCAAATGACCAATCAATCAATCAATCAATTAATCAATCAATATATCTATCAAACAATGAGAATTTAACGTCTTTTTCCTCGTCATAAGGCAACGTCAGGGACGTCATCATAGTACAAATACCCTAATAGTGTGGAAAGATCGAAAGTTTGAGTGTTCATCTTGAATTTTCTTGTAAATGTCATTTTAATTAGGCCTCTCTTCACAGTAAAAACTCTAATGTATACATATAGGTCAATGAAATATCCGATCTAGAATGTTTTGATAGCTAGCAACGTCAAATCATAATCATGAAATTAAGCGCTGTTGCTAAACATTATTTGTATAGTATTGCCTTTTGTTACAATGTGTGATAAAACATAATCTACTGTACATTCTCGTCATCGTCTGCTGGTTAAGTTCGTGACTGACTGTATATATGAGACTGCCTACTAAATTACTTAATGAGTTCTTACTTGAGTATTCTGCCGAATATTGTCAGTATAGAAAGTGCTATAGTAGATATAGCCGTGGATTGGCTGGAGCCAGTGGCCAAGTCGGTAAGACTCTCGACCGCGAATCAGTATATGCGGGGATCAAATCCTGGGCTCACCCGTCACTGACATCGCTTCCGACTGAGGAAACTGACGTTAACCTTAGCTTTTGTATTGTAGCCTATACATGTATAATTGTATATAGTATACCAGCAATATTCACCCACGAATGCTCGTATTGCAAGATGAAAGGAATGTATAGAAGAGTTGTTCTATTAAAGGTCTACTTCCAGAGGGTGCACTCCTCCAAGACTCCCACAAGCGCTCGGATACTCTCCATCGTCGCCGCTTTCGGATGCCTCATCCTGGCCACGCCACCTTTACTGATTGGGGCTGTCGCTAAAACTGCAGGTCACGTGAGTCATAACGTCATAGTGATGGTTACTCTAATACTTAATCTGGCCAATTTATATTAATAATAATCGTAATAAAAAAGGTTTAAGGTCCGCTTCCTCATCCAGGGATAACGTCAGGGACGTCCCCAACAGCTCACATCACTACAGATATTGCTCTAGTTAATTAAAATTTCTCTAGTTAATTTATATTGCTCTAGCTAATTTACATGTATATTGCTCTAGTTAATTTATAATGTTCTAGTTAATTTATAATGTTCTAGTTAATTTATATTGCTTGTTAGTTAACTAATTAGTTAGTCAATGAGTCAGTTACTACTTTATCAGTCAGTCAGTAAGTCAGTCAGTCAGTCAGTCAGTAAGTAAGACAGTCAGTTAGTCAGTCAGTCAGTCAACTAGATCTTCTTAACATTACTACTTACAGTATAATAATGATATACACATAAGGAATAAACATATTATTTCATATTGCAAATAGTCAATAATAATTACATTAAACAACGTGCAGTTATTAAAATTAAAGTGGTATGTGATTACCCACACATATTGATGAAAATAATTTAAGCTGCTCAGTATATGACAATGTTATACATGGAAAGATGTTGAATATACAAGTATATTAGAATACATTGTATGCTGTAATATTCAATCGCGGATCCAGAAGGGTCCATATGGGTCCATCTGGGTCCAGATGGGCCCAGATGGGTCGAGAGGGGTCCAGATGGACCCATCTGGACCTTTCTGGACCCCTCTGGATCCTTCTTTATCAATTGCTGCAATTGACAAAGAAATTATGTTGCTAATTTAGTGTATGTAGGTTTAGTGTGCTTATCGTCAATGTCAGAAGCACAAATCTTCGCTTCAAGACAACTTGGCACAATCGAGCAACTATCAAGAAGAATAAAGAGCCAGTTAACTAATGCTAGGTTGTAGTGTGCTTAACGTCAAGGTTCAGAAGCGCAAGACTTCTCTTCAAGACGACTCGACACACTCGAGCTACCGTCACAAAGATTAATGTAACAGTAAGTTATTAAAGTTAGTAACTAACTAGATTAGTTAACTAATGTTGTCGTGTGTTAAGAAATATAAGGTTTCTAGTCTAGTAAAATAACGGTATTTTATTTTCATTTCATATAGACTGGAACAAGACAGAATTCTACGCAACTCTGAACAGAACCATAGACTACGACAAAGACTCCTCGATGATTCTGCCTCTAGTCATGCAGTACATGTGTCCACCTGCTGTCACGTTCATAGGCCTGGGGGCGGTCTCAGGAGCTGTCATGTCATCCGCTGACTCCTCCTTCTTGTCTGCCAGCTGTATGTTCAGCAGAAACGTCTACATGTGCATCTTCAGACAAAAGGTATCAGGAAGCCAAGTTCAGAACCTCATGCCTTACTATAAAACATATATTTTATATAATATTCTAAAATTAGTGAGAATCAAAACCAATTTAGACTTCAGCCAACGTTGTTGGCTTCTTAACGCTGGAGTAAGTAGCGATGTGGATAAGATACATATCCGACCGCTGATCAGTATATGTGAATTCAAATCCTGGGCTCGCCCACCACTGATATCGCTTTCGAGCGATGAACTGACGTTAAAATCGGCTTTACAGCTTTATCTAGCTACAGTCGTTACTACCTTCTTCTTCGTCAGTGCACTGCCAAGTGGCAGGTTCAAGGTACATATTCATACTTAAAGTCTGCTTTCTCGCTCCATAAGAGCACTCCTTAGTTAATACCTACACAGAGTCTATGCCTTATATAGCCTATATGCCTTATGTAGCCTATAGCTTGGGAAAATTACGGCTTCTGAGGTGGTTTCCCGTTGCCTTCCTCAGTTAGATGGATTAATTACCATTTAATCCGGGGGGTAAATATTTCATGGTGAAGTGGGTCCACTCTTGTCATCTTCAGGTCCTGCCTTAGTCGCCTCTTACGTACTACTTACTACCTTATACTTTACTTACAAAAAATCTGACACCTGTCTAAACTTTTCACAGGCTAGCGAGAAAGAGGTGATCTGGGTGATGAGAGCAAGTATCATCGCTGTTGGACTGGCTGCCATGGGCATCAGCATCGCCGTCAACTCAGTCTACCAGCTCTGGTTCCTCTGTAGCGACCTCGTCTACGTCATCCTCTTCCCTCAACTCTGCTGCTGCATGTTTGTTCACTTCACCAACACGTACGGCTCGCTGGTGAGTTACGTTGCGGGGTTTGTGCTTAGACTGCTGGGAGGTGAAGCTGCTTTCAGTATCCCGCCCATTATAACCTATCCGGCGTTTGATCACGAAACGCAGACTCAAGTTTTTCCGTATAAAACGTTTGTTATGATAATAGGATTCATACTGAACGTTAGTGTATCGTATTTAGCTAAATGTCTATTTGAGAGAAATTATTTGCCGGAGAGATATGATATTTTACGCAGCTTCAATAAGAAATCGCAGCAACAATCGGTTACACTACAATCTATTTCTGCAAAGTCTGAGGGAAGTTTCAATGGAGTCTCTTCGAAGACTATTGCTGAAGATCAGAGTAATTATTTTTAACGCATGTGATAAATAAGTTATAGGCTATATAGGAAGGGATAAGGCATAGCCCTGAGTTTGTGAAAGGTATAACTTAGTTATCTAAGGAGGGCTCTAGATGTAGAGTGAGTGTAGTATGTTTAATAGGCAGGTATATAGAATGTCTCAATAGCGCAATGGTTAGAGGTGTAGATAACGTCATGAAGTTTTAAATGACAGATTGAAAAGGTGAATTGAACTCTCGTGGGTTCGATTCCCGGCCGCGCTGATCTGAGAGTAAAATCTCAGACATTCACTGGATTGGTTACATTCACTGGAAAATGAAATATATTGCGTAAGGGATTAAACATGTGATATTAAAATATATAGATATCAACGTAGTTGATTATGTCACTATAATGTGTGTTATTATTATTATTATGTAGTAGATTTAATAGGTATGTAATAGATTTAATAGGCATTCAGCCGATTTAATAGGAATGCAGTAGGTTTGTGAAAACGGAATAGATATTATTTCGACATTCGTTAGTAAGAGGCCACTAGAACAGATCTGGTAGGAGTTGTAACCTGGAAGCTAGCAATTGGTAGCTCAAATTTTAGAATTTCATATAACCTGCAGCTACGCCGATTGTGACCCACCTGAATAAAGATAAAAAGGCCAAACTTTAGGTTAAGTTTAACAAGAGGCCCCTTTCTGATTTCTGAATTTGGAGATTTCTGTCTTAAAAGTTTACCGGTTATGAGTGTGAACATAATTTTGGACCTTGCACTAAGTGGTCATCAAAGTCTGCTAAGTAACCGAAAAAGCTACAGACTCAGACCATTAAACTATTGTAAAACATACGTTATAAAATACTCGCCCATGTGAAATTTTGAATATTGCAGCTTCACATAAATATATTTAGTGATTGATTGATTGAGAAGATGATCTTGTGAATTGATCTGATATGCACACCGAAGAAAACATTTTCTACTATTCGATTGTCACATTTAATATTCCAACAAACGTTGAGATAAATTTCAACACAACATCACGACAACTTGAAAATAACCTAAAAATTGCGATATAATTCTCAATCGTATTTATTTGCCCGTCTATTCAGCTGATTATAATTATAATAATTAATTAAATACCAGTATAATTACAACAAACGAAATATTAATGTTCGAATTAGAAACAGTTTGAAGTTTGAACTTCAAAATAGCAGTTTAGTTACTGCATGGTTAGTTACATACCAGTGACTTGCCAGAAATTTAATGTTACCTTAACCTTTGTGATGGTAGCTCGAGTGTGTCTAGTTGTCTTGAAGAGAAGCCTTGTGCTTCCGAACCTTGACGTTAAACACACTACAACCTATTAGAAACATTGACAGTATCAAATGGCTGCAAAAGGGAGCTCTACTTTGGGGGCAAGCTCCCTAGTATTGGGCGCAGACATAAGATTCTACATTCGGGAGAAGAATTAGAACATGGCACAGACTGGAAAACTGGAAAATACCATACGTCAAGCACTGTATCTATACTCCCCTCTAATTGTTATAACAATATAGAGGAGATGTAGTTTTCTATGCTTCACTACAATCATAAAAGCCATACGTCAGGATTTTATGGAATCTCCTCCTACAATATAAACTGTGATTGTTTGGTACCTGTGGGGAAAGGACTGGACCTTTAATATTAAAATAAGCTCAAACAATCAAAGCGAATCAAAATGGAGAAATAAACAGAGCGTATAGCAGCCCTAAAGAATCTGTTAGCAACGACTAAAGGTGCTACAATTAACATTTAATAATTCTATATATTTACTTAGTAGATTAAATAATACATAATTAATTGATTAATCAACTAAGATCTTAGTGTTATATAAATATCAAATTATCGTTTATATCAATTGTCTCTATTTACAGAACATTACAAAAAGGTGCGATAAGACGAATGCTTGAGTGTAATGGTGATCTAGACAAAACAGAAAGTTTAGCAAACTAGACAAGAGAGAAAGTCTATTATAACTAGAAGAGATTTTTACAAGAACTCCACATTTGCAACAATATCAACAAATATTACCAAACTTCGCTTTACAGACAGATAAAACTGTTCAACGTTATGTAAGCAAATTAATACACCGTAATATAACGGACTATATTTCGCATTCCCTGCTATCAATGACAGATATGATTTCAGACAGCTTGACACAGTTGTTGTAGATTTATTTTTAACCACTCCCACAGATATGGCCTCTGTAACAAGTATCATCAATCTCACTCTCAGAATCGACTGAAGACTAAGTCAATAAATGCACTACACAATGGTACTATATTTAAAACCCCCTTCAACAACATTTACCACTAACCGATAAATCGTACCTCTACAATGCACGACTTTTTAGATTATCATGCATGATCAGCAATATCACATAGGTCTACAACAGCCTGACAGATTCTAACCAAATACTTTTCTCTTTTCAATTAAACACTGTCAAGATGAAAGTGAAGTTTCGATCATCCACATCGGCTGTTGTATTTAAAAAATTGCAAAACTAAGCTTAAGGTTCATTTCAGTACAACAAATAATAATATCAGAAACGGTCCGTCTATTTCATTTTATTTATTGGCTTTACGTCTATTTCAGTATCACAAGTGATATTGTCGCTATTGCAAAGGTACCTTAAAATTCCTATTTTTCGGATTAGCACTTAAAATACGTATGAACCTGACAGTGTGAGCAGGATATTTACACAAAAAATTTAACGCACGCCTTTAATAGGAATATTGTCGGTGAATTTAAAATCTAAACGAATGTTGAAAATTACAACCGTGTTATGATAGTTTTTAGGGGGCCAAATTCATCGGGACACAGTGTAGAAACTAACACTAAACCACAAATTACCACTTTAAATTATATTAACGATTAAAAATTATAGGTAGAACAGCATAAAGAGCATAGTAATTCAGAAACCTAATCAGCGAAAATCATTTTTAAAATGCATACGCACAAGACAACACTCGATCGATTGACTAAATACTTACACTGTATTATTAAGTTTTATACGATTGAATCCATACCAGTGCATATACATGTATTACACCAAAGCAACACCTAACAGCACATACAAGCAAGTACGCCTCAAACACAACAAGCAGGTAAATAGTAACAGTTTAACAATCACATCATGAAGATATATAACTACTACAGTAGATACACAGTAGCATAGAATTTTCTACACTTGATATCTGACCACAGGCTTCGTAATTAAATCAGTCACAGAGCCAAAGAATCGACAAGCATTTAGAGTTAATTTTGTCACAACATGAAGATTTCAGGAGGAGAATGATTGCTAAGTGGAATAAGACAAGCTAATTTTATTACTAAACAATGATGTTGCTAATAATTCCTAATATATTTCGTATCTCTTGAACGCTTTCACTTCAATTATGACAATGCGTTGAAGTTATTATGACAATGCATTGAAGTTATTCAGTTGGTTATTACTACAAGTCTGTCTACAGCAGACTCTGTGCTGTGATTGGCTGTTGTGCTGCTGACGTGTAACTCAGCGATTGGACAGTCTCACTGCCAGCAGCAGCCTGAGCATAACCATCGCTAGGGATGTAGTTCATTGTTGCAGGAGCTCCATAGGCTCCGCCCATATATTGCGGCTGACTGTTGTAAATGGTTGTTTGCTGAACAGTGGGAGGCGGCGTGGGAGTATTTCTACAACAATTATAGAAACTGTCAATCAATCGATCAGCGATTTAATATAAGAAAATATACACAATGAAAATATAGAAGAAATATAGTCTTTAGTTTCGCGTGCTGTGCTCGGGTGTGGTTGGACCACTGCAGAATAGGACAACCGCAAAACAATCTGCTGCGTGTACGTAAGAGGCAACTAAAGCAGGAGCTGAGGATAGCAAAAGGGAACCAATCTCACCATGAAATATTTTACCCCAGGATTAAATGATACTTAATCCATCTAACTGAGGAAGGCAACGGGAAACCACCTCAGAAGCCATACTTTTCTCAAGCCATAGGATACATAAGGTATGGATAAGACATAGACTTTGTGAAGAGATTAACTTGCTGATCTAAGAAGTGCTCTTAAGGAGCGAGAAAGCAGACTTTGAGTATGAATATATACCTTAAACCTTCCCCTTGGCAGTGAACTGAAGACAGACAGAGATAGTCTACAGGCGATGTTAAATCTATCATCAGTGACTACCATCAATCATACTATAATGACGTCCAATAATTCAGTTCACGGGCAATTAAAGATTACAGCGATAAAATTCTCATATCCTCTTGCTTATTTCGCTTTCAATCAGCACTCCATCACACATCCAACAATCTAAGAATTAACCCAACGGTTTTATCTTTTACAACCCTTTGTTTGTTTCTAGCCATTTACTTACGTGGTTGCTTCACAATCAGTAGTCATCGTGTGGCGTTTTGGCGTCTGTTTGCGAAGAGTCTGCAACAGACGTCTCTGACATAGCCCTATGACGAGGAACCGGACGCTAAATTCTTATTGATAGATTGACTGATCTCAATGCCTTTGCTTCAATTTTCACGTCAATTAGCAAAGAAGACTAGAAAAGGTTCCACAAGTTTCTACAAGTAAACTACAGTTTTTGGTTTGACAAGAATTCTCTCTGCTTTATCAAACATTTTCTTGGCAAAAGAATTTTATCCAGAGCGGCAATCAGTCAAGAGAGCGCTCCCGTTGAAATTTACTCGCTAAGCAATACCGTAGCTACACAAGTGGTCCAAACCTACGTGACTTACAAAAAGCTATTTGGACTGCAGTCGCGCTCAGAAAATAATAGACTAGGATAAGGTAACATCGAGTATAATAAAAATAGTATAAAAACAATAATAATGATAATAAAATTGATAATAATAATAATAACAACAATAATAATAATAAGTATAAGGTTTAACGTTGGTTTCCTTACACATGTACGATGTCATACAGAGATGTAATAATTATAAATACTACAATGTATCTATTACAATAAGCTACCTCAGCAAACAGACATGGCTTTACCGATCAACTAAGTAGAAAACACTAGAAGACACTCAACACTTACGAGTGTTGAGAAGCGACGAAGTTCTGACTCTGATGGTACACAGTGCTTTCGTTCCCCACAGCGTTAGAACTGTTTGCCACCTGAGGAGCATAGCCAGCAGGAATGTTGTGAGGAGGGGCAGTCATCATGGTGGAATACTGCTGATTAGCGTACATCTGTCACACAAAAATCATTCTACCATAGTAGAACTATTCTACTAAATAGAAGTCATTCTCTCTACATATTTTTTTTAAAAGATGATATTTAATACGGGAAACCATATCAGAAGCCATACTTTTCCCAAGCTATAGGCTACATAAGGTATGGATAAGGCATAGATTTTGTGAAGGGATTAACTTGTTGATCTAAGGAGTGCTCTTATGGGGCGAGAAAGCTGACTTTGAGTATGAATATGTACTTTGAACCTGCCACTTGGCAGTGCACAGGAGAGAGAGATTTAATGCATTAACATCATTCTAGTATAATAGTACTCATCATCATGATCAACTTCTATTGAATCCCAGTTTAGCTAGGGTCGGGATTTGAAGAGACCTTCTCCACGCGTCTAAACGTTTAAATTCGTTTTAGAAAATTTTGTAGCAAACTTCTGGAGTCTAGGCGCTCACATTCAACAAGTACACTCAACAAGAACACTGAACAAGTACACTGAACAAGTGCAGTGAACAAGTACATTTAACAAGTTCACTGAACAAGTACATTAAACAAGTACACTCAACAAGAACACTGAACAAGTACACTGAACAAGTGCAGTGAACAAGTACATTTAACAAGTTCACTGAACAAGTACATTAAACAAGTACACTCAACAAGGCAAATGAGATTAACTTACGGATTGTGTAACAGAAACAACATTCGGAGCATATCCATAAGATGGGAGTTCTCTCATCAGCGAGTGATACATCTGAAATGCCTCCATTAACTTCGTATTGGACTCCATTAGTGAATTATGCTCCCTGAAGAAAATCATCAAATAATAATCTTTAATCACAATACTCTTTTCAGATATATATTATCAGGTAAAGCTAAGGTTAACGTCAATTTCCTAACTCAAAAGCGATGTCAGTGACGGGCGAGCTCAAGACTTGAACCCCGCACATACTGATCCGCGATCGAGTATCTAACCGACTTAGCCACTGGCTCCTGCCAGTAATCTGATAGAAGATTATCTGATAAGCTGATAATCTTCTCAGCAGCTTCGCGATATTTATATGAAGTCGTTCAACATTGACAGCATCTTCTTAATAATACACGTGTTACGATATTCAGCAGAAATAGTAAAACAAAACCCTCTCGACCGCGCCTAGGAGGCCGCAAAAAACACCCCTAGAGATTAATAGTGGATAAAAACTACTAAGGCCAGGCTTTGAATAAAAATCGTATCGAAATTTCGACTAATCAGAAATTAGAAATAGACCACGTAAACAAAGTATTCAATTCCTTCAAACTCAACAAATTGGTTGGTTTAATCACCTCATATATTCTAATTAACAATATGTCAAGCTATTAAAAAGAAAATAGAGGCAAAAACCGAAATTAAGCACTGTCTTTTCTTAAGCAGTTTCAAATATTTTGCTAAATGGAGAAGTCGATCTTAATTCTAAGGTATATACACGCTATACAGTGAAAACGTGCGGTATAATTATTGATTGATATGTATGTTAATAATAACCAGCAAAGACAGTGGTAATATAATTTCATCAACTCTGAAATGCAAAATGTTGCCTTTGAAACAGATCCCTATCAAAGAGTATCATATTATAGCCGGTTACGATACCAACAAGAAATTTGTCAGTACAATACTAGTACGGAAAAATTAATAAAATTATATATTTAACAAATTTCAAAACTGTGCAGAAGATATAAAGTAAACTTTTGTTCATACCTATCAATTTTGATGAGTTCCTGATCAATTAGTGGCCCCATATCTTTACATTGCTCTACAAAAAGCACATATCACAACTTTAAAAGAGTTTAAAATACAAATCGCAATTAGGCACTATTTAGGCTAAGTTCAAATCTACCTAATAGCATATATTTACTAGCGGTCTAAACGAACAATCAACATTGACAGAATCTTCTTAATAATACACGTGCAGTAACTTTGTAACAACAACAAAACATAACTATTTTGTAGCAAACTTCTGGAGTCTAGGCGCCCACATTCAACAAGTACACTCCACAAGTACACTCAAAAACATAACAACAAAACTGTAACTTTGTAACAGTAACAAACTTTGCCCATATGTCAGTAGGATGGCCAAATTTTACGCAAGCAAGCTCACCTGATAAAGAAAAGCTTGCCCCAGGTACAAAATCCCAATCAAATGTATACCTTGTTATACCTTGTTATACGTATACCTTGTTATACAGTATACCTTGTTGTAAACAGTATACCTTGTTATACGAAATAAAAAACCGTACAGATACCTTTACATCTTTCTACTATTGAATAAAGTCACAACTTCTCCTACATATCTGAAAATAAATGTACGTTTCAACTAGAAAGGCATAACTTAAGATAGAATAAGAGATAGAATCTAACTTCAAAATTAATACCATTATTCGGCTGAAAATTTTCAAAATTGAGAAGTAAAAAATAGAGGGATTAATCGACTGTTTCATAACTGAAAGATGACACAAATCATGACAGCAAGAATATCTCAGACACACTACGTCACACGTCAGTAACGCCTATATCAATAATAATAAAAATAACACACATTATAGTGAAATGATCAACTACGTTGATATCTATCACTTTTAATACCACATGTTAAATCCGTTAGGCAATTTTGTCCATTTTCCATGTAACCAGTCCAGTGAATGTACGAGATTTTACTCTCAGATCAGCGCGGCTGAGATTCGAACCCACGAGGGTTCAATTCATCTCAGGGTCTGTCATTTAAAACTTCACGACGTTATCTACACCTCTAACCATTGCGCTATTGAGACATTCAATATATCAGTACAGCAGTAATGCACAAACCTTCGAGACTGAGTAATTCTGCTGAATCTGACTCCGGGTCAGTAGTATCAGAATTCTGAATCAGAGATAATGCATTGTCTATCTTCTCCTACAGCATCACACAAAAACTTATGGAAAATCCTCAAGATATCAAATTAGTATAATAACACAGACCTTACGTAATAACTTTTACACAATAAACTATTTTTATGTCATATATTAAGGACACCTGCAAAGCTCAAAGGATATAAAGCATGTACTATGAAGCCATGTACATTGTTTGCTTGGTGATTGATTGCTTGTTTTGTCAGAATGTATGTTTTATTGTATACTGTTTGAATTTATGTACGTACTTTAGTAAAGTATTGCGGATGAGCATTAGGCATTAAGAAATGAAAGATATGCACGTAATTCATCATAAAATCTGCCTCTAACTGAAGTTCAATGTGTTATAGTAAATAGACATTAAAAACTAAGGAAGCCAAGACATGAAGCGTTTAATGCCAGTGCTGGAATTAGTAGGAACTTTATTTTAAGTTCTTATAAGACATTTTGATTGTTCTATGATCTTATGTGCATGTGTGTATGTGGGTGTATATATGTATATGTGAAGCATCTGGATCCTGTCTGTTTTTGATGGAAAAAAAAATTAATAAGGCTTTGGAAGCTAAGCAGGGTCAAGTAATACCCAGAATATATTTACAAGATAGGACTAGAAATTAACACAGTTGAAGTCAAATAGCAATTTAAGCATATACGACTTTAATAATACATCTATTACAATATTTTTTCTGCTAATGCACCGCTTAATGGCAGGTCCACGGCATATAACTCTTCCAATTCTATTACTAGCCTTCTTCATCTCTATATATGAATTTTCTATCAAATTATCCAAAATTCCTTGCCTTAGTCTGTCTCTTATTATTTTCATATGCATTTTTCATTCTCTTACATCCATCAGCAAACCATCCTTTTTACTATTATTAAACTATTAGATATGGTTTAATACACCTTAGTAATTCAGAGGTATCATATTTACCGAGAAATGACCCAATCAATGTCGGGAAAATTAAATTCTCTAAAAGTAAATAAATATTCATATATCAATAAAGATCACAAGTTTATATTGTATTTAGGAAACAATGCAACAGCAGTTACCTCATTGATTTCTAGAACAGGAACAGATGCTTCGACTACTTTAACTTGAACCTCGTCATGAAAATGTACAGACTTTCTAGCCTTATCTGTCAAACAAACATAGGCCTATACAGTACGTGACAAATAATTATCATTGCATGCTCTGCTAATTGGTGAGCGACTAGGCTCCAGAAATTGCTACACAATTTTCTAATCCGACCCAGTTAAACTGGGGTTCAATGGAAAAAGATGACGATGATTATGATGCGTGCTCTGCCAAGTAGCAGATAAAAAATTCAAATAAATAAGTAATTATAAAGCTCTTTCAATGAACATGTAATCCACCAACCCAAAAAAGATAGTTCACATCACAAGAAACATACAAGGGTTTCTGCAATGATTTCTCACTGCATTCCTCTATAGCTGCATTTGGTGTCTTCTACTATAAACTTGTAATATTCAGATTGACTATATACTCAAACTTGAGACATTGTATAAAACGTTTTGCTTGTACTTCTTAATCACCACCTACCACACCAGTGGTGGTCCACCTCTCTCTAGCCTAACATCTAGTTCTTCCCTCCAAACTCTCTTTACTACGTCCTCATCTGCCTTTCTCACAATACGCCCATACCATCTCCATCTCGACTGAGCCAACCTATCCCCAATCCCCTCAACACTCAAAATCATCCGGAAATGATAATGGAAAATAAATTATTAATTTTAAATTCTATCCTTCCTAGTTTTACCACACGTTACACGCAACACTCTCATTTCACTCACATGCAAACTCTGCAAATGTTCCCTTTAGCGCCCAACACTGAATCATACATCATTACTGGTCTTACACACATACATATAAATATATATCAATATAAATATATATATACATATATACATATATATATATATATATATATATATATATATATATATATATATATATATATATATATATATATATAAACAGATTTAATATTAATGTAAATGTTGTTCAAAGAAACTAAAACTGATTGTAAATTTGTTACACTAAGCATTTACATTAGCGCAATAGCCCTTGCCACATGCCAAGTCAAGAAGGAACATACGGATTTCAGGTTCTGGTTCAATTGTTAGATCTGCAGTAACAAAGTTAGCGGGAAACAATCCCTCCCCTCTCCATGACACTCCCTTCCACCAGTTTACATCACTACAATCAATCAATCAATCAACCAATCAATCTATAAATTTATTGTTACAATGTAGTGAACAATGATTCAATAACCTCAAACTAACTTTCATCAGTTAAACCATCATCATCATGTTAAGCCAAATACTCTGATCTACTCAATGGCATCGGTATTTTATGATTTTATTATGCGGGTTTAAAATCAAGGTCAGAAGCCCAAATGGCTTCAAGACGTCAGGAGTACCACAGTGAACTGATGTAACCCTGAAACCCGATAATCGCCAACTATCTAACAATAATCAATAATTAATAATCGGTTAACCAACTGACTGAACATCTAAAGCAGCAGTCAGACTAGACCGAATGATGATACAGTTTTCAGACTCAGTGAACAAAGCTCCAAACAGTCTCAGGTGTACCTGAGATCAGAGCGAACGCTTACAGTAGCCTAGGCCTAATAACCCTTCGAATGAGATTCAGTATTCTATGAGCAACAACGTTATCACACATTTATCAGTCACGCAAAAGCTTTATTACAGAAAACCAGTCATACAACTGCTTTATCACAGACAATCAATCACGGAACAGCTTTAGCACAGACAACCAATAATGCAACAGCTTTATCACAGACAACCAATCATACAACAGCTTTATCACAGACAACCAATCACGCAACAGCTTCATCATAAGCAACCAGTCATACACTAGCTTTATCACAAACAACCAATCAGGAAGGTTCCCGAAGCAAAATGATCATTTGTCGATGATTGTTCTCGTGTGCACAACTCAAACTAAGCTACGTTTCCCTCATTGCTTATGAAATGTACCTTATATAAAAATAGAAATTATATAAAAATGGGAAACTATATAAAATGTGTCGAATGTATTATTATCCATACAGGCGTTTTTTCATTTGCCTATTTCATATTAATTCTATTTTTAAGTTAAAATAAAACCAAGTTAAAATGCTCAATCAGCTCAACCTCGATATGAAACAAATTATATTAAAAATTAATAATGATATTAAAAATTACATAAATAATTAAAATGAATAAATTAGAGATTGTCAAAAAAAGTTTATATAAAATAAAAGTATAAATCTCTGTATCCAATCATGGCATTTACCATTAGCTTCAGTAGCTGACACTCACAATTAAGACGACAAGAACACGATCACAATTAACATAAAATCACAGATCACGAGTTTGAATCGAATTAAACAACAAAGCCAATGATCATTATTTAGAATTTAAAATAAAATTAAGTTTTATTAGAATGCTGCAAGCTATAATGTCACAGTCATCACAACTGATATTTCAAATTCATCGAAACTAAGCACTTCTTCTGGTAGAACTAACAACATCACCTATCGTCTAGAACGCCGATGATTTCACCAGCTTTGAAGGTCAGTTCATTGTCCTCAGCAGCTTCAAAATCGTATAGTGCTCGCACCTGAAATAAAATATGAACCCAATGCAATCAATCAACACTCAATCAAACACCACAGAGTCAATCACTTGATCCATCGATAACTCAATCAATATATCAGTTAGTAGAGAGCAATCCTCTATAATTCTCTCTGTCACCAAATCAACATCACTAAAGCAATGGATTGACCATCTTGTTAAATAGTATTACAATTGCTATGATTTTTGAGATGGTTTCTAGCTGTCCAAGTTAAAACCCGTGAAAAAACACTAGCTAACGGCTTTATTACATTCAGGTGGATACACTGTGTGGATTGTGATCATGTTAAATGCTTTGGCAAATTGTACCTCCTATCACGACATACACTGCAGCTAAAGAAACTGCTTTTCTATATACCCACAAAATTGATTAAGAATCGTGATGTTATGAGGAGCTATAAAGCAATACATTTGTGAAACACAAATATTTATCATAAGTTTCAAATAGTTTCAAATAGTTTCAAATAGGTGATAAGAATTAATCTAAAATTAGTCAAGCAGCCCTGTAAAGGATTTATGGGTGCCTAGTTTTTTGACGGCAGAGATTTCTGACTGTAGGTGACACTTTAATGCCATTAATTAATGCAGAGTTTGCACAAAGCACGAAATAATTAATTTATCACTTAAAATTGACACTTTAAAAGAATGAAAGATTATTTAAATTGTTGGCAGTCAAGCAGAGATAAGTAAATAACGTTGCTAATGTAAACACAAGAAAGTATTTTTCGATAACTTGAACGCATTTGAATTTGCACCAAAAAACTTAAATGATACATAACTTAAACATAGGTATAACTGAATATATAAATATATACTAAATAAAACTTAGGATGGCTAGAATGTATTTAATTATATTTACACTGCATCTTCCCCGATAGAGGTAAAAACAGAAAAGTGGAAGATTACTACAAACCTTTCTTGGTTCCCTAGGTCCTGCACTGGAGGATATGTTGGGATAGAATCCAGTGTTTGTGGTGGCACTGGGGTATAGACTAGAAGTCACTCCACTGTGTGCATTCGACTCTTTCAGTGAAAGAGCAATAGCTGCGGAAGAACACGATACAGACAGTGGTATAACATTAAACAGAGAGCAGTATAAAAATCAAACAAATTAATAAAAATCAAAGAATTTATAAAACTTCACTCGCTCAAATGAACGGCATAATGTATAATAGCGTAGATATTACAATACATAGCAAAGTATACAACAATTAAACTCCTGACATTAGATTATACTGTAATATATAAAATAATAAAATAGATTCTTATAAATATAATTATATATTTTCTATATAAGTTTTTCTATATATATATATATATATATATATATATATATATATATATATATATATATATATATATATCTAGTGCAAGTTTTGAATAAATAAAAATAAAAATATATATATAATATATAATATAGATATAGATATATATTATATATATATATATATAGATATATATCTATATACATGTTAATTTTATATATATATGTATATATTATCTATATATAATATATATATATATATATATATATATTAATATATATATCATAAAATATATATATATATAATTATATATATATACATGTATAAATATACATGTGTATGTATATATATATATATATAGATATATATATATATATATATAATATATTATAAATATAATATAAATATATACAAAACTTGTGGCTGCCCTTAACATAAGGTACTCAATGAATAATATAATATTTAAAATAACAAAACTCATAAACTCATAAAACTCATAAACTCATAACTCATTTTTGATAACTCAGAAATAGAAATTCATACTTACCCTTCTCTAAATCATCTTGTTCCTTCTTAGTAGATGCTGAAGAAGGTGAGCTTGAAATGGCTGATATGTTCTAATTGCCAATACAATAACAATAGCGTTTAATAATGGTTCAGTTACTTGTCAAGTTGTCATTGAAATAACAGTAATTCTCTCTCTCTCTCTCTCTCTCTTAGTGCACTGCCTATTGGCAGGTCCATGGTATATAACGCCTTCACCCATTTCTATATCCCGCTTTCCTCTTCATGTCCACATATGAGTGGATCTTTAAATCATCTAACATTTCTAATCTCCCCTAAATAACAGTAATTAACAAAGATATAATCTCACCTTTATTTCACCACAAATACAGTCATAATTTCAAAATTAAATAAAAACGAAAATGAAATTGAAAATAAGCATGTTATACCTTCGCTATAGTACTCTTAGTGAATATACACTATTGCTGATTAAATTAACTACTAAACTATTATCAGAATGGCAAACTCATTGATGAAGCACTACACACAACAGGACAAGATGACAGAACATTAAGGAAATGCAATAAATAGTAACGCTTAAGAGATAATTCTGGCATCTAAACTGTAGCCATACTGGACAAAATAATACTTTGAAAAGTTTATTAGATCTATTTGTATTGTTACCGTAGGTCAATACAATAATTAACTGCTACTTAATATATTATCACACACAACATTAATTTTCAATTAATGATGCAGTACGGCTGGAGCCAATGGCAATGTCGGTAAGATATTCGGCCGCGGATCAGTATGTGCGGTTTTCAAATCCTGGGCTCGCCCGTCACTGACATCGCACTTCGAGCGATGAAGCCGGCGTTTACTTTACCTTTTTGCTATTTTAATTAAATTTTCTACTGCACTGATATTTGGATCATGGACCTGACCAACTGAAGGATTTAAATAACAATTCGTCACTTGTGAAAAAATTCAATGATACATAATACATAATATGTCAAAAGTAATTTTTAAAGATTATTTTTCAATATTATTAATTGTCTCATTAAACTAATAAACTATTATCAGAGTGCTTTAATCATTGATGAAGCTCTACACACAACAGGACAGGTAGAATACTAAGAAAATGCAATCAATGCAATATTGACCCATTAGAATAAACCAACAAGAGGAACTTACGACGTCTTCAAAATTGAATTTGTGTCCTTCGCTTTTTAAACCACTGTACAGGGAGACAACTTGACTGAAACAGAAAAATTTACACTCATTAAACAGATTTGTCCTAGTTATTGCAATAGTTATGAGAAATCCATGGTCACCACTTTCTGACACAATAGTAAATATCCAGTGAAATAAGAAGAGGTAAATTAGTCATATAAATCTCATATACATGTATATATATATATATATATATATATATATATATATATATATATATATATATATATATATATATGTGTGTGTGTGTGTGTGTGTGTGTGTGTGTGTATATACATATAAATATATATATATATATATATATATATATATATATACATGTATATATACATAGATATAATATATATATATATATATATATATATATATATATATACAGGGTGAGTAAAAAAAATGATAACACCTGCTAAAAGTTTGAATATCTCAGGCTATTGTTAATATTTTCACACCAAACTTTTACCAAATACTAAAGGACCAATTTCTGATGGGGTGGCCAATTTTCATCAATTTTAATGCATAGATTGGTTAGTTATGCAAGTTTCAGCAGAGCAACCCCCCCGTTTTAACTGTAAATAAAATAATATTTTATTAAATTTTTATTTTGACCCTGAAAAGGGCCGTTGTGGTGGTTCAGAAAGAACCAATTGTATCTGCTAGCATTACTGACTATTCGATATGCTTTTCACTGGCTGCTAGGCAGGATTGCAGTCGCTTTCGGAACACTAGAACAGCCTAGTTAATTCCAGCTTGGGGCACTCTCTCCCAGATTGATTATAGCACTTTCTGCAGTTCTGTCTTGTTTTTAGGCTTCGGCAGGTGTTTCTGATAGAGATGCAGCATGGTTCCCCAAACATGGTAATCCGGAGGATTTAGATCAGGAGAGTTTGGAGGCCATTCATTCTTTTGAATGAAATCCGGATTTCTCTCGCTGATCCATTCCTGTGCATTTCGAGAAGCATGAGCCGGAGCACCATCCTGCTGAAAGATGAAACCATTTGGTAAAAGAGCATTGCCATCAACAAACAGCTTGGAAAGTAAAGTATTGACATAATACTGAGCATTCACCTGTACCTTCTCGTCAATAAAGTGCAATCTGCCCTTACCGTTGTAGCAAATGCCAGCCAAAACCATAACACGCTCAGAGAACTTAGCACGTTGAGCAAGCAGTCGCTCGGAGCTGATTTCCTCCTTTATACACGCTGCCCACACACGGTTGTTTTGACTGTTCACAGGCGGACTGATGTAAAAAATCTTTTCGTCCATGAAAAATGTCTTAATGGGTAGGCATAAATAACTTCTGCGGCATAAAATTTATTTCCATCCTTAGATCTAATGCTAAATTATTTTTTTATAATCCCGAATTAGGTAAAAATGGGGGGTTACTCTGCTGAAACTTGCATAACTGGCCAATCTATGCATTAAATTGGATGAAAATGGGCCACCCCATCAGAAATTGGTACTTTAGTATTTGGTAAAAGTTTGGTTTGAAAATATTAACAATAGCCTGAGATATTCAAACTTCTAGCAGGTGTTATCTTTTTTTTACTCACCCTGTACATATATATATCCTGTTATATAAATGATGTCTACGAGCAAGCTAAAGTACTTAAACCTCCGCTACGTTTACATTCTTTTATGAAATCAAAAATATATCAGAAAAATAATATTTAAAGTTAAGTGCAAAGTTCAATTCTTTGCAGTATTTAGTTAAAGAAGTTTACACTAAACTGCTACTATTAAATTTTATCAGGTAACAATCTGAAATTTACAAAGAGCATATATTGCTTAGGAGCATTATGCAAACTTTATAGATTATATAATATACAAACAAACAACCTTAGAGATTTATCACTTTTAAATTCATTCTCCGCCCATCGTTTAATAAGCATCTTCAGCTTCTTTACTACCTTAGGATGTGGCTGTTACACAAGCATACATTATCATGTTAACAATAAATTGATAACAGCTATGTGTAATGTCAGTAACAAAAGCAATAATGTCAGTAAATATCCTAATTTGTAGGCCCGCCTAGGCTCATTTACTATAAATTTAATATAAATTAAATATAGATATATTTGACAAGACAGGATCTAACTAAATAACTTTGACGAGGATAGAAAAATATAAATTGTCGGAACTTAACAGTTAACTATGCTTTGTTTTGTTACTTATTGTTAATATAAATTAGGATTTAATACAAAAAACTTATAATTCTAGAACAAAAATATGCGATAGATGTGGCATCATAGCTCAAAATAAAAATCCCAATCTGTTTCATCAATTTCCAATAATTTCTAATATATCAAGAAATTAATGATCACATCAAAGACAAAATTATAAACAGCGAAACACGAGGTGATTTTGAAGGAGACACATATAAAGCTTATGACAGAAATATTAATTAAATTATAGTGATATTTCAAAGTCAGAGTCAATTAGGAATACAAATTTAAAAATGTACACTTATTAATTTATTAGTCTCATGTATCAATAAAGATTAAAGCTATACCAAACCTTGCCACTTCCGATTAAAGTTCTACATTCAGAAATAAAATCTGGCGTCGCCATCTCGAGGTGAAAGGCATAGCCACTCCTCTGCACACTTGTATCCAGCAGCTGTTGATTTATCATAACAATTAAAGTGGTACCGTCATCAATGACACCATTGAGTACTACACGATATGTGCAAAATAGATAAATTAAGTTATGATAAGTTATGTGCAACATAGATAACTTGCGTGCAACATAGATAAGTTTTGTGCACTATAGATAAGTTAGGTGCAACATAGATAAGTTATGTGCAACATAGATAAGTTAAGTGCAACATAGGTAAATTATACGCAACATAGATAAGCCAAGTGCAACATAGATAAGTTAAGTATAACATAGATAAGTTAAGTGCATCATAATAAGTTATGTGCAATGCAACAAAGATAAGTTATGTGCAACATAGGTAAATTATGTGCAACATAGATAAACTAAGTGCAACATAGATAAGTTATGAGCAACATAGATCAGTAAGTGTAGCATAGATACGTTATGTGCAAAATAGATAAATTATGTGCAACATAGATAAGAACTTAATAGAGATATTATTAGACAGAGAGAGAGAGAGAGAGAGAGAGTATTATATTAAAAGCTGAGCCAGTTAGCATATTAGTTAGTTACCCAACTGCAGTTCAGTATGTGTATGGATCAAATCCAGTGCTCACCAAGTCACCTATATGCTTGTTCACTATATCACCTATATGCTTGTTCACTATATCACCTATACGCTTGTTCACTATATCACCTATATGCTTGTTCACTATATCACCTATAGGACAGCTAGACCTGATGTTAAACTGGACTTTAACCCTTGGGTTTTTAGGCAGTTAATCATAAATACCCTCAAATACAAAGTTTAAAAGTAAAAACATAGATATACTTACAGATAGAGCCTGCAAAGCAACATGAGGATTCTTGTCATTTATTCTTTTTACTATCGACCGAAGAAAATCACGAGGACTAAAACAATACAATCAGCTTTGTTCAGTTTTCAAATAATTTTGACAAAACCAAGAAATAAAATGTACAGGAATAAAGAAGTAGTTTTAAAAATTACATCTAAGATCCTAATTTAGCTTCATCAAATTTTAGTTAAGCGTCTCCTAAACAATTTATTTAAAATTTTTACACACAACATAACTTTAAAATCCTCCCCAAAAACTCAATTTTAAAAGAAAATGAATTGCTTGAGTTTATACTCTTTTATATATTCAAAATAAAATATAAATAATTAAACTATAAAATAATGAATATAAATAAGTAAATTAATAAGATTATAAACAATATACTAAATACAGTTATATTAGAAAACCAATTAATAAAATTTGCTTCTTTAAACAGCAAATTTAGGAAAATCACTGAAAAATGAAAACAAATCATTACATTACTGCATTTATATTAAAGCAGTTTATAGCAGAAGTGACTAATTTACAAACATATCGAGAAATGAAATCCTTCAAACCACCCCAAATACCAACGTTTTCCAAAGCTAGAAGCAACATTTTATGAATGACAAGGTATTTACTCTGTAATCAAGAGTGGTAACCAATTAAATAAGCAGTGTTCTTTAGAGAGTGCCATTAGAGATTGTAATATCAGAGCTATGGAGATAGAGGGAGAGGGGGGGAAAGAGAGAGAGAGAGAGAGAGAGAGAGAGAGAGAGAGAGAGAGAGAGAGAGAGAGAGACAGTGAGAGCGAGAGAGATCACATAAATAACAGATATTAAATTTCTGAGTCTAATTCAGTCTTGAAATTGAAAAATTGAGTCTTACGTTACTTTTGATTTTATTTTGATTTTAGGAACATTTGTTTCTTTTTTGATTTTAGGAACATTAGATATATAATATAGGCCTACAATTAATGCACACATTATTACCAGGCAGTGTTTTAGAGCATATTTAAGCATAGAAAATGTAAAGATGATCAAATAGAAATCTACTCTTACCCTGGTGATGGCGCATGTCGAATTTTATCTGCCAACTCTCGAAACAATTTAACGTTATCTTCGGCATTTAGCTCACTTGTTGCCCTCTCTGTACATTTAGTCACACCAATTACTACTGTAGTTGCTTATCATTAGACTGATTTTATTTACGTTAAGAGCCCGTTTGATTGATTGGCTAACTTAATTGGTTCATCAGGATGCTGCTAGGTAACTTTTCTCAACAGGGCAAGAGAGGACAAGGACAAAAGAGGACAAGGACAAGAGAGGACAAGAACAAGAGAGGACAAGAACAAGAGAGGACAAGAACAAGAGAGGACAAGGACAAGAACAAGAGAGGACAAGGGAGAACAAGAGAGGACAAGGACAATAGAGGACAAGGACAAGAGAGGACAAGGACGAGAGGACAAGAACAAGAGAGGACAAGAACAAGAGAGGACGAGGACAAGAGAGGACAAGGACAAGAGAGGACATGAACAAGAGAGGACAAGAACAAGAGAGGGCAAGGACAAGAGAGGACAAGGAAGGACAAGGACAAGAGAGGACAAGGACAAGCGAGGACAAGGACGAGAGGACAAGAACAAGAGAGGACGAGGACAAGAGAGGACAAGAACAAGAGAGGACAAGGACAAGAGAGGACAAGGACAATAGAGGACAAGGACAAGAGAGGACAAGAACAAGAGAGGACAAGAACAAGAGAGGACAAGAACAAGAGAGGGCAAGGACAAGAGAGGACAAGGGAGAACAAGAGAGGACAAGGACAATAGAGGACAAGGACAATAGAGGACAAGGACAAGAGAGGACAAAGACGAGAGGACAAGAACAAGAGAGGACAAGAACAAGAGAGGACGAGGACAAGAGAGGACGAGGACAAGAGAGGACAAGAACAAGAGAGGACGAGAACAAGAGAGGACAAGGACAAGAGAGGACATGAACAAGAGAGGACAAGAACACGAGAGGACAAGGACAAGAGAGGACAAGAGAGGACAAGAGAGGACAAGGACAAGAGAGGACAAGGACAAGAGAGGACAAGAATATTTCTTGAAAATCCAGGAGAATAAACTCTGCATTAGTTGTCAGTTTTTCAAAAAAGCTATTGCTAATGGAAAGTACTGAGCCGTAGTACAAAGGGACAACACTATCAGTACAAACTGAAAGAGTTAAGAGCCTAGACAGTCAATGCTAGAATATGTTTAACAAGAATATGTTTCATCTTGTTTCTTCCATCAAAAGGCAACGATTACTAATAACCATGGAGAGGAAGGAGGAAATGGGTCTTAAACAAGCACCTGTGCTTCCTGACCCAGTGGGCCATTATGTTATGTTGTCTTAACAAGACAAAAGCATTCATTTTAAAGAAGACGTTAACCAAGCCCCCTCCCCCCCCCATCTTGTGTCCGGGCCTCTACAGAAGAGAACAAACGGTGACTGCATGCATCTAAGAGACAAATAAGCAGATTACAGAGGAAGGAAATAAAAAGACATCTAAGCAACTACAATTTTGCATGCTACAGACTTAAGTACATTACAGTTTGGTATAGGCTTAGTCCATGGAGCTACATTACAGTTTGGTATAGGCTTAGTCCATGGAGCTACATTACAGTTTGGTATAGGTTTAGTCTATTGAGCTAGATTACAGTTTGGTATAAGCTTAGTCTATTGAGCTACATTACAGTTTGTTATAGGCTTAGTCTATTGAGCTACATTACAGTTTGGTATAGGCTTAGTCTATTGAGCTATATTACAGTTTGGTATCGGCTTAGTCTATTGAGCTATATTACAGTTTGGTATAGGCTTAGTCTATTGAGCTACATTACAGTTTGGTATAGGTTTAATCTTTTGACATCGACACTGGAATGTCAGTAAGATATTCGACTGCGGATCAGTATGTGAGTGGTTAAAATCCTTGGCTCGCACATCATTGAAATCGCTTTCGAATGAAGAAACTGACGTTAATATTAGCTTTACCAGCTTTGAGCCACAATACACTTTGGTATAGGCTTAGTCTTTGATAAGGAACCAACTTGTTGATCAGTGACGAGCTCTTACTGAGCTCTTACAGAGCATGAGCGCAAACCGTGAGTAGGAATAAAAAAGCTGGTAAAGCTAAGGTTAACGTTAATTTCCTCACTCGAAAGCGATGTCATTGACAGGAATATGTACCTTGGACATGCCACTTGACATAACATAAGATGGGGATAATTCACTTGCTACATAGCAATATACATTATATATATATATTATATATATATATATATATATATAATTGTATGTTAATTATTTAATTAACTATGATAAAGACTTAATGTTTTGGAGTACAAATACACAGTTAATAAATGCAATAAGATATAGCAAAAAAAAATTGCATAGGACACTATCTAGGTTCTAGGGTGGGATAATATCGTAGTATACTAAAAGAGGTCATGGAAGGTAGAATGGTAGGAAAGAGAACCAGAAGCAGACAGAGATTACGAATGCTAAATGATTTAAAGTTCAACTCATATGAGGATATGAATAGGAAAATGGAAGACAGGGAAAAGTGGAGGTGCTATGTACCATGGAACTGACAATAGACAGTGCAGTAAGAGAGAGAGAGAGAGAAAGAGAGAGAGAGGGAGGGAGAGGGGCAGAGAGAGAGGGAGAGTGAGAGAGATAACTTAAATTATTTAAAAGGCCATATAGACAAAATAATACTTACATAAAACAATACACCAAACTTCAACATTTTATCAAAGCTTCAACTATCAACACGCCCGGTTACACAGATGTCAAACGTTAATAACATGATTTAAAATTAAAAAATTGGCATAAAATGATTATTTTTGTGACTCATCATCATAAAGAAATGCTACGCAATTTGATATTTCTTTAGAAATAACAAAGTAAAAACTAAATGTATTACCCACCAACATCAGCATCGTAAGGTGAACTAGCAGTGAACAGAGGCATCGCGTTTAATATTAATATTTGGATAAAAAAATTCAATGTTTTAT
The DNA here is from genome assembly GCA_905160935.1 of Enchytraeus crypticus. Classification (NCBI taxonomy): domain Eukaryota; kingdom Metazoa; phylum Annelida; class Clitellata; order Enchytraeida; family Enchytraeidae; genus Enchytraeus; species Enchytraeus crypticus. The sequence goes on from CAJHZI010000528.1 coordinate 529,692, forward strand.
TATATTAATCAATAAATACAATTATCTATATTATTGTTTATTTATTTATTCTGATCTCTTGCTTCCGGTATGAAAGGGTTACCACTAAACTTTTTCGGTCATAAAAATATGTAGCGACCAATGTTGAAATAAAAACAAGAAAACACCCAATTTATATTGAAATAGTAAACTATGTTGATATATATATATATATATATATATATATATATATATATATATATATATATATATATATATCACTTTAAACTCACGTGTTGAAACGCTTGGCAATTTAGCTCATGTTCTGTGTAACCAGTTCTGTGAATGTCTAATATTTTAATAATAATAACAGCAATTAGAGTGCTACAGTCATCAATGACAACATCGAGCACTACTGAGTCAAAATCAAGCCGGCAAACAAAAAGAAGGTCAAAAACGATGCAAAATACTCTAAGATCAGCGAGGCCGAGAACCGAACCTACGATCGAGAGTTCAATTCACCTCATGATCTGTCACTTAAAATTTCACGACGCTACCTTACGACTCCAACTAGGGGCCTACAACGTCATTGAGACATCCAATAACATAACATAACACTACATAATAATAAGCATATAACAGCAATTAAAGTGCTACCCTAATCAATGACAACATCGAGCACTATTACGACAAATACAAGCCGATGAGCAAAAAGAAGGTCCGAAACGGTGCAAATTTCAAAATCCAGAAAATTAGTCCAAATATAACTTGAATTAAATAAAAGATCGACGTTTACCTGCTGTGGAGACCACAGAATAAAAATTATAATTACTTTAATATCTTTGATTAAGACATTCAAAAAATAAATAAATAAAATAAAGCAAACCAATAAAAATAATTATAATGTTTGGAGCAGAGACTTTTGCATGGTGATTGACAAAGGCGTACAGGTTGAAAGAAGCCATGATGACGTTTACGAACTACAGCATCATGATCTTCTAAACTGCTCAGATCTGTCTACTGGTTAATATCGGGTTGAAATATTTCATGGTGAGGTGGGTCTCCTCTTGCCATTCTCAGCTCCTGCCTTAGTCGCCTCTTACGTACACGCAGCAGATTGTTTGCGGTTGCCCTATTCTGCAGTGGTCCAACCACACCCGAACACAACACGGGGAGCACAACACGCTACATGCAATAATATAAAGTATGGATAAGGCACTGCCCTTTGTTAATGACTTACCTTGTTGATGAATGGAGTGATTTTGCGAAGCGTGAAAGCGGTGTATGAGTAAGAATGTATAACTTGGACTTGCCGCTTAGCAGACATAACACGAAAAAGACAAAATATTGCATTAAGTTGGTTTATAGGCCTATATAAATTGTCAAGTAAAAATATAATAGCATGCATAAGTCGCGCAACTTCAATAAGCTTAGATCTAAATGATAAGCGTTTTTCATATTTGGAGCCTAATTGAGAACTAAAGATATTAACGATCTTCGTTTCTGCGCTCCTTTAATGCTCATAATAAAAAACAGAATATTAAAAAAACTAGCATAAATAACATAATCTAATCTATAACTTATATATTTAGAATAAATAAACATGATTGTTTTCTTAGGTAATGACACATCCGCCCTGTAAATGTTAGTTAAAGCTTAGGAAGGTATAGGGGCCCTCCTCGTCTTAAGCAGAATCCCCCAAGAATAATAGTATATCAACAGGAAAGTTTGAGTTGATTTTAGACATTCACTCGTATATGGACATGAAGAGGACAACAGAATATAGGCCTATAGACGAATGGAGGCATTATATACCATGAACCTGCCAGCATAGGAAGTACACTAAGAGAGAAAATAAACACACATGTTATCGTAATAATAATAATAATAATAATAATAATAAATAATAATAATAATATAGTAATAATAATAATAATTATTATTATTATTATAACACTAACATTATAACACTAATAATAATAACAGCAATAATAGGCCTAATATTAAAGTTAATAATTATAATAATAATTATAATTATAATAATAGTAATAATTATTATTATTGTGCTATTTTTATAATAATAATAATAATAATAGCATCATCATCATCATCATCTTCCCTTGAATCCCAGTTTAAATAGGGTTGGGATACGAATAGACTGTCTCAAATCCTCTCTGTCCTACATCACACCACCATTCAATCTCCTATTTGAGACTTTTCCACTCCTTATAATAATAATATAACAAGAATAGTAATAATAATGATAAATGTTAGTAGTGTATTTTTTGTGTCTCAGTGCCTGATTCCTGTGTTGTGTCAGAGTCACTGCAGAGAATACCAACAATAAACTACACGTGTAGTAAGAGGCGACTAAGAAATCACAGAGGATGACAATGAAAAACCACCTCAGAAGCCATATTTTCCAAGCTATAAGCTACATTATGGTTCTGACCCCTTGTCATTGGATTAACTTGTTGATCAAAGGAGTGCTCTCTCGAAAAATCGAAGACATATATACTATTAACCATGACTGTTAAAAGGAATCCGTAACTTGGACTTGCCTTTTTGCAGAACAATGGAGAGAGGGTCTACTTGGCTTTACAATTTCAAAAGGACACTACTGGTTGGACTGAGCGGTTAGTACTAAACCGGTTCATAATCAGTTGTAATCAGTCACGTGAACTCAGCTCCTCTGAGGCAAGTAGTATAAAAGGCGAGCTAGCAGGGCTCTAATCACACACTTGTCATCAGTTCACTAAGACGGTAACAAGGGACCGCAAGACACTCTTACGCCTTGAGGCGGTAGACAAGGGCTGATAACGGTCAGTCCCGTCTCTGCCTGACCGTCGATCTCGAGACGTCCTCGTCCGAGATCGGTGGTACGAGCTTCGGCTCGTTAAGTGATGAAAATTTACCAAGGGCATCCCTTGCGCCTGAGGCACTGGCGTGCACGGGTCAGGGAGGTACCTAGGGCACGGGTGTTCTCGGGCATTCACAGCTTGGGCACTGGAGTAGCGAGAAGCCAGAGTTGTCAGGAGTGCCCGGGGTACCGATGTACCGGGGGTACCCGGGAGTACCAGGGGATACATAGGGGTACCCAGGGGTACCCTTGGTCCCCGAGGGGTCAGCCTTCCATTCATCAACGCACCCCACCTCACCTACTCCGACGCTTAACATGTCAAGTGGTGAGAAAAACACTGGTTAAATATATTATTGCACACGACAATCGATACCGTTATTCTTTAAAATGCAGTCACTAAATGCATCTATAGAGTTTTCAAAATCGAACAAAAAAACATTAAACTTGAGGTTAGATCCAGTTTGTGTCAAGCCGAAATATGACTTTTACATGTCGAAACCTGGATGAAGTTGACTATCTGAAACACTAATTCTCAGTAATCTAAATTTCCATGGCCATTAAATCTGAATGAAGTTGACCAACTGAAACACTAACTATCAGAAACTTAAATTTCTACATCCACTAAATATACACTTGACTAGCATCCAAACACTCGGGAAGCTCTTGGGCTAGGAGAAGATTCTTTCGAGGTAGTTGTTAGAGAACATTCTGGAAGGATCTAGACGATTCCTCAATTCGACAAACTTCGGCCACTCAGGAAACATCCGCTTGAGGTCAGTCTGAGTCAGTCCATGATCCTGCAAACAAAGAACTAGAAAATATAGAAAAATAACACAATAAAAAAGTAAAAATAATAATCAGTTATTGGTTTACTGGATGGTTGGATGAATGATATTTGTATTACAGTCAAATGTAATATATGGAAATATTTCTAAAGGATGTTTGAATATTTCTCATAAATGAATTATTTTGTTTGCCTGCCTGTATGAATTTATGTGCGCATATGTATGGACACACTTTTTAAATTCTTAGTAGTGCTTTTCAATTTGGTGACCATGTGTGTGTAAGCACTGTATATGCCAGTTTGTATTGATGCTAGGTTTGTCTATATCTATGATTATTATTCAGTTGATGCAACGAATTAACAAATAGCCAGGACTGCTCTCTGAATCAATTCATTTTATTGTAAAAACCAAAGCCAAATAACTGCGCTTTTTTTAAGTTTCTTCAGCTAAAATTACAAATATAAAATTAGCTAAGAAGCCTTCCGAATATATATATATATATATATATATATATATATATATATATATATATATATATATATATATATATATATACCTTCTAACATATGTAACAATTCTCACCTTAGCCCAATGTGCTCTTCCTCCATGCTTCATGTAGATCTTCTTCAAACCAGTCCAAAGTTTATCGTGTGGTATAGTCTTGTTGTATGGCCTGATTGTTCAAAATGCATAAATTATTTTAAACTACTATTTACTGTATATTGATTTAGTTAACTAGATAAAGTATTTTCTCTTAATTAAACAATAAACAATAGCAAGAAACAGTTAAATGGCTACCAATAATCCATGCAAATCATTTTGCGTACTAGTTTACAACCAAATTAAAATAGGCCTATCGTAGCATTGCACTGTTTGCACAAATAGAAGTTTTATAGATATCATCTTCAAAGGAAAAAATATTTTTTAATCACCGGTCCATCGGACATCGTTTAGGATCTCTTCACTTCAATCTATGTTTTCTAATCGTTTTGACGAATCGGTTGGCAGCGACATGTGGCTTGAAGAGACGTCCATGATATATAATATGAATGTATAAAAAACGTTGAACGTTTTATATCACTAATTATATCGCATGTTCTATTAAAACATAGCAATCCCCATCACAGTATGAAAAATGAATAACACTTGACAACTGAGGATAATATGAAGAGAATCTCAAATGGAATTTACAGACTTTAAAACAGCTAAAATTGCTGTCATTCACAAGCTTATGAATTCATTAGAAATCTGTCTTGTATAGCCGCCTTGAACCTTGTGAAAGCAAAAAGTGTTTAAAACGGCTGATTAATCCTCTTTTAAAATTGCGTTTATTGTATACATGAAATTGCGTTTATTGTATACATGAATTGTATACATGAAAATCATGTGCTTTTAAATCAGCATTTCATATATTCAACGTCCCTAATTGCGTCCTTTCCTAATGAAATGGAACATAAGTGCTAATTGATTAACTAACACAAAATCAATGGAAGATAGCAAGGTAAGTTGCTAAACTTGAATAAATGAAGCTATGCACTCAAAAGACTAAAAAAAGCTATGCACCCAAAAATAAGCCAAACTTTTTGAGTAATGAAAACCTTATAAATCCTTTGATACTAAAGTGACGCTACTACACTATAGCTTATTTAATCTCTATTTAGACTACATTATGTGCATTTGCATTGCTATGATATTACTTCTGACTATGAATTGTAATTATGTTCGTATATTTTATTTCGTATCTTCCTATGGTAGCTATATGCGGTTTGAAAGACGTTTTGAAATAAATGAAGATACACAAGCCTTCATAAGAGATTGAATCATACGTGTATTCACTACGACCGACTATCTTCGTTTATTTCAAAGCAATCTGACATTTGGTTAGACCTTTTTTACTGTCATCATCATCATCATCTTCCCTTTAATCCCAGTTTAACTAGGGTCAGAATACGAATATACCTTCTACTCTACTCTTTTCCCACATCATATCATCAGTTAATCCCCTATTTCTCTTCCATTCGTTTTAGATTTTTAGCAATTTATGGAGCCTAGGCGCCCACCAACCGACTACCCTTTCTGAAGTTGGTTTGAATCTTAGTACTTTAGTCGTCTTATTTTTCCCTTATTTTACTGTAAATTCCAATAATTAATTATTGATGGAAATAAAAAAAAGAATTTAGTTTATGCAATTAAAAATTTGAAACAGCAGTACCTGTGTACTACAGTATTGATATAGCAGCAGTCCGTGTTGTAGGCCGGACTTAGCAAGATATCATCTGCTTTACCAAACCTGACCTCTATTGGGAAGTGGACGCTGAAGTCTTTCTCTATCAGTGCATTTATCTCGTACAATACCACTGCTGCATTATCACTGCATAACAACAAGCATCTTGCATAAGCATCTGCATAACAACAAGCAGCCTAAGAAGAAGGTTAGAGGAAGACCGAGACAAGAGATGTTGGAATTCAAAATTGTAAAGTGAACTTTTAAACTACGCCAGAGGATAGAATTAGTGGTTTTATTTAATTTAAACCTTCCAGTCTCGCTTCCTTCGTGTCGACTTGTGATGATTTAGATTTATATACCACGAACCTACTCTGAGATAAATAGATGAAATTATTTAACCAAGGGAAATCATGGATCTTGAAAATTTTAGTGCAAGTAATTCACGAGATAAATTTAGTCTAAATCTATGGCAGTATCGGTTAAGTTTCCACAGCGGATCAGATCCGTGGTTGACATCCTGAGCTAGCTGGTCACGCTGTTCACATCCTTACCTTGCTCGTCACGTGATTCATATCTAGACCTTGCTAGTCACGTAATTCACATCCTGACCTTGCTCGTCACGTGATCAGTGATTTCTTTTCGATAGAATTGACATCAACATCGGTCTTAGATTTGACTACATTTATTATAAAAGAAAGAAAATTGTTTTTTAATCTTGGCAAAACAAATTAGCAATTAGTAAATCAGTAACTGCCTCGTCATCGTTACTTACATTGGTACAGCCCACTCCATGACGTAGAAAGGTATGAGGCAGTCCATGTTGAAAATCTTATCATATCTGTCCACTATCTCTCGTCTCTCGCTGAACAGCCATCGAAAATATGTTCTGTTCACCCAGCGAATAACAGATGGTAGAAATGAACTGCAAGAAGCATAAAAAACGATAAAATATAGAATAACATCTGGTTCAGAATTCGTTGACTCAGTTAAAGCAGATGTATCAGTAAAGGCAGAGACATCGGCACTATCGACTGAGCTAGTGGTATTGTCAGTTGAGCCAGTGGCACCGAAGGCTGAGCCATCGGCAATATTTTATCGACTAAGAGGCTGTAAGGCTTCATGAACGGATTTTGCCGATCATGAAGTTAAGAGCGTGATCCAACAGTTAATCGCTGTTAGTCCATTAAGTACATTAACGTCTAAAGGCTAAATCCCAGTTTAACGTCAGTTTCCTGTCTGGAAAACATGTCAGTGACTGGGCACGAGCACTGGATTTGAATCCTACACCTACCGATCCGCTGCCGAACAACTTGTCAGAATGCTACGGGCTCAGCCCAATAACTTTCCCTTACCAGCATAGCAAATTACGTAAGACTACATGTATATCGCTAATGGTAAATAGATAAATTGCTGGTAAATTATAAATGAATACTATGAGCCTAATTACTTTTAAACTAATACTTACCTAATCCAAAACAAAAATTCCAGAACATAAACAGCAATCAAGCGATCTCGAATCCAGTTAAACTTTCTTTTCGCCACAGGCTGTGAAACAAAGAATCACTCAATCAATCAATAAGAATTTAACGTCCGGTTCCTCGCCATAGGGCTATGTCAGGGACGTCAGAAAAACAAGTCTGAGTCAATTCTTCTCATCAAATTATGTTGCCTATCAGAGATCTACAAGTGTATGTACATAAATGGATTAATCTGTATTTGTCATAATTTACAAATCAAATACTTTTAAGAATCAATCGAGCAGTTTTATATTTACTTCAAAATTCTATCAACAATGAAAATCAAAAACTATCCCAAAAACTGAGTGACAATCTGCATCAAAACTACTATCATAGGACTTGCAGTAAAAATGCAGCGTCATTCAGTAATCAGTAAATCAACATATATATATATATATATATATATATATATATATATATATATATATATATATATATATATATATATATATATACAAAGCTCTACGTCAATCCGTGCAAAGCGCAAAAGTAATGCCACATTTAATAAAGGAAAGTTAAGTAAATGAAGTTTATAACCGAAAAAGACCACATATGCCATGTAAACATAAGATTGGAAACATATTTAATACTGAAGTGAACATCCATGATGATAGCTATCACTTTACTTGAATAAGTTTAAACATATAAGCAGTTTTAAAACAATTATCCTTTTTACTCGTCTTGCGAATGCCCGGAGAACTTTGTATGATTGCTTGTGTGGGAATCGAATCTAAGACCAAAGGAACAGCCATTTAAATCTTAATGACACTATCAGGGGTTCCACGTGCTAAACTATTTAGATATGTAGCTGTTGAGAGGATGCGACACTGGGATTTTTCTTCGTAAAACGTGATAAATAAATTTCAGATCAGTACCAAATTATAGAAAAGTCGGCGGTTCGACTTCCACCTCCGAGATTCCTATCTATGTTACAATGTCCTCAATACATGCAAAATGGTATTTAGAGTATTTTCCAGTTCCGCCTCTCTGAAGAATTCCAATACTGCACCAGTTTAGCAATATTTCTAATTTCCTCAATGTCTCCTACTTGCTCTATAGACTAGCGACGATTTGGACATTGACAAAAGTCAATGTTCAAAACGTCCCTGACATAATCCTTGTATGAGGAAACGGACGTTAAACTTTTATTATTATTATAATGTTCAAAATTAGTCACAAAGAACATAATGAAGAGTATAATGAACATAAGCGTATAAGGATAACGAGACAGGAAAGGCCAGGCTGTAAACACGTGCGTTCCGTCATGTGTAAGTAGAGGAGCTGCATGCACCATACCTTGTTGGACCTGCTGATGTGCTCCAGCTGACACCTGTCTGTGTGTGGAAACACGAAACATCGGAAGTGTTCGGAACTCCGCGCGTGCACTTTGAAATTCTCACAAAACTGTTAAGAAAAATAAAAGATTTTAATGCAGTTATATAACGATCTATAAACTGCTAGATGCACCTTACTTTACGGGGTACAACAACAACAACATACGTGCGGTGTGGTTGCCCCTGTACAGGTAGTCGTACTGGTTGGTGCACTTCTTGTCAGAGTTATATTAGGAATAACAAAAGGGTTTAGTAACGATGTAGGCCTAATTATATGAGAATACTACTAGGCTACTAGGCATCGTAAAATTAGCTGAAATATCTGTCCAATGTTATGCAATATCAAATATGCCTGTCCAACGCACATAATGCAGTATCTACTGTAAGCTGCTTTAGAAGCTGTGCACGTGAAATGCAATAACTATACCACTATGCTTGTATAAGAAAATATATATGCATAGTTTGCTATTCTTAATCGCCGGACTCAAAGGATTAGCCGTACTAAAAGGATTAGCTGTACAATGAATACAAAGTTGCAAATGTAAAATACACCCTTAACTTTAAGAGCAATAACAAAAAATAAAAGAATCCATACATCCGTGAAGCCGAGTGGATACTGAGCACACGAGAGATTATAAGCAGCTTCGCACTGCATGGTAATATTCAAGATGACACCGAGAGCTCCCAGGTTTAGGCACGCAGCTAAAAACGAATCCTTGTTAGAGTCACGCGACAGTGTAAGAATGGAGCCATCAGCGCATAGCATTTCCATCTCCAGGATCTACAGAAACAGCACCAATCAACGACGTAACATTTAAGCGAATTATTCTGAGTTATCGTGTATATATATTGTATATATATATATATATATATATATATATATATATATATATATTATATATATATATATATATATATATATTATATATATACATACATACATATATATGCTTATATAAATGATATATATATATATATATATATATATATATATATATATATATATATATACACACATGTATATACAGTATATGTTGATGATGAATTACTGCTCACAGACTGTAAGTGAAGAATGAGGCAAAAGTTGCCAATATTGAAGCTGACGCATATGACTTACTGTAGTAACGAAACATAACAGTTATTCTACTAAAGGTGCTACAGTTAATTCTGAAGTGAAGGACAGTGGGTTTCTGTCAAGGATTATTGAAAAATAAGCCTATTGAATTAAAAGAGGTCGATGTCCCTTGTACACTCGATACTCTCAAAGACACCAACGATTGTGGCTATTGGCTGGCTATCTTCTAACTGAGCAGCACTGATTCTTCCAATTGGTGAGAGTTTGATTTATTAAATGATGGACTCATTGACTGAGCGATTGATAGGTAGAAAGATGACTTGACTCGTTGTAGTATTGATTGTAAAGTTAATGTATTGATAAATCGATAGTTAAGATAGATTGCGATTGTGATAGATTGAGGGGACATCCCTGACATCCTTCTTGGATGAGGAAACGGGTGTTAAACCTTTATTATTATTATTATTATTATTGTTGTTATTATTATTATTATTATTATTAAATAATAGAATGAACTTACATAGGTGGCTAAAGAGCCGTACTTGAGACCAGATCCATGCACTCCAGTGGCAATGGCTCCACCCAGAGTTAAGTTAGATATGGTGCAGAGCCTAAAATAGACACAAAATAAAAATACAAAGATCAATTTTCTGTGACGAATAGTTTGCAGCAAAGAGCAGAAAAATCACCTTGTTTTGTCCGGTCCACTACAGAATATATATACCACGTGTAAATTATAGTAGTCGAAAAGGCGACAACGTAGGAACCGAGGATAGCAACGTTGCACCACATCTGAAGCCTACTTTTTTCAAGCTTTAGGGTACATGAAGGTTGTTGTGAAGGCTGGGCCTTTATGATGGGACAAAGAAATGATCAGCGGGAGTGCTCTATGTGCTCTTGAGGTTGCGGTCTTGAGCAGAAATGTAGGCCAATATGCCTTGGACCTACTAATTGTAGACACTACAGAGAGAGTTGTAGAGAATGTGTGTATATGTTAGAGAGAAATATTAGGTCGGTCGGTCAGTCAGTCAGTGTGTCAGTCAGTCAATCAGTCAGTCAATCAGTCAGTCAATCAGTCAGTCAATCAGTCAGTCAATCAGTCAGTCAATCAGTCAGTCACTCAGTCAGTCAGTGAAAGAGAAAAAATTTCTTTATACTTTTGCAGTCTTTAACTAGCCACAAAAACTGTAATGCGTCGTAGGGCAGCAACATAAACTAAACTAAAGCCAAGGTTAACGTCAGTTTCCTGCTCGATAGCATGTCGATTTGAGAGCAGTACGGGGCCCCCACCCGCGGGGCTCCGACCCCGCGGGGGTTTGAAGGAATTCGAACGGGGGGCCCGTGGGGTCGGGGGCTGGTTTTTCGGGGCCCCCGCGGGGTCGGGGGTCGAGTTTACGGGGTCCCCGCGGGGTTAATTTATGAAGCAATAATTTATTTTTTACTTCAATACTGTAAATTTGCATACTTTTATCCTCCCCCACATCCTTCCTCTCCGCTTCTCCTCTTATTCACCCTTCGCTGCCACTAACAACTACAAAAAATGATTGTGTGGCTGTTGTACATTGTTCTAATGAGAAATGAGCGTCAGCGAGCAAAAGATTTTAACGGTCAATCCTGTCATTCAGTTGAATCTCTTATCTTAATGTTGTGCAATTAGACTGGATTCAACCTCTGTTCAACGGACTGTAGCGAGGCACAAGACAAAGAGGCTAGGGATGTACATGTAGTTGTCAATCTGCATTCGGTCTGAATTTGCAGTTAATTTAAACAGTTACGTCGGTCAAAAATATAAACTCTCTTATATTAAAACAACATTAGCATATTATTGTTTGTTTAGCTAATAACGCTTAAATCGTTAGGGTTATAATTAGTGTGCTTAAGTAATTCAAGCAATCAGAATATCAATTGATGTAAAATGTAAGCATAGAATAGGGCCTAATGTAAATTTATACCTTATTATTGAAGATATAAGTCATTAGTTCGGTAGTTCGGAAACAGGTTAGGCGTTATTTGTCTGAAAGTAAGCGCGCTTACTTTACATTGCGATGATAAAGACCCATAGCGGAATAAATATATTTCATGTATTGTAGGGACTATATCTATCCGAGATGGAGGCTTCCTTTTATAATAACTCGTGCAAACATGATTTACTATACGTGTTTACACGTATAGTAAATCATGTGTAACGTGTAAACGCAAATATGATTTACTATACGTGTTTACACGTATAGTAAATCATGTTTGTGTTTACACTTATAGTAATGAAGTGTAATATATTGAAAAACATGTTAACATTTTTCATTACGCGGTGGAACGGGGTCAGAAATAAGTTTCACGGGTGCGGGGCGGGGTTGGAATCAATGCTTGCGGGGCGGGGTGGGGATGAAAACAATTTCTTCTGGACGGGGTGGGGATAGAATCATGTTTCACCCCGCGGTTTGGGTTAAAATTTCAACCCCGCGCAGGTCTCTAATGTCGATAACGGGAAGAACACTTCGATTTGGACCCTACACCTACTGTTTAACAGTCAGACAACGCATTGATATTCTGTCGGCACTGGTATGCGGATTATTTAAATAACAGTAGCGTAATATACAAGTAAAGACCTATAATTAATTATGATTTGAGTAACGTATAAAATTCGTGAACATTTACTTGATGTTATTATCAAAGTAATGTCATAAGAAAGCAATTAGTTAAGTCTACTTACACGCTCAACGCGAGATTCTGATTGTACAGTTGTTCAACTAGATCTGAAAACAAGATTCCAGCTTCAGCCTTGAAAACCTTTGATTCTTGATCAATCTAAACGTTATGCAGCATACCGAATATTTTAATTAATAACAACAATAGCACATGAAAATATAGATTTGTTTGTACAAACACAGCTTAATTCTACTTAGCAATAACCCGTCAATAGCTCATCTATTATTTTATCTTAAATATTACTTATTACTTTTATTTCACCTTTAATTAATCGTGCTTCTAAGTATATTCGTTTGCGAATCTGGGGATTAGTGGCTTGCTAAAGTTAATTTTAGCTTAAAATGCTTAGTTATTTCATAGGGTCATAGGTTGCCTTAGCCTCCAACACTCGATCGCTGAAAGCTTATAAAGACTTGATAATATCTAACGTTAATTGTGCTATTCATTCAAGTCACGTGACTCTAACAAAGACTCTTTTTAGCTGCGTTCCTAAACTTGAGAGCGCTGGGTATCATCTTGAACATTACCATGCAGTGCGAAGCTGCTTATAATCTTTCAAGTGTTCAGTATCCACTCGGCTTCACGGATATATGAATTCTTTAATTTTTTGTTATTCCTCTTATCGTTCATTTGTATTTTACATTTTGCAACTTTGTATCAAGCCTTCTAAGTTCAAAAATGATTAAATTTAAATTCTATTTCTATATTTTAAATTGTTTTTTCAATATTTTCTCCGTGTTGTGTACGGGTTGCCTGAAGAATAGACCAACCGATGACTGCACGTGTCGTAGAGGGTGACTAAAGCACTAAGACCCATACCAACGTCAGAAAGGGCATTCGGTTCTTGAGCGCCTAGGCTCCAGAAATTGCTACAAAAATTTAAACGAATGGAAAAGTCTCAAATAGGGGATTGACTTATGAAATGATGTAGGACAGAGAGGATTTGAGACAGTCCATTCGTATCCCGACCCTAGTTAAACTGGGATTCAAGGGATGTTGATGATGATGATGATGATGATGAAGATGATGATATAAATATATATATATATATATATACATGTATATATATATATATATATATATATATATATATATATATATATATATATATATATACAATGTACATATATATAATATTGTACAGTATATATATTTATATATATAATATTATATATATATATTTATATATATATAATATTATATATTATGGAACTATGTATATATATATATATATATATATATATATAATATTATATATTATGTAACTATGTATATATATATATATATAATATTATATATTATGTAACTGAATCCTATACATGTATATATAGGCAAATATATATAATATTATATATATATATATATACATATATATATATACTTTATATATATATATATATATATATATATATATATATAATTATGCTATATGACATATGATATTTAATATGGACATACTATTATGTGACATAAACGTAAGATGGTATGCCCAATGCCCATACTATGACATATGACTTACGGTCCTATTATTACATGACAATTTATGACCACTGAAACATAAAATACATGTACAATCGTATATTATTACATAGATTAGGATGAAGAAATATATGATATACTTACATTCAATATTTTGTTGAAATTCTTTAATGAAATCATAAATCCGTCTGTACAAGCGATATCTGAGGCAGAATGTCCAAACCCGATAACTTTAACTTTCTTTTCTTCAACGCGGGCTCGGGCCAATATCTGAAAGAATCAGAGACACAGTCATTGAAATAATTCTTGAAATAAACGCAGAAACAAACATCAGTAGTTGATACAAACGTTGAAACAAGCTAGCAACAATAGTTGATACAAAACATTGAAACAAGCTTCAAACAATAGTTTAAACGAAGCGGCGAAACAATTATAGTTAATCTTTGCAAAGAAAGATAAACAACAATTTACCAGTTAGGCCTATATGATATTTTTCGAAATAGGAATAAAGTACAAAGCGAAAAAACAATTTCTCCTTCTTGAGTAATATTATAAATTATAGAATTATTGACTGGTTGGTCAATCCTTCAAACAACCCAGATACAACACGGGGAATTAGCTTTATCTACATTTAGGCCTAATAACTTAATTTTCTAAATTATTTAAGCAAATTTTAACAGTTAATTCAAAAATAATGAACATTCTCTAACTGCTCAATAAATTTCTCAACGTGTAAATTACCAGTTAGGCCTATATGATATTCTTGGAAATATGACTAAAGTACAGTAAAATATAGGGACGAGATTTAGAGCACTCGGTTAAGCTGCGCGTCAGTTGAACGAAATTAAGCTCCATCGCGCCGGTTAGTACTTTGTAGGCGAACACCTTGGAAGACCGAGTGTTGACAGCTTTGAAAGAAAAAATCCCGAGGGTGTTGGAAGGTTATTCTTAAATCCGCGCCGGCTGAAATTGATGCGCCAACAAAAGGCAACGATTACTAATAACCATGGAGAGGAATGGAGGAAATAACGAAAAAACTACAAAAACAGAAACCAAGAAAGGAAACTATGCAGCACATGCGGTATGTCATGTGTGTAACTATACGAACAAAAAAATACATAATCTCGTAGATATTCTATAAAATGAACGCTAAATTCGCAAATACTAAACGAATGAGTTGCTATTAATTTGCATAACCTGTCTTAATTCTTGAAGATTTTTTGGTTCAAAATAAAGTTCCGGTTGAGACCCGTAAGACCGGGCCCAATTCTCGTACGTAAAGTCCCTTCGGCCTTCAATCTAAAAATGCAAAAAAAACATAATTTTATTTTAAATTTGTAGGAAGAAATTCACTTTTCTGTTGAAGTCATGTGTATTTTAGTTCTTATAAAGAATTCTGAGTCAGAAAGCAAATTTTACACTCAATTATTTCTTTAGTATCGAGATCTCTGCCACAACTCAGTGAATTTAAGAGTCGACCACCGTAGATGCCCCTGATGACACTATTCGATAAAGACTGACGTTTATGCTAATAGTAAACGCAGGCTGTATATTGTGAAACAATTATCCATGATGAACTCCTGCACTTTCAATGTCACTTATTAGCTCGCTACGATTCTTAGTATGTAAATTTGTAAATCCAGTACCCGGTCCAGTTAAAATTTTCCTCGGCGAAAGGCTCCTCTTGGATTCGAATCCTCTCTTTAGTGCAAGTCCTGGTCTGATGTTAACTCCTTCATTACCCTACTTAACGAAATTACCGAGTTACTTCAACGCCATGATTTATTAACCACCATTTAATTGAAAGTTGAAAGATCTCTCTCGTCATTTGACGACGAGTTTAATATTTGTCAAATTTACGTGTAAGCTTTGTAAAAAAAAGCTGGTAAAGCTAATGTTAATGTCAGTTTCCTCACTCAAAAGCGATGTCAGTGACGGGCAAGCCCAGGATTTGAACCCCGCACATATTGATCCTCCGTCGAGTATCTTACCGACATCGCCACTGGCTCCAGCCAGTGAACTGTGTAGATTGTGAGTATTAATTTTGTTAGTAAATAATCTGATGAATTGTTGATGAGCAAGCAGTGTTTAAAGTGGTAATTGAGAGCTAGGGGAAAGCTCAGAATTTTCGGGCCCTTTTAATGTATTTACAGATTTCCTACTATCTAATATGGGTCCCTAGCAGGGGAACACACCGTGAAAAAATAAGAGCTAGGGAACTGAGTTCCCTAGCCCCCTCCCCCCTTTAACCAATGTGCGTACAAGTAGCCTACGTGTAGACTGGGTAAAGAAAATGTGCCAGTATGTAAATGCACCTCAACGTAAAGGGCGACACAGCAAACTTATTATAATATTGCAAATTCTTCACTTACATGTACAACATTGTACACCCGTATATTGTACACTCTGGTATAGGCGGCACTGGTGAACTTTGACTGATGGACAACTTGCGCAGTAGTAACTTATTCAATCATTGCTTATTTGTGTTACTAACCATAATAGATAATCAGAGACGAATTTCGTGTAAGTATACAAATTATAAATATATTTATGTATATACATTTCTAGGAATTTGATAGAAATTCAAGCTGCCACAACTACAGTCCGTTTCTTAAATCATTAGAAGATCTAAAATTCAGCGCTTGTCTGATATTTGCCTTTACGGACATCGTGAATTCCGATAAGTATGATAACGAAGGCGGCTATCAACTCTAAGCTGTATGCGCTACATGTTAATGTTACTTACAAGTATAGGACCGGTTTAATGTAATTTATAGATCTTAATACAGTTATAGGTAAATGTTATAATTTATCACTACGAGACTACTGTATTATTAATTAAAATAAAGTACATATATCTATATTTACTTACCGCCATGGAATCACACATGTTGACGAAGCTCGAAGCAGCAAACTTGCTGTCTCTCTAAAATATGAGTTGTACACGGCTTACAATGCAATCAACTGACGCTATGTGTGCAGTTAGTTACGTGTTTATCTAATTTTCGACCTTGAGTGTGCGCAATTTGTGTAGAAATAGTGACATGTGTTTACTTCACACGAAGATAAGACTTGCTTTCTATACTGAGCCTAGTAAAACTGAATCACCCTGTGCCCAATAGGACCCACTCAACGAACTATTGACCATCCTGAGGCACAGTAATTCGAACTTTCTGTATTTTCTCTGATCTCAATGTAACACTAGAGAAGCGCTTTCAATACGAATACGCAGTTACGTAATCCCGTTCGAATCCCATTGTTGGAGTTCGAACGACCGTTAAAGATTCAGTGACTGTGTGCGAGTTCTTTGTAATTCGAATGACTGTGTAAGTGACCGTTTGGACCAAGGAATCGATTTGAATTACGATCCATGGCAATGCAGGGATAGAAGTGCCACTAATTAAGATTTTGACATGAGAAAATACAATAGACTTTGGCTCTAAAATTGTAGGCTATGTAAAAAGAATTTAGGCAATTAAACTTTTTATTATTAAATTAAAATAATGCTAATATCGACCATTCATATTTAAATTTTAAACAATAGCCCACTACATAAAAGATAGGACAGCTCTATTGAGATTAAGTAATAAAACAGTTAATTAATTAATTAATTAGTTCATTCATTCATAACTTCATTGATTCATTCAGTCATTAATCTAGTCAATCATTCAGCCATTGATCCTTCTGTCATGAAGTCAATCGTCTTTCTTCATACGTAAGCAAACTAAGCATGCAGTTAATTATCATGTGCTTCATTCACGATCGTTCATGGTATTAACTAATTAATGCGGTCAGCTTTTTATTGATATATTCAGTCATTAATTTAGTCCTTCCATCGACCTTTGTTGTCAAGTTTTGATAAATTTTTCAGACTGCTCTTAATTGCTTACATTTTGAGTCAAAATGCCGCCTTGGAACGTTCTTGATATAGTTCCATAGTGATCAACGAACGTTAATTCTTCTTTGTATTTTATTGTGCTCTGCTGTACGTGTACTTTACTTTACTGTAATGTACTGTACTGTAATTTACCGAACTGTACCGTACTATATCGTACCGTATCGTACCGTACCGTACCTTACCGTACTGTTCTGCACAGTAGTCTGTACTGTACAGTAGTCTGTACTGTACTGTACTATACTGTACTGCAGTGCACTGCACTGCAGTACAGTACAGTACAGTGAACTGCACTGTACTGTACAATATATTGTATTGTACTGTACTGTACTGTACTGTGCCGTGCTGTGCTGTGCTGTACTATACTGTACTGTACTGTGCCGTGCTGTACTGTATTGTACTGTAGTGTGTCGTGCTGTGCTGTCCTGTACTGTACTGTACTATGCCGTGCTGTGTTATGCTGTACTGTACGGTACTGTACTGTATTGTACTGCACAACACTGCACTGCACTACACTGCACTGGAGCAGTGCAAAACATTGCATTGCATTGCATTGTATGGTATTGTATTTTATTGCATTGTATTTGTTGTTTTGCATGGTAGGCTATCATATCGTATCGTATTGTATTTTACCTTCAAGGAGATCTAAAGGCGCCACATGTATATCCTTCACCTTACCCGAAGGACTCAAAATTGTATTACAGCTCCTGCCAAAAAATTAAAAGAAATAAAGTTATCTTTTAGTATAAAAGTCGTTAAAATTGGGACATTTTATTTTCAAATTTAACGAAAAGCATGAGAGTACTTTTTAGTTAATTATAAATATAATGTATAATTTCGGAAAGCTTATTCACAATAATATAAGTTACCGTTAGATACAATCAGTAGCCTAGTTCGATCCCTTCATTCAAATCAATGCTAAAACTTAATTATAGTAAAATGTTCAGTTCACCTGTACTACAATGCGTTAGGATCGCAGGTGTGGAGCATATGGACGTCCGTTATCTTTAGAAAATAATATTTTAAAGTGGATTGACCTCATGGATCATGAATTGGTGCCCATTTTTGTTTCAGTAGCTCCCTGAATGTCTGTCACACTCAACTTAACTTAATATGTCATCAGACTCATCAGTATAAGCTGTGTATATAAGTATAGACGTATAACATAACAGTTCTGAGTCAGAAGCATTAAATTACAAAATTTTTGGTTTAAAACTTTACCAGTAGCCTATTATTAGTATCACATTTATCTTCAATACTCCATATGCAGGTTTTCTTCAGAGATGTACGTTGTGTCCCCTTCTTTTTCGTTTATTGCATAATGTTTGTATGTGTAGTGTTCCGTTTCGATTTTCTTGGTCAATAAATCCTTTTTCCGACAAACCTATTAGTTTAGTTGTATCTTTTTCACAACTGCATTAGGCCTCGATCCAGGCTGATTGCCTCTAGAACATTGATCGAGTTACACCCATAGAAAGTAAAAAATAATATCTTTGGTTACACCGTACTTTACTGCGCTGTACTGTTCTGTATTGTGCTGTAGGCCAACTGTAGGTTCTGCACTGTGCTGTTGCTGTTCTGTATGGTCCTGTACTGTACTGTAATGTGCCGTGCTGTGCTGTACCTTGTTAGAATATCTTTGGTTACACCGTACACGTATATTTATGTAGATATATTAAGAGGAGAGTGATATAGATTGCTAAAATTGCCAGTGTTAAGGGTACTGGTGGCTAGTTGCACTATAATGTGCGTTTAAGGCTGACTATGACACAAAATTGAAATGGTTATAGTAATATTATACAGTATTTGTTTCAAGATTTAAAGCGGGCAATAATGCGTGTAGAACTTTAAAATGTAAACAGTGAAAGAAAGAAATAAAATACATAACATTTATAATTAAATAACAAAGGCAATACTATTAGAGCACTTTTATTTATATAATTACATATTTAACAGAAGAACTTGTCTGCAGAATTGCCTTTGTTAGGTTTCGGTTTTATTTCTTTATATTTCTCAACTTGCTAGTAATCATAAAACCTTTTCCGTTACTATGCGGTTCATTGGTACTAGCGCTGGTTTTAAGAATAAGTTATCACAATCTAAAACCGATGTCGCGAAATTCTTGATAGTAAACAAATTTGTATTTGAAGGATATCGCCGGATTCAGTCTATTCTTTTGTATTGTTCCAGTAAATCTATTCCAAACTTTAAAATGTAAACGGTGTTTTTCAGTCTACATCCTCTTGGATGTCTGCTAATTTCTTGGCACTTAATCCCTCCAAGACAGAATTCTTGTTGGTCGGGACACCTCAACAGCTTCTGAAGCTGAATGGGAAAACTCTTTCGTTATCTTCGGGTATTAAAATATCACCTGTTTCTTCTGTGAGAAATCTCGGTGTTATCTTTGATAAACACCTAACCTTCCACGAACACATAACTAAAACTTCACAAGCGTGTTTCTTCCATATCCGTGATCTTCGTCGAATACGTCCATATTTGTCACGTGAGACAGCTGCTATAATTGGTGCTGCACTTGTGCAATCGCAGTTGGACTACTGCAATTCCCTGTTTTTAAATCTCCCTGGCGGTGAGATTGATTGGTTGCAGTTTGTTCAGAATTCTCTTGTGCGAACAATTTTTTGTAGTTCCAAGTACTCACATGTTACGCCTATTTTAAAGTCTTTGCACTGGCTAAAGATTAAAGAGCGTATCATTTACAAAACAGTTTCGTTAACCTACAAGTCCATCACCATCCCTTGACCAACTTGTATGTCTCACTTGATTAAAGTGATGCAGCCTGCTGTTACTCGGTCTTCTAAGTTAATTACTCTTGTGAGACCTAGCTTACCTTCACGCTCTAAGCTATCTAATCGTTCTTTTCAGCATGCTGCACTGCAGATCTGGAATTCACTTCCATCCAATCTACGGAAATCTTCATTCGAATCGGCCTTTGTTTTCCTATGAGCAGTTGAGGACCTATCTTTTCCATCTCTCTTTTCCATCCAGTGTCCATGAGCAGCAACCTGCGCCTAAACCACCCTTTCTTTGACTCCCTTTAATTTGGACTGAATTTCCGGATTTTGGTATTTGCACCGTTTTTAGACCTTCTTTTTGCTCGCCTGCTTGATTTTGTCTCAATAGTGCTCGATGTTGTCATTGATGACTGTAGCACTCTAATTGTTGTTGTTGTTGTTGTCATCGCTTATTAACTGATACGAATTGGCTGCGTTACCAGCAAGTTGGATCTTATAAAAATGAAAACTTCCGTCCGTAGTTAGACTTGCGTATACAATTTGGAATGAAATTTCTGTTATTATAAACACACGCATACACCTTCGTATGCATACATATATTCGCCTTTATATCTAAACCTGGATCAAGTTCCTTTGTATTATGCACATCGACGGAACTTGTACTAAACATTTAAGATTCGTATTGCAGGAACTGTAGCCGATTTGTAACTGCTAACAGGCCCTATTGTTTGCTGGCTGATGTGCTGACTGACCTGAGATTCCCTGATTTGGGATCTGAGGCTCGTGCTAGATCTAGGATCATGCTGAAGTGGCAACTGTAATTAAGCATATTACAAAAGAATCCTGTGTGAGAAACAGTTGTTTAAAGATGAAAGGGTTTCACTAAAATCTCAGCTTATTGCAGTGGAAGAAATAACAATTGTATCTTTAAAAATAAAACCTCATTTTAGATTTTAACAAGTTTCTTATAAGACCGTTTTTGTATTAATTTTTTTCTGTTTGTGCAAATTAAATTTTTTGTTGTACAAATTTTATTTGCTATATAAAATTCTATTTATTATAATAGTATATTTCTAATTTCTGTATTTAGAGTCTTAAAAGTAGAAGCTGTAAAAGTTCAACATGGTCAGTCGAAGAGAACAGCTTTTAGCTCAGCTGAGAAATAACTTGGCTATCGCTACAAAGGCTGCAGGGCTCGATTTGGGTTCAGCGAAGACTCAGATGGAGACTAAATTCGTTGGAGAGCCAACAGCTAATTTTGTCTTTGCTAGCCGCATTTACGAAAGAGGAGTTTCCGGTTCTACTGTCGGTCCAAGTACTATACCCGCTGGTCAGTCTCCTGTTACTGGAATCTCTAGAGGCCCTGATTTCCTGTCCCACAGTCGACTCATGGGCTCACCGCAAGCTTCCTCGGCGTCAGCTTCATTTGCATCTCAGAGTAAACCTGCAGCTTCGTTAAACGAGGACCTGATGTCTAAAGTTCTAAAAACAATTCCAGGTATAGAGGAAGGAGTATTTGCTGAGTTGCTGAAGCAACGAGAGCAGGCCAAAGAAGCAAACGCTGCTCTGAGTGCTGCGCAGGTTCGTCTGAAGATTCAGACTGCCAGTAAATCTGCGACTGATAGTCATACCGATTCATCTAGCATCAGTGTTACTAATATGAGTTCACCTGTTGTAGAGACATGTACTCTGAGCTTCTCACAAGGTGCCATCGCTCCAGGGATTAATGAGTCTGGCACAGTTAAGGCACCGATGAGAGTTCTTTCCTCTAGTGAACGAGCACAGTTGATCAGCGCTATGGGAGAAATGCACGGAAGTATCTCGGCCCTTCAGGACGCCCTGGCGAGTTTGTCCGACATGAGGCAATCTATGCTAGAACGCCCTGAAAGCAGTCATCGGGATGCCCTTCTTGAAGAGAATGCACGAATGCAAGAAGATCTCAATAAACAGTTGTGGTCTGTTAATCACGCAGCGACTGAAATAGCGAAGAAACTTGCGGATGATGCAACGTCAGGGAACATTGGGTTTGCCACTGATAGTGCCAATGGTTCGCAGCAGAGCTTTGTTGCCGATGAACAGGTGAATTCTGCTTCAGTGCTTAGCGCCCGAATAGACTCACCACAATTCAGTCCTGATCGAACTGTTAGAAATCAATCAAGGAGGGTTTTGCCAACCTTAAAAATCGTCAGTGAAGGGGTTTGTAAAACCAAATTCTAATTCTAGTTTTGCATGATTTTTAAATTTAATTTAAAAATTAATTTGAGTAGCCTGAAAGCTTGTAAAGATGCCTAATTTCTATACTGCATTCAGTCATCCTTACTATGCCTCAGTAATTATTTGATACTTTAATTATGATCTTTGGGGTTAAATTATAGACTTTTGCATAAAATTTACTTCCAAGAAAAATGGATCTACTTGCAAGTTTGATTCTAAATTTGTCGTAGTCATCGTCTTTGAAGGAGGAAGATGTCATTAAATTATAAGTAATATACATATATATACATGTATATATATAGTTTCTGTTATAATTGTATAAAAGTATTATCTGCTATGCAGATGAAGTGCAAGCTTTACAAAATATCAGTTTATAATGGTGTGTAGTCTCATGTTGTGTTCAGGGACACTGAAGAATAGACCAACCGTAAATTGCGTGTGTTATAAGAGATGACTAAACAAGAACTGAGGAAGGCAATGTGTGTTGGAATATATTTCTTCTCTCTCTTTAGTGTTCTGCCACTTGGCAGAACACTAAAGAGAGAGAAGAAATAGTGGTGTTTCTTTCTAATGGTTATAAATCTAGAGCAACTCATTATTTTATATGCTATGTTTCATAATTATTATGCTGTGCTGCAATTGCCTGTGAAGTTTTGAGTCACTATGGAATGTACAAACCAAATATACATACATATGGCGATAGAGGTTACTAAATTATTGTAACTGAGTATCTCTCTTGGTGCACTGTCTACTGGCAGGTTTACGGTATATAATGCCTCCACTCTTCTCTGTCTTCTGTTTTCTTATTTATGCCAAAAAAAATTGTCTAACATTCTTAATCTTGGGTCTGCCTCTGCATCTCTTTCCTTCCATGCTGAAATGTGATTATATTTTGTGATTTTTGCTGCAGTCGGGTGAGATTGCTGGAGCAAAACATTCTCTGGAAAACAGACTTTCTGAACAACAGCAATATGTAGGCAATCACAATCTTGGGTATCCATTACAAAGTTCAAGTCCTGGCCTCGATGATGCCTCAGAACGTCGTACGATCAGCCTAAAACGACGTTCGATCAGCCCGAAACGTTCAATTAGCCCAAATCGTCATTCTATTAGCCCAAAACTTCGTTCGATAAGTCCTAAGCGTCGTTCGACCAGCCCTAGGCGACGTTCTGTCAGTCCAAGGAGGGACCGTAAGAGAGGCAGCAGCAGAGAGAGAGAATTGAGGAGGAGGAAGAGGTTGAACACAAGTCGCAGTCCCTCTGATGACAGATCTCGTTTACGCAGATGCAGCAGAAGTCGAAGCAGTCATCGAGACCGTGAAGCCAGGCGTAGGTCTAGAAGTAGGGAGAGAGATCGGAGCGATAGAAATTATGTAAGAACTGAAAGAAGATCAAGCAGTAGAGATAATTTGAGGGATCGTAAGCATAGGAGATCATCGAGTAGAGACGTTTCTGGAAGTCAATCAAGTCGCAGGAGCGACGGATCTCAAAATAAAGGATCTAAAGGAACTTATACCGATACTACAGATAGGAAAGAACTGGTGAACAATAAATCGAGCAGAGGCGATTCTATGAAAGTTGCCGTTAAGTCTCCGGAAGACTTGGTGGTAGAGGTTGCGATTAACGCCTATATGAAGGCAATGGAGTTTTGCGATGGCGGTAGTGAATGGTGCAAGTCATGTGGATGCATACTCACAGATATCGTCTCATTCTGTCGTCACTTACATTCCGACGCTCATCAGAAGGTGAGTGCTAATTGTTAAAATATCTTACTAGCATAGTGGTAATGTCATGAAGTTTCAAATGACGGATCCTGAGGTGAATTGAACCCTCGTGGGTTCATATCCCAGCTGCGCTGATCTGAGAGTAAAATCTCGGACATTCACTGGACTGGTTATATACGGAAAACATTTGGTATAAATTGCCTAACGGTTTAAACATGTGGCATTAAAAGTGATAGATAACAACATAGTTGATCATTTCACTATAACATCAAAATTTCTTTCTGAAAAGTTTTATGTTTATTTGCGTCTCCCAAACAATTATGACGATTTCAAAATATTTCTTCTAAATTGTGACTAACTCATACTACTTACAATTTTGGTAGCATTTGCCGATATTCTACAGTTAATCTGTCATTAAGAGCTTAGATGTCTTAAATGTAGTAGTATGATAGATAGATTGGTAGCAGAGCATGAAACTCGATAGTTTATCAATTAACGTAGTCTAAAATCAATTTCATTTTAAGTATCAATTGCTTTCATGCCAAAATTTAACATACTTTTGTAGCTGAAATCATCTTCAGGTTCAGAAACAGGCATTATGTTCTAATTCCATTGATGTTCTACTACAGTTCTACATTTACTAATTTGACCAGGCAGAATTAGTTTAATAGCAACGTGTAATTCAGATAGGCTCCAATCAATTAATTATTGTTAGCTTTTATTTTACATTACGAATAATTTGAATTTTGTAAAATATTTAACCTTACATTTTTTTAATTATTTAGCTATTATCGATTTAGAAAATAGCATATAGTTAAATACAGTCATACATATAAATTTTGTTTTGTTTTTTATCTAAGATCTGAACAGGCAGCTTCAATCAGTTCACCACTGTTATTCTATTTTTCTTCAAGTCTCTGAATCTATCAAGCACAGGTTGAATATCTGCACAATTCAGCAATCAGTCGATTAGATTACAACTGAAAATTCATTCTCAAGTTTAAATAATGCAAAATGTATTTAATTATATTGCTAGATTATATTTAAATTAACGTTGCAGAAATTGAACCCGGATTTTGACAAGCCGAGGCCAGCTTTGAATCAGCAAGTGTCGATAAATTCTAACATAGCTCCTGCCCGAGGTATTAACAAATTACGTAATAATAGTTATGTTAATTTGTTGCCTATAAATATTCAAGTAATAAGTAAAGGTTAATTATTAGGCCTCTATTGATTAAATCTATAATTTTGGTTATAAATCTTACTTTTGTTGGAATTTGGTTATGTATTGTAGCTGCTCAGTTGGTTAACTAATAGCAGCTCTGTAAATATTATATTATACTAATAAATGTTAATACATACTGCTTGTAAAGAAAGCCGGTATACAAAGCTATCAATCAGAATATCTAATTTTTCAATCAACTCCATTGAACACAAACGCTGTTATGCTGTTAGCTGTCGTGTCCTGTCTACATGCTCATGTGATTTTTTATTGAATTCGTTAGAGACGGTTGGACCGATGTATTAAAAGCTAAAGCTGGTAAATCTAAGATTAACGTCAGTTTCCTCACTGGAAAGCAATGTCAGTGACGGGTAAGCCCAGGATTTGAACCCTGCACCTACTGATCCGCAGTAGAGTATCTTGGCCACTGGCTCCAGTCAGCGATAATATAGTGTATTACAATTCAATTTTTGTTGACTGAACAAAAATTAATAATACTTTTATTACTTGAACCTTTGTTGCAGAAGGTTGGTCCGATGTTTAATATACAGGCTGCGCATTAAAAAATATCACCCTGGCACAATTACGATAGCTTAGCCAATTATTGATATTTCACCTTGAAACTTTAAAGTACTCTTGTGGAGGAATTTCTCCGTAAGCTGACCAAATTTTGTAAAAATATTTTTTAAGGAACCGGAGTTATCCAGGTTTTGCGAAAAATTTGATTTTTTCATTTAACACGCAACGTAAAACGTAAATTAGGATCAATTCCTTTTTGAAAATGTGCTGGCCCTGAATAAGGCCGTTAGATGATGACGCCTCTGATATTTTGCTACAATGTATTACACTAACACTATTCTACCGAAACTGATTGAAGACTGCAACAAGTTAAAGCCAAATGATGTCATTTTTCAACAGAACGGCGCGCCGGCTCACACTTAACGTCTTGCGCAATACTTTCTTGTGCAATATAGCCTTGATTTCATAAAAATGGACGATTGGCCTCCTAATTCTCCAGATTTTATTCCACTTGATTTTTTGTCTGGGGAACCATGTTGGAAAAATATCGTGCTTTCAAGCCCAAAGCCAGAAACACAATGGAATTAAAGGCTGTTCTTCAAGAGATCTGGAAAGACCTACCACAGCAGTCCATTGACAGAGCAATTTTATCTGTAAGAAAAGACTTCTGGCCGGCATTAAAGCCCAGGGCGTTCATTTCGAGTACACATTGTATCACAATATCAGAGTCGTTATCATCTAACGGCCTTTTTCAGGGCCAGCACATTTTCAAAAAGGAAGTGATTCTAATTGACGTTTTTCGTTGTGTGTTAAATGAAAAAAATCAATTTTTTCGCAAAACTTGGATAACTCCGGTTCCTTTAAAAATATTTTTACAAAATTTGGTCAGCTTGTGGCTAAATTCCTCCACAAGAGAACCTTACAATTTCAAGGCGAAATTTCAATAATTGGCTAAGCTATCGTAATAATTTTTTAATGCGCAGCCTGTAGTATGTTACAGTTCAATTTTTCAATATTTTTGAATGAGATGTTGGTTGAACGAGATGTTGGTTGAACGAGATGTCGGTTGAGCGAGATGTTGGTTGAGTGAGATGTCGGTTGAGCGAGGTGTCGATTGAACGAGATGTCGGTTGAGCGAGATGTCGGTTGAGCGAGATGTCGGTTGAGCGAGATGTAGGTTGAGCGAGATGTCGGTTGAGTGAGATGTCGGTTGAGTGAGATGTCAGTTGAGTGAGATGTAGGTTGAGCGAGATGTTGGTTGAGTGAGATGTAGGTTGAGCGAGATGTTGGTTGAGCGAGATGTCGGTTGAGCAAGAGGTAGGTTAAGCTGGATGGAGCATTGAAAGCACGCTTGTCTGTTGTCAGGAGACTGCAATTTCAATAGGCCTTCTCAGCATGCTGTAATCTAGAACAGCTCCGTTGTAGAATGGAAACTTGAAAAAACTTGAACAAGCTGAAACTTGAAATTGAGAATCTTGGAAAAGCTCCCTTGAAAAGTTGAAATACTTAGCTTACTTTAACTTTTTGTTGATCTACTTTATAGTGGCATCTTACTAAAGAGTTTTCTTCATTTAACTATGGTTAAATTTTTGCAGCTAAACACTTGGTGACTGATATTCTTTAACGCGGCGTTGATAAAAGTCAATAATACTACTGAAATAGCAGAAAGTAATATTATTATATTGCTGTGATATATTTTTCATTTTTGTATAATTTTAGATGAATACTACATGTAGTTATAAATAAATACTCTATGATATGATAAATATTTTGTCTGTAGACAAAATGTTTATAATTCTAGTAGCTGTGTAATAGTTTTACTCTTGAATGCTATAATTTTTGTGTTTAGAAATATTAATGTGTCACTATTCTTAAATATTCCTGCAGTTTTAAGTTTTCTAGTAGATTTTAATTTTTCCTTATTTACAGTTCATTGAATACCTAACAAGGACATGAAAAATAGAGGATTGACTGAAGATATGGTGTGGGACAGAGAGGATTGGAGACTCTATTCGTATCCCGACCCTGGTTAAACTGGGATTAAGGGAAGATGATGATGATGAACATTTCATTTAATACTTATTTATGGATAAGTAATTTCTGCTGAATCATGTTGCAGGGTACGAGTTTCTGATGCCGATGTCGGCATTCTTCTGCTCCGTGTGCTGTCAGTTTGTCAAGAACGAGTCGGAAGCCGAGCAGCACATCAGGGGGGCGTCTCACAATAACAAGTTTAAGGTTAGTATCGAATTCATAGGTCTATCGCCATAGGTCTAAATTTTGACCCGCTTATATTTCATTGCACTAATGGTTTGTGTTGATGAGAAAACATGAATTTCAGATTAGTTATAGTATCAAGTACTAGCTGCAAAGCTGCAAAGTAGTAGTTGAAGCCAGTCTACCAGTGAACAAGGGTGGTCTTGGAATTCGCCTTGCTAGCTATATCGCTCCTTCAGCCTTCTTGACATCAGCGATGGGAACGAGGCAGTTGCAATAAGTCATCCTTTACAATAGCTCCCCTTCTATCGGTATATCCATTGACGAAGCGTTGTCAGTTTGGTCCTAAAGACTCTCCTCAGTCAGTAACCAGAAATCATGGGACCGTCCTATAGTGTATCGGAATTATAATCGTCGTTTGGAGTCCCATTCTAGTGCAGTAGACAGAGCACAACTCCTTTCTGTGTCAATCAAGCGAAGCAGCGACTAGCTTAACGCTCTCCCTATTGTTTCTTGTGGGCTTTATAAGACAATGAGGCCATTCGAGTAGCCGTTAGTTTCCGTTTAGGGGAGAAAACTTGCAAGCCTCACATTTGCCCCTGCGGTCATGAAGTCGACGCTTTGGGTCTCCATGGTCTCTCCTGCAAACGCAGCTCAGGTAGAATATCTCACCATCAAAATTTAGACGACATAATATGGCGAACACTTTCGACAGCAGGCATCCCTTCCTTTAAGGAACCAAGTGGGTTGTCCAGATCAGATGGCAAGCTCCCGGACGACATAACTTTAGTGTCCTGGTGCAATGGTAAATATGCCGAGGGACGTCATGCTTGGATAACGTCCCTGACATCATCCTTAATAATTACCGTATTTAACTGTAGTGTGGATGCTGAAACGACTAATTTTCTTATATTAAAGTACATAGTCTACTTATTATCAATCTTATTGTATTGTTGTTTGAAATCTATACATGCTTCGTGTGTATTACATGTGTATACCGTTTGGTTCTATTAGGAATTCCTTAAGATGAATCCCAACTACGAGGCTGAATACTTGAAAGGAAAGATGTCGGCTGTACTGCAGCAATCGGCCGCTGAACGCGCTGGCTCGGACGTTGCGAAGGTCCAAACCGTTACCAAGGATCAAACCATTACCAAGGATCAATCCGTTACCAAAGATAAAACCGTTACCAAGGATCAAGCCGTTACGAAGGATCCAGCTAAGACTACCGCAGGAGACAAGTTTCAACTGAAGATAACTGGACAAATGAAATCTACCAGGAACAGAGTTCTACCAGGCATTGACGCTCTGGGATCTGACAGTGACACCGATGATGAAAAGTCACCATCAGAGGGCGCCACTCAAGTGAAAAGTCCCTCCACCGCTGCTCCTGTTGTTACGAAACTCTTCGGCGTAAAGGGTTCGACTGGGGCGACGCTGGCGCAGAAGAATGATGTTTCTAAATCAGTGAATTTTGTCAAGAGTTGGACTGAGACCACGCCTGGGCAGAAGAATGATGTTCCTAAATCGATGAATTCAGTGTCTCCTACGCTTGGCTGGCAGCTTGCGGCCGTTGTTGCTCAGAAGAAAAACTTGACGTCACCTGTCGCAGTCAGTGGTAGCACTGTCAAAAGCAGTGCTGTTAGTGGTATCTCTGTTAAAGGCAGCATTTTTGGTAATAGTGGTAGCACTGTCAAAGGCAGCACTTTTGGTAGTAGTGGTAGCACTGTCAAAGGAAGCACTGATAGTGGTAGCGCTGTCAAAGGAAGCACTGTTACCACTACGGCTGCTTCTAAAACAGCAACAAGTGACACATTTTCCATTGATATGTTCGATTCTAGTTCAGTTCCTGTGAGTCAGCCTATTTCTATGCTACCTCGATATGCCGGTAATGTTCATCTACAGTTACTGATTAATTTATCATTTGAGCCATTTTCTTACTAATAATATAATTGCACGGTCACTGCAGTTGCATCTTTACAGTTAATATATGTAGTAATCATATTTGCTGAAATCTATAAACTAACTTCCGGACTATAAGGTGTCTTATTGTTGCATTATGAACTTATTCCTGGGACTCTTCATGGTAAAACTTTTTTAAAAATTACTTATTAAATTTGTTTTTAAAATTTATTATATATAAAAATCGCGCTATCACTGTTTTTTATAATTATCAGAGCATTCCGGTGATTGCAAGAGCTAGGTTGTCATACTTCGTTGTTGCTTTTGAACTGGAATCTTTAGTATCTTTTAGTGATAAACTGCTCTGTATCTCTAGATAAATTGTATATTTTTCTTAAAGCTTCTCAATTCTTCTACCTAACTTAAATACCTGTTTAGCTTCGAATCGCAGTATCTAATCGGGTCAGTAGGCCCTACTTCCCGCTACTTATGAACCATTTAAATTGTTGTCGTGTCACTGACAAATTGTGACATTAATAAAGTTCTTCTTAATTCAGCTGTGTTCAATAAATTTATAATATTTATCCACAGAAATTGCAGGTATGTGAAAATAAATCAAATCTAAACTTTATTAATAAAGTGCTTAAAGAAGTTAGAGATAAGCAAATTTAAATTATTTTTCAATATTTTGGTACATTTCATATTTTAAGTTGAAACAGTTTAACTTATATATATATATATATATATATATATATATATGTGTGTGTGTGTGTGTGTGTGTGTGTGTGTGTGTGTGTGTGTGTGTGAGTATTAGTAACATTAATTTTAAGTATTTGTAAGAGTAGTGCTATATAATTGATTACGTATAGTTTATATTTCTTTCAGAACTTTATCTAATTTACCTGATATCAGAACTTGAAATTTTCACTTTCTCTTTTCTCTTATGGTTTTTAAATATTAAGATTTATTTTAATTAACTGATTATTGATTAATGTATTTAATGTGTGCACTATCTTGCTGCAGTTATCAAGACGACGGTTGTCAACATAGCAGACTTCGCGACAGTCGATGAGTGCTAGCAGCTCCATTCCCTCCATCACTGATTAATTCGAGAGGTTCTGTGGCTGGTAGTCAACGACGAGGAAAGCAGAATTTGGTGTTATGGACGACGTCTATTCTGCGTCAGTCACTATAGAGATGCCAGTTATAGTGACACTATGCCCAGCGTTGACTCGGACATTTGTTGTTGATGATACTTCGACAGGATTGTGTAGTTTTATAATGAGAGATAGCTAACCATTGAATCGCATGTCACGAGTAGCTAATGTGATGCTGAGACGTCCCTGACATCGTTATCCGATGAGGAAGTGAACGCTACATCAAAGTTATTATAACTACAAGTTACTGCTCCTAACTAAGGTATAGCTAGAAATTAGGTAAAATCCAAGCTACTTAATTTAGTTAAGCTACTAGAGTGAATCTGTAATTTTGACTTTCTCTGTTATAGATATATTAACGAATGTATTGAAATATTTGAACCGTTATGTGTATATTTTGTTTCAGAGACATGTACTTATTGTAATTTGTAATAGTATAATTATTGTAATAATTATAATTCAGGATTGGTGGTGTTTTTGGGATTGCAAGAAGCATGTGTTTATTTGAACTAATTCTATGCTATTCTCTTAAAATTATGTCATGACAAATATTGCTTATGCCAAACTATTTGGTAACAATTTATTGACAAAATTAACATTATAGAGCAATTAATTAATTATCATTTAAATGTAGCTGCACTGCATATTATGTATAATAGTGATGTTCTCGTTGGCTATACTATACATTCAACCAGTTGAGCCGGGGCGCATATCCCTGCTCGTAGTCTGCTACTATGCTCACTACTTTATTATTAAATTAATTATGTAAAATATCTAGAGGTAATTTTAACGTCAATTTCCACACTCGAAAGCGATGTCAGTGACGGGCGAGCCCAGGATTTGAACCCCGTTGATACTGATCCGCGGTCGAATATTTTACCGACAGCGCCACTGGCTCCAGCCGGATCCACTCCCTCCTTATTTTGTAACAACAATAGTAAATATTATTATTTATAATTTCTGACCATAGTTTAACTGGGATACAAGGGAAGATAATGATGGATAATGACTAAATCATATTAAAGGTGCTAGATCTTTAGAATGGATCATATGGAAGTCCACGATGGTTTTAAATGTCGAAAGAAAAAACCTAGCTTTATCGTAGAATATGTAGTAGGACATTCTAAGAGAGGGGAGGTCTATTTAGTAGAGTAATAGAGGTCATAGAAGGTAGAATAGAAGGGAAAAGAGGCAGAGGCAGGCCAAGATTAGGTATGTTAGATGATTTAAAGACCCACGGATATGTGGAAATGAAGAGGAAAGCGGAAGACAGAGAAGAGTGGAGGCATTATATACCATGGACCTGCCAGTAGGCAGTGCACTAAGAGAGAGAGAGAGAGATATAGTAGGAGGTCCGAAATGCCCATGATTGCTCTTATTTGAACCACCGCTAGAGCTATTCTAGTTGCACTAGTTAATTCTCGCCTCTGGCATGATAAGGCAGAACTGATTGGACGATATTTGACGAGACATTGTCGATAGCATGTTGTACAGATGATTCTTGAGTGGCCGCCTCTTGACTTGAGAGCTGCTGCTGTTGGATCAAATCCTACTGGCTACCACAATGTTTATATTTATGGGTGACGCTAACAATCATTGATTTTAAATCATACAACGAATGAACACATCTGAAATGAATGTAAGCTTATAGTATCGGTCGATATCATAGAAACGATGAAATAAATTGTCTAGCATAATGTTAATAAATATTATTTATAAACACGGGGTATAAGTCTATATCCCCTAAATTCCTACCCCGAAGTTTAATGAAATATTCCAGTAAGATGTGATTAGTCATTATACTATGGTAAGGACAAACAGCTGGCAATGATTACAAAAGTCTCGAAGTCCAGTCACTGGCTGTGTTATTGCTACAGAAATGGTCATATGCTAAGTTAGACCAGAAATTTGTCAGATTATATCGATCCTGACATCAATGCCTTACAAAAGAATTCAAAATCAGTCTTTGTTCTTTAAACACCACAAACGAAGGAAAAAGCGGAAACAACATTACGGCCAGTTCTTCCAGGAAATATGAATAATTGAATATTGTGGTCCAATGTGCATAATCACCCATGCATACTTATATTCATGAAATAAGCATATATTAGACCTACCAGAAAAAATTAAAGCTGCTGTTTAGTTGTTCGCCGTGTCTTAACATCCCGCAGCAATTGAGACAGCTTAAAGAAATTAAATTTACCGACAAATTCATCTGGGCAAAATAATCTTATTATTTAATACCAAATGTATGTGACATAATAATATTAGTAGGCTACTAATTTAATTGGTTAGTTTTATGAATATTTTGCAGCACAGTATAAGAATTGGAATAGTATATTGATAATTTCAACTGCTAGGTATTATTGTATTGATCGAAATTGTAGAGACCATTTCTCTGGCAGGGGCGCGTTTGGGCAGTTCGTGGTTTAGGTCAAATGATTGGTTTATTCATTTAATTAAATTACTTGTTATTGAATCTGGGGCTACAGCTAGAATGGATGCGATGGGAACTGTAAGTCGTTGCTTAGACGAAACATACATGTATATCGAATACTTCACAATCAGCTAGGCTATAAACTACAACCTTATAGTCTATAGTCTTTAGAAGATAGACACCGAACAGTATCAGGTGATGGGAAATATTGTCCATGTAGGCCTAATTATTTGTCCATCGACTTTAGAGGTTTCAAATACATTAGGTATTAATATTAGCAATCATTAATAAAGATATCCTGAATGCTAACCGCATTTATTAATTAAATAACAAAATTTGAAGTGTGATGCTTAAGAATTTCGAACCTACTTCCACGAGTGCAGTGAATGACTTACTACTTCACTATTGTAGTTACCTTTATTTTCATGTATCGAGCGTTCGAAAAAATAATGCTGCTATTTATTTGTTCGCCGAGTTCTTAACATCCCTTAGCTATTGAGACAGTTTAAAGAAAAATTTAACCGCCTGCAAAATTCTGAATTCAGATCTACATGTAAGTGTGTTTGCTTTTTATTATAAACACGGCGATTTGAAAATTCAGCCGTCGACGAATTTAGCCGTTGATAAATTCAGCCGGATAAATTGTTCAATGTTCGGCGTGTTTGCTCTTTATTTCGTATGAGTTGTTATCTACATTTTTGCGAGTTTTATCATGATAAATATGCGATAAATACTACACGATTTGTATCACTATCGGTACGAGTCCGATATGTCTGTAGAGTTTTTTTCACTGTAGCTACATGAGAAACCTAACATTAAATAGAACGATAATCGTACATACTTGACAATATTTGTATTTGATAGACCTCTAGGCCTATATGGTTAACTGTTGCATAAAATTACTTCACCAGTTTCCAGTTGCTGCCTCTCACCGCTTAAACATGAATTTATGCCTTGATGACATTGAACTTGTGAACTCCGTAGCGCTTTCTAAAGTTGGCAATAAAGTATTAGTCGATAACTAGATAATATTTAATTGATCCATTAGCAAAGTGCCCATCACTGGATGAATATATAATCATGCAAGTCATTGGATTTTAATATCGCTCAGTGGATGGATGAATGGGACGATATTTAACGTCACTGAGCGGCGGTTCGATGAATAGGACGATATTTGACGTGAATACGACGTCGCTGTCACACACATTCAGTCTGATTATATTATAAGAGGAATCTGAATGGAGATATTAGAAGTCGTCCATCTTTCTCGTATCTCTCCTAACTGTACATCTCATGCTAGCTTGTTCTAAACGATCATTCACTCATTTAGCTCATTATAACTCCCTAGCACTCTCTGCTCATTTAGCTCATTCACGCTCTCTTGTATTCTTTCGGCTCATTTAGTTCATTTTCACTCTCTTGCACACTTTCTGCTCATTTGGTTCATTCTCGCTCTGTAGCATTCTTTGCTGCTTATTTAGCTCATTCTCGTTCTCTTGCACTCTCTGCTCATTTTTCTTAATCTCACCCATTCCACTTGATCCTTCTGCTTAGTCTAACTCACTGGTATCTGTTTGCTCATTCTGATTGAATTTCTAATTACTCCCTCTCGATCATTCCAATCAGTTCGCTAATTCCGTGAATTCATTCCGTTCAATCCGTTACCTTCGCTCATTCCTTTCATTTCATTCTCTCCTCTAAGTCCTCTATGTCATTGTACTTTAAAAGAAAGTTTTCATGGTCATTAAATAATAATTTTCGTTAATAAATGAGCCTATATTTATTTGTTTACTGAAATGGCAAATAAGGTCACTAATTTATAGCATTAATCTTTAGAAAGTTATAGACTTCAACTATATTATAAATTTCTCAACATTATTGGATACAGAAGTCCTGAGGCCTACTTGATACAATTAAACAAAATGTTGTGATCTTAGGGTGTCTAGAAGGAACATGGTAAGCTAATATCTTTTCAAATATTTCATTAAATAATCTCTGTTAAAAATAGAACAAATTAAGTATAAGCGTTATGACAAATTAATGATAATTGACGTGAAATAATAAAAGATATTAAATTATTAATTTCATTAATTTAAAGACCCACTCATATGTGGGAATGAAGAGGAAGGCGAAAGACAGAGAAGAGTTGAGGCGTTATATAGCATGGACCTGCCAGTAGGCAGTACACTAAGAGAGGTGGATTGAAATAATAAGTAATTAATTAATTAATTAGTGAATTAATAAGTAATTAATTCACTTCGTGACAATTTGCCGAATTTTGAAATAAAGATTAAGTTTTTACGAAGTAAGATAAATTACACAAAATTTACATCTTAAACTATTCGAGCAATATCGTACAGTAGCTGCGTCAGTCTCTCTGATAGCTTTATAAATCATCATCATCATCATCATCATTATCAACATCCCTTGAATCCCAGTTTAACTTGGGTCTGGATACAAATAGATTGTCTCAAATCCTCTCTGTCCTACACCACACCACCAGCTAATCCCCTATTTGAGACTTTTCCATTCGTTTAAATTTTTGTAGCAATTTCTGGAGCCTAGGCGCTCACCAATCGAATGCCCTTTCTGACGTTGGTATGGATCTTAGTGCTTATCTAACAGCTTTCTATATACATGTATATAAACAGTAAACATGCACTATAGTGAAATGATCAACTATGTTTATATCAATCCCTTTTAATGCCACGTACTTAAACCGTTAGGAAATTTGACCATTTTTCGTGTTACCAGTCGAGTGAATGTCCGAGATTTTACTCTCAGATCAGCGCTGCCAGGATTCGAATCCACGAGGGTTCAATTTATTTCAGGATCTGTCATTTAAAACTTCATGACGTTACCCCTACGCTACTGAGTCATTCATATTGTTCTACTGTATATGTATACCTATAATTAAATTTATATACTGTATATATATATACAGTTTACATATATATATATATATATATATATATATATATATATATATGTCTATCTTTATCTCTCTGCGCACTGCCTACTGGCAGGTCCATATAATATATCGCCGCCACTCTTCTCTGTCTTCCGCTTTCCTCTTCATTGCCACATATGCGTGGTTCTTTAGCTCATCCAACATACCTAATTTCGGCCTGTCTCTGCCTCTATTCCATTACATTCTGCTTTCAGTACAGTCTATGTGCAGCAAAACATAGCTTCAAAATTCCACGAACATGGTGACTGATCGGGTGTAATTTGAAGCCACGAAGGGTTGATGCTGCTGAGCAATCTGTAGCATAATCCTGCAGGATTACTGACTCGTAACACGTTTATCCTCAGCTAACAACGCGTCCCATATATTTTAAAGTCTTCACTTACATGTATCTACAGACACTGCAGCATGTTTCATTTCTGAAAACATCATTGCCCATTTACTGTACGTGTCATCAGCTAATGTTGGTAACAATAAAATTTAACTTCAAATATTAGCATTAGATTTTATGAGATTGGCGTAGGCGAAGTGATGTGTTTGATACATTTTTTCAAGTGGTTCGTTGGTCGGGAAGTGTTTTGATTATTATTTAAATTATTTCAAATGGTTGGTCGAAGCCTTACCAGGTGGAATCATCAGGGACTTCTCATAGGGGGAGCTAAAACTGTGGGTTAAAATTATAGTCAGGGGGTCACACATCTGCCAAAGGGTCGAACTTCCCGATTCCTCCAAACAAATTAAATCCTGCGTGTGCCTATGTTCTTGTCTATTTTATCCTCCATAATATTCTCTTATCTTGCCGGGAGTTAAGATTTATTTAGCCGTGACCGATGTTATTGCTGACATCGCTATTACCGCAGTGACGATTTCCACAGATTCTATCAGACAAATTACAATCCACTCGATGATGATGATGATGACGCCTGTACAAACGTTTGATCAATATGAAAATTTCCTGTGGTAGATTACCAATCAAACCCAGACAATAACCTAGCGCTTTATTATCTACGCTGCCATCATCATTATATTAAGAAATTAGAAATGGGCGATTTATCTTCGTTGCTATAATTAACTTAAAATAACAATAAAATAATTACCAATCTAGACATATCCGTATCGACTCACTAACATGAGATGTAATTAGACTTCAAAGGGAAGTTAATAAATACAATCTTTCATCAATCACTCCTATGCGGAGTTAACGATTATTAGTCATGTGAAAGAGACCAAAGGCAAGCTAGTGCACACACGACATCGATAGAATCTATAGTAGCTCGAGAACTCAAATTCTAGAATGACTTTTCAATGAGTCATAAATTGAGAGGTTATTAAGGTTAAGTCTGGATTAGGACTTGAAAGTGGATAACTAGTTGCTACTATCATTCCCACGGTTCCAGCAGCCATCATCAGCGATATAAGGTTTCTAGAATTTAGTCCTGATCGGATTAGTGGTCGTAACATTTTTATTAAACACATTGTTGAACTAGCGGAAGCTGTAGGAAAGATGAAGACTATAAATAACGGAAATAATTACTTAGCTTTTCAAGAATCTCGTTTCCTTTTTTTACTTAAAAATAAGAAATAACAATAAAAAGGCAAACATAAAGCTAGAGAGATGGTTATGACAGTCTCCTGCTCGTTGGTATGTTAGTGACGGAAGAGCACTGGATTTGAACCCTGCACCTACTGGGCCGCTGTTGAACAAATTGCGAATAAAATATTATAACTACTGCCTCTGCGCACACTACTACATGGTAAGATAAGAATTAATAAATTTAATATAGTTCTAGTAACTCTAATCTACATGTCTACATGTTCACATGTTTATTAGTAGTAGTTTGTCTACTTAGTAATTCTAATTTATAGCTATAGTTATGGCAATGGTAAATAATTGTCATATTTTTGTGCATAACTAATCAGAAAGACTTTGTTCAATTCTGGACATTTTAGCAAATTCTACATCCTGCTACAGAAATTAATATAGTTCGTGACTAATCAAGTACCTTAAATCAGGAAGCAGTTAATATACGGCATATTTAGTGCTTGTTATAGTATCCGCTATGATAGATTCAATTGAATCTCCTTTAGTATTATAGGGTTATGGTTTATAGGGTTAGGGTTATGGTTTGCAGGGTTATGGTTTCTAGTTACTACACTTTGATTCGTCTTCCCGCGCATAATCCTTGATCAGAATTTAAAAATTAAAAAAATACTAATTAGAATGAGGGAAATATTTGTACAAATAAGTAAAACTAAATTTAAAAAAAAACAACAAATTATAAAATTTGTGAACGCTCAAATTACATGGAGAGCCCGGAGATTTGCCGTAAGTTCCGTTATAACATATCAACTGGAAAGCTTAACGTTAAGTCTATTTAAATTAAATTAAATTATTATTAGTGGCTATTACATCGCCGGATGCAATTAGACCATGCATCGAGCGATTGACCGTGAGACGTCTGAGGATTTCATATGGATAAAAGTGGTCATACACGGTCAAATTTATCTGAACAGATAAGTTTGAAGAGTTAAATTTGACCGTGTGGAGAAATTAGGTCATCAGTTCTCTCGTCAGTTTTCAAAACTGAAGAGCCCACACACGATCAAATTTATCTGTTCAGATATCCGAACAGATATCTGAACAGATAAGTTTGAAGGCAAAACTGACCGTGTGTGACCAGTGTTATCAAGAAAGTGAAAGCTCTCAAATCGGAGGAAAACTCGACCTAGTATTGAGTCGAACGCGTCTCAATGAGCATCGTTCATAAGTGTCAGCGGTGATGTCGATGAAGGCCTACATGATGATGATGATGCCGATGAAGGCCTACATGATGATGATGATGATGTCGATGAAAGCCTACATGATGATGATGTCGATGAAGGCCTACATGATGATGATGATGATGTCGATGAAGGCCTACATGATGCTGATGATGATGTCGATGAAGGTCTACATGATGATGATGATGATGATGACGATGAAGGCCTACACGATGATGATGATGTCGATGAAGGCCTACACGCCTACACGATGATGATGATGATGTCGATGAAGGCCTACACGATGATGATGATGATGTCGATGAAGGCCTACATGATGATGATGATGATGTCGATGAAGGCCTACACACATTTCGAGCTTGTGGCGATATTGACAATATGATAATGATTATGCTGAAGAGAGATCGGGCACTAGAGATGACTAGTGACTGCATCTCTGGCTCATTGTATCTCTCTTTCTATCCCTCTCTTACTCTTCCTCTCCCACCCCCTCCCCTTCTAATCTTTATCTCATTCACTATCACCTTTATCTTTCTCTCTCACTTTCTCCCTATCTGTCTCTCTCTCTCTCCCCCTCTCTCTCTCTCTTTCTCGGTCTTTTTTTCTCAGCTTTATTCTTTCATAGCAAAAGCGAAACAAAAAGAAAAATTTCTCTCCCAATATTATCTCTTTCTCGATCTGCTTTTTCACCATCTCTCCAGGAAGCGGTTATTTCTGCTTATCCTATTGACTAACCCTTTAGATATAAACCTATATTAATATTTTTAGAACAATAGTTCTCCGGTTTTGTCCGAGCCATTGCTTAATATGCTAATCGCACACTGCACATGTTGTACGAGGCTATTACGAGAGTACTGAGGAAGGCAAATGGAAACTACCTCGGTGCTGTGTTTAATGAGTTGTAGGCTCCATAAAAGTGTAGATAGGATCATTAGACATTGTCTTCTCTGAAGGGATTAATCTGTTGATCGATGAAGTGCTCTTTAAGAAGCGTGGCACCAGGCTGATTAGGAATATGTACCTTGATTCTGCTACTTGGCAGAAATGCGAGAGAGAGAGAGAGAGAGAGAACGAGTTTATTTTTTTGAAGCAAGAATATTTGACTACTATAGGCCTCGTGATGAACGTCAAATGAGAACACTCTTGAACAGCGGAATTTCTGACCATTCACATTGGGCTCATGTTTAAAAATTTCATCTTTAGTTATCTTCGCTTAAAACTAATGATTCAAAGTTTGGCATTCATACCTTGACTCCAGCGTCAGCTAAATTGTCTTATAAAGATACATTAAAGCATCAAAATTAGCACTTATTTTCAAGCGTATTCCTAAAGCAACTTTCAATAAGCTAGCGTCATGTCCAACAGCTCTACTTTGTATCCAATTTGACGATACGAGAGTCATGCGTCCATTCTTCATAATCTACCGTGCAGTCACCCGCTATTCAACCTTATCTCTCACACTTATCTGAGACATTAAACAAATGGACGACTTGATTGGACGGCTGATAGAACTGGGCACCAGAAATGATCCTTATGTTTTAAAAATTCTCTAACAGGCCGATGACGAATATCCCGAAATATATGACGAATATGTAAATTAAAAAACTAATGCATTCAGACGGGCCCAAATTGCTAAAATACCATGCAATTTCTTAATTTACAGTCATGTGTACATGTCATCGGATGACATCTCCAATCCTCTCTGTCTCACACCGTATCAGCAGTCAATCCCTTATTTTTCATACCTTCTCAATCATGTATGCATGTATATAAAAAATTAAATTAAATGAATTTAATAATAATAATAATAAGGCTTTCCATGACTTTGAGAAGATTTAATGCAGTCTGCTTCGACAATTATTTTAAGCCGATTGATGACCTCGAGTAGCCGGGCGGCGATTCAGCACGTATTGCTTGAATCGTTTTTATCAAACCCCATTTTCAATACACCGGGGTAAAAAAATGTAATAATTATAATTGTAACTAATAATAGTAACTTGCTGAACTTCGTTTTTGTAATATTTTAGATTTTGCCATTATGTTCTAAATTCGCTCTCTGGCTGTGGGTTTGTCAACAGCTTAATAACACATGAAAAGTCTCTGAGGAAATGTAATTTTGTATCTTAATATCATTAGCTACATCAACATTGAAGAGTGGCAGAGTGCATTGGATTGGTGGATACAAAGAGAAAAATATTAGTAGCTACTAAAATATCCCATGCTACTTTAATAATAATAGTAATTTTTAAAAAAATTAATAATAAGAATAATAGTGGTTTAAAGTCCGTTTCCTCATCCAAGGATGATGTCAGAGACGTCCACACAGCACACATCACTACAGATCAGTTTTATAGTACAATAATATAATAATTAAAATATAATATAATAATTATAATATATAATATGATAATTTAATACAATAATATAACATTATATTCTAATTATTCTTATAATCAGTATAAAACAATTCTCTCCCAGCACTCGTAAATTGCACAATTGCGCAATTGTACAAGTATTAATACTGTTAATTTCACAATCAGCTCTATTTACACGGATCATATCCTCGTCCGGTCACATGAAAAACGTAGTATACGAATTAAATAAGCGGCGGTGTAATTATACAACCATAACTGTATTTTAGTGGTCATTGTCAGTAAAATTAAAATTGCAAAATGAATTGCAAATTTTAATAATATACTACCTTGAATATAAATTGCCTATTGCGTTCGAAACTAATTTCAATGTCCATTACAATTTCAGCAAAATGCAGCTGGTAAATCAATATGTATTTTAATTGTCTCTTTATTGTCTAATTCAGATTGGAAGATTCGATTTTATTGCCTCTGACGTGTGCATTGCAAACATAACATAATTAGAGTGCTACTGTCATCTATGACAACATCGACGACTATTAAGTCAAATCCAAGCTTTTAAGCAAAAGAACGTTGGAAATGCTGCAAAATTGAAAATCCAGAAAACCAGCCCCAAAACTGATGCACAAGAATACCGGTGCAGCAATATCAGTGCACATCAATACTGGTGCACAGCAATACCGATGCAGAGTAATACTGGTGCACAGCAATACCGGTGCACAGTAATACTGGTGCACAGTAATTCTGGTGCACAGTAATACCGGTGCAGAGAAATACTGGTGCATTTTTTATGCAAAATCAAACAATCGACGGTCAAGTCACTCATTGCCGGAACTTATTAGACAAGAAAAGGCGATACTAATCTTTCCGCTGCAGCTTTACTAAACAAAACAAAAATTAAGAAGACTTTCATGTCACATTTTACTAGGCCGTGTTTCCAAAATCAACAAATTTGATTAAATAACTGAATCAGTGAATTAACTTTATCTTAAAATACATAACTGTATGCTTCGCAAACTTGTCAGTAAATGAGTGTGTTTGTACACATGTCAGTGATAGAGATGCTGTAACATCAACTTATAATATGAATCATAGATTACATAAGCTTAGTTCATCATCGGAACTGGAGTATATTTCACTCGCACATTTAGATAAAGTTAGCAGTAATTTTAAGTATCATTTTAGCATCATGTGAAAATGAATAATAATAATATATATATATATATATATATGTATATATATATATATATATATATATATATATATATAAGTCACTCGACTGACTCAGCGTGGTTAATACTTAATAGCAGATGCAGCATATAAAAATGTATTGCTGCAGTATTGGATTCACTTTGTATAACTTCGCTTTAGTTCTAAATAACTGGAAAACATCTACCGAAAGGGTATAATACAATACTTTGTAATACTTTTAATGTAATATTGTGAGTACATGTTACAAGAATTTCAGAAATAGCTTCAGTATAGCTAAATATAACAGAGTAATTGAAGAAAATTTTAGAAAAATATTTAATTTTTTTCGAATCATAATATAGGCCTAATCATTTTACTTAATCCATTACGGACTCTAAGTTCGTAATACATTAAATAGGGGCATGCGAGATGAAGAATGAATTAAATAGAGAAAAGTGGAGGCGTTATATGCCATGGACCTGACAGTAGGCAATGAAGTAAGAAGAGAGAAATATAGAGAAAGATCTTTATCATTACAAGTATAATAAATAATGGTAGTTAATTCACACATCCCATATGGACTTTGGTCAACCCCGGTCCTGTAAATTTAAACACTGGGCCCTGGTTTATTTAAGCTCAGAATTTTAAAAATGTCAATTATAAACTGCATGGAAATTATAAGTTAAATTTTATTATAAAGCTGCTTGAAAAACATGCTGTGTGTCTTTATAAGTCTTTAAAATAACTTTCAGTGTTAATTGTATTCAACAACAACAATATACTAACAACAACATACAACATACTGTCATACTATCAACAACACCGCACAACAACAACATACAACATACTGTCAACATACTAGAAACTTTCGATGCAGAGGAATCACTATTTTTACGATACTTTCACTACTTATTTTTACGCTATTTTTGCTTTAAAATTTGTGGCAATACGATCAATCTATGCAGACGATTTACGTCCATTTTATCGCTTGAAGGCGATATCAAAGAAGCATCGGACTGACTTTGTGACATTAAATCAGGCTGTCTCAAACGCTTGAACATTCAGCTGCTCTCGAAAAATTCTACATATTAAACAATTCAAGTCCAGAATCTAAGAAAAGAGGATCAACAAGTAACTTTAAATTAGAAGAGATGTGTTTTGAGCTTGCCCGAGAGACAGCAGGTCAATTATAATAAAAAATTATTGCTGCAAGCAATTTTATATTGTTGCAGCAGAGAACTTATATAATCGTCCGCCAATGAATGTTGTAAAGTCCGATGAACATGAGAACAGAGGGAGGTCAGTAGTCTACTAGGGGAACGAAACTGACCAAAGGTCAATAGGTAGTTTAAACCGTTTCATTTATATCA
The DNA here is from genome assembly GCA_905160935.1 of Enchytraeus crypticus. NCBI lineage: Eukaryota > Metazoa > Annelida > Clitellata > Enchytraeida > Enchytraeidae > Enchytraeus > Enchytraeus crypticus. The sequence continues at coordinate 574,354 of CAJHZI010000528.1, forward strand.
ACCAATCAAAATGCTTGGATAAACGGCTAGTGTAAATGAGTTGTAAAATAAAGTTACAAAGAAGACATTTATAGATTTCCTTTAGACTTTAATTTTAGAACTGTGTAAAGTAAAAAAAAAGCTAATGCTAACGTCAGTTTCTTCACTCGATAGCGATGTCAGTGACGGTCGAGCCCCGGATTTGAACCCCATACATACTGATCTGCAATCGAATATCTTACCGACATCGCCACTGGTTCCAGCCATTATCCAGTAATCACCTCGCTACATATCACGTTCAGTGTACACTCATCAAGTTTTAAATTACAGATCCTGAGGTGAATTGAACTCTCGCGGGTTCGAATCCCAGTTGCGCTGATCTGAGAGTAAAATCTCGAACATTCACTGGACTGGTTATACGGAAAATGGACCAAATTGCCTAACGATTTAAACATATGGTATTTAAAGTGATAGATATCGACATAGTAGATCATTTCACTATAATGCATGTTTACTTTTACTTTACTTTTACAGTAATTCTGATTCTTTACAGTTTCTGCTGGATGTGACTAGTTTGGACTGGAGTTGACTGGTTCAGAGAAGATTTAACTTGTTTTGAACATGTCGATCAGAATCTGTTGGTTACCGCTATGCATTGCTTTGCTCATGTTCTCTGCGGTCATAGTGGCATATACACTGGCTGTGTATCAAGATCATGTCTACGAATTCTGGCCGTACATCAGGTCTGCTTGCTTTATAATTACGTGAAATTTCTTGATTTTGATTTTCTATCTTTAAAAAAAGCTAAAAGCTAAGGTTAACGTCAGTTTCCTCACTCGAAAGCGATGTCAGTGACGGGCGAGCCCAGGATTTGAACCCGCACCTACTGATCCGCGGTCGAATATCTTACCGACTTCGCCACTGGCTCCAGCCAGTGAATATAGATTTTAGTGAATATAGATCTATTCCATTAAATAATATAAGCTATAATTTCGTGAAATTTATTAATTTGTATTGTCCATCATTAGTGAACATAGATCGTCTACGATAAATAGTATAAGCTGTAGTTGCGTGATTTGTCTTGATTTTTATTGTCTATCCTTAGTGAAAATAGATCTGTTCCAATAAATAATATAAGCTCTAACTGCGTGAAATATCTTGAGTTTGATTGTTTATCTTGTGAAAATAGATCTATTCCATTAAATAATATAAGCTCTAATTGCGTGCAATTTCTTGAGTTTGATTTTCTATCTTGAGAAATAGATTTTTCCATTAGATAATATAAGCTATGGATGCATATTGAATCAATTTTAAGAAAATCGGAGATTGCTATCTCACTATTATTTATTACTAATAGCGTTTACAATCTTTTATAGTCCTCTACCAATAGAAATCTGTTTTTCAGTAGTCTGCTATCTTAGTTTATCTATATCCTGCAGGGTTTCTACTCTCACCATTCTAATATACACGTTAGCCTATATCGGAAGATTGTTATTAGTTTGTTTTGATGTTAATCTAACGTTCATTCTCATGAGTTTTAAACAAAAAATACATAATTATTGACCTTATCATATTTTAAAAATTAATCTGAGATTAAAATGATTTCTTTAAAAAAGATGATGATGATGATGATGATGGTGATAATAGTTGAGGAGCTTAATTGTCACAGCGAACATCTCTATTACATCTTTAATGAACTTCATTCCTTAAAGAATAACATCATTCGATGAATATCATTCATCAATGAATCAATCGATTGTCTGAAGAATGGCAAAGCATGTGGAATAGATGACATAGGGAGTGAGTTAATCAAGCACTTTGGAATCAAGGCTAGAGCGTGGTTGTTAGAGCTGTACAATGAATGTATAACAAACTATACAATACCATGCTTATAGAAACAAGCTAAAGTTATAGCTTTATTCAAACCTGGAAAAGATCCCAATGATGCAACATCACTACTATGCTATACGTACAAGCTACTAGAACGCATGATCCTTAATCGAATGTTGCCAGTAGTCGATGAAAAGTTGATAGAGCAGCAATGTGAGTTCCGTCCGGCGAAATCATGCACCAGTCAGATAGTAAATCTAACACAATACATCGAAGATGGCTTTGAGAAGGGTCTCATTACTGGAGCTGTATTTGTGGATCTGTCAGCCGCATACGACACTGTGTGCCATAGACGTCTCATCACAAAGTTGTACAACATAACGAAGGATTATAAATTGACTAAATTCATCCAACAACTCCTAACAAATCGTCGATTCTATGTTGAACTGAAAGGTCACCCAAAGAGACGATGGAGGAAGCAGCAGAATGGTCTTCCTCAAGGGAGTGTATTGGCGCTTATTCTGTTCAACATCTACACGAATGATCAGCCAATTATGCAGAATACCAGAAGTTTCATCTATGCTGATGACAACTGTTCTGCATATCAGTCTAAGAATTTCAGTGACATTGAAAAACGACTACATGAAGTCCTAGAATCACTGTCGGTATATTATGTGGAAAATCACCTAAAACCTAACCCTACAAAAACACAAGTGTGCGCCTTTCATTTAAGAAATAAGGATGCTAGTAAGGAGCTTAAAGTTACATGGGAAGGTGTACACGTAGAACTACAACACTGTACACACCCAGTATACCTTGGTGTAACTTTAGATAGGACTCTGAGTTTCAAGCAGCATGTAGGAAAGACGAAGGCAAAAGTCGGTACAAGAAATTCAATATTAGGAAAACTGGCGAACACTCATTGGGGTGCAAAGGCCAACGCAATACGCTCCACAGCATTGGCCCTCTGCTACTCTAGCGCTGAGTATGCCTGCGCTGTTTGGGGTCGCTCCACACGTTCCCATAAAATTGACAGTGCTCTTAATGCTGCGTGTCGTCATATAACAGGTTGCCTGAAACCAACAAGTAAGGACAGTCTGTACTTGCTCTCTGGCATAGCACCACCAGCATCAGACGTAATGTCGCTAGCCAAAGTGAAAGAAGTAGACAAGAACAGGATCAACGACATCCATTACATGGTGAAAATCCTCAGAGATCGCGACTCAAATCAAAGCACAGCTTCTTAAATTCAGTGTCGCCATTATCTCAGTCAGTGGAACAATCTCGTCTCCAGATGTGGAGAGAACATCTCCAATCAGTTCCAGAGGATAAAATATGTGTAGAAGCGTCAGAAAGTCTTCCGTGTGGGTGCGATGAGGATCGACGAACCTGGTCATGCTTAAATAGATTTAAGACAGGTGTCGGTCGGACAAAGGTTGCAATGAGCCGATGGGGTTACTGTATTGGTTCTACAGTATGTGAATGCGGCCTGGAGGAGGAGGATCATTTGATGAACTGCAACTTGACCGGTGGTGGGGTCACGCGTGAGGATCTCTGAGAGTTTAATGATCGGGCGAGAAATTGTGTCAGACGCTGGATTAATGCTGTATAAGAACACGATAAGAAGAAGATCAATGAATTAATTTTTTTGATATTTATTAATAATTAATTATTAATGACATTTCATAAAGTAGCGATATTTTGTTAAATTGTGAAATTGTTTTTGTTCTATTTTGATGTTCTCAGTGATGACAGTGTTAACTACCCAGAGAGTAATATATTCTCTCAGCTTCTTGATCTCGCTGCATTCTTTGGTAGGTGTACTCTATGCATTGCATAAAAGTTGTCTTTTACGCATCTTAAATTTAATTTTTACATTAAAGCTGGTAAAGGTAAGGTTAACGTCAGTTTCCTCACTCGAAAGCGATGTCAATGACGCATGAGCCCACGATTTGAATCCCATACACAGACTACTGATCCGCGGTCGAATGTCTTACCGACTTCGCCACTGGCTCCAGCCAGTGCATTAAGTTGTACTAGTTTGTACACTGCTAGTGTTTGTAGATATGTCTACAATACAATACAATACAATACATTGCAATACAACACAATACATACAGTAGTATTCGTAAAATATAAGCATCAAAAGTGACTGAAACTTTCCTGGAATTTGACCAAAAAGGGATCTATTCAAAGTTAATTGATAGGTGGAATGGATAAGTGATTGGTGTAATTTGAATCTAAATAGTCTAACCCCCTAATCTAAACGGTCTCACTGTTTGGCTAGAACTCTTTAACACTCATGGAAGCTACGATAAATTTTCCAGGGGTTCCGAGGTTTGGAATCTCATGGGTATAGCCCCACTGTGGTACGTTGTTAACAGTAGCGCATAAGGTAATGCCAGTTTTTGCAAGTTTTCACAACGTAACAGTTCATCGGGAGCTGCTGCTGTCAGAAAGTGCGCACAATTAATGGCTGCTCTAACTTCCGTGTAATTATTTGCCTGCCGCATGCATTATACGTCCACCTACAGGCTTTATGTGTAGTCTACAGATGCGTAATTATTATTTGATTGTTGATTATATCTTGAGAGTTACTATACAAGTGCTGCTTGCACAAGTGTAGCGCGAGTCTCATAAAATTGACTCCATCACAGCGCAAATGAACCATATATTACAGTATATAGACATACCAGAACAAAACATGATGGGCCTATATGATAACGTAATAAGAAGAACAAAAATCTAACAGCAAAAATAGTGCTACATAATAATATATAGGCTAAGCTTATATATAATTATTGAAATTGTTAAATTGGACCATAAAAATGCAACGTTTACACTTTGCATTCAATTTAACTTTTAGTAATTTTTTATGTAACAAAAGAAGCAACAACAATAATTCAATTAATCAATAAGAATTTATCGTCCGGTTCCTCGCTATAAGGCAATGTCAGGGTGCCGGGTGAGTATGAGCAAAACGTTGTATTTTTCAGGAATACTGTCAATATATTGCCGGTATCTCGTAGTGGAGTCCATTTCTCCACTGGAATTGAACTTCTCGAAGAAACTCGCTCTTGTTCTCGGGGTTCTCTCTTCAGCTTCACTCACCATCATTGGAAACTTTCAGGCAAGTTAGCATAATATAGCATAACAGTTTCTGAGTCAGAAAGTAAATTACAGCTGGTTTAAGACTCAATAAAACACTAATAAAAACTAGGCCTACACAATTAACTAACAGAAAGCATATAGGCCTGTATGCTTAACTAACACAATCTACTTCTAGGTTTAACAAGTTTGTATTTATGACCTCTAATTCGGCAGCTATTAGTTAAATTAAAGTTACACAAGTTTGTGTTATGATCTAAATTTCAATCAAAAATCAAGAGAAATTCTGTTGTCAGAATCGTCATCAATCAGTTCATCAATCGATCAAATATTATCAGAGAATTATTTACAAATCGATATTTAATCGATTGATTTAATAAGAATTAATATTTAAATAGCTCTAAACACAATAGATGAATAAATATATATCAATAAAAGAATTACAGAAACACTGAGTGGTTATTTGATTTACTCAATTCAGATGATTAAACTATGAAGTGACTGATTGATTGATTTTGATTGGCTGACTGATTGATTTGCTGATAATCTGATTGACTGGCTGATATTGAGTGATATTTTGATTGACTGACTGATTGACTGATAGTCTGATTGACTGGTTGTTAGATTGACCGATACTCTGATGGATTCAATGACTGATTAACTGGATGAATGGATAAGCATATAAACGCCTCGAGTTTCAATCAATCAATAAGTCAAACATTTAATTTATCAAATATTTAATCAAGCAAATATAAGCAATTAAAAATCAATCTATCATCCTATCATAAGTATTTTATTTGGTTCGATTGCACAACTAACAACACGTACACTTGTAGCTTAGTTTAACTAGTTTAATTTAATTAAATTACTTAATTAGGCCTACTTAGTTTAATTCTTTTTGGCCTATTGTTCGTGTACTTATTAATAGTTTGATTGTTACAATGTTTGTGTGTATTTTGCATTCTTTTTAAATGATTGTATGCATTTTTTGTGACGCTTTACTTTTCTTAATGTATGCTCCTCCTACTCCTCCTCCGCCTCCTCCTTCACCTCCTCCTCCTTATCATCATCCTCTTCCCCCTCCTCTTCCTCCTCCTCTTCCTCCTCCTCTCCCTCCTCTTCCTCCTCCTTCACCTCCTCCTCCTTATCATCATCCTCTTCCTCCTCCTCTTCCTCCTCCTCTTCTTCCTCCTCCTCATCCTCCTCCTCCTTCTTCTCCTCCTTCTCCTTTTCCTCCTCCTCTTCCTCCTCCTCATCCTCCTCATAATCTTCTTCTTCCTCCTCATCCTCGTCATCCTCCTCATCCTCCTAATCCTCCTCCTCCTCCACCTCCTTCTTCTACACCTCCTTTACCTCCTCCTCTTTCTCCTTCTCCTCCTCCACCTCCTCCTCCTCCTCCTTCACCTCCACCTCCACCTCTTCTTCCTCCTCCTCCTCCTCCTCCACCTACTTCTCCAGTCCTCCACCTTCTTCTCCTACATCTCCTCCTCCTCCACCTCCTCCTCCTCTTCCTACACCTCCTCCTCCTTCACCTCCTCACTATTCACCAGTGACCTCCTCCTCCTGTACCTCCTCCTCTCCTCCTCCTCCTCCTCCTCCACCTCCTTCTCCACCTCCTCCGCCTCCTCCACCTCCTCCTCTTTCTCCTCTACCTCCTCCTCCAAAATCCTCCTCCACTTTCTCCTCTTCACTACTGACTTTGTTGTGCAGGAGAACCTAACTGACTACATGCACGACGTGGGCGCCTGCATGCTTTTTGTGCTCGGCACTCTGTTCATTCTGCTCGACTCGTGGATCAGCCACAGGATCAAAGACCGCGTGGTCAACGGTCACGTGCTCGTCTACGTACGATGTGCCATAGCTGTCGTGTCAGTCTTGTTCATCATTCTTTGTATCCTTTCCTGTTAACAGGCTTGGCTCCGAATTCGGCTAGCCCGTACACAGAGACACACAGATAGAGAGAGAGAGAGAGAGAGAGAGAGAGAAAGAGAGAGAGAAAGAGAGAGAAAGACGTTTTAATTTTAAAATTTTTTTAAAGACAGCAACATCTTTGAATACGCTATAAAATATGCAAACAAGTATTCAAATTAAATAGCAAGTGTAATCAAGTGCAATTCTAAGTATACAAACTGGAAGAAAGTACTCAACTATTAAACCACCAAGGAGGTCGCAAAGCTTCCTCTCTAATTGAAAATCTAGTATTTGTGCAGTTGAAGAGAACAAGTCGTGATAAAAACTGTACTATTCAGCACTTCCCGTTTTTCACTTCCAAGAACAGAGTCGAAAAGTTATCTCGTAAAAGTTTTCAACTTTAATAAGTCAATATGTTTTTGAAAAGCTGTTCTGAATGAAATTTAGGCTACCATTGAGGATGAACTGAGAATTAAAGTCATAACACTCTATCAAAGGTTTAAACTTTAACTCATATATCAGTCAAGAGCGTGACCTGTACTCATAGAATTTACTTCAATTTTGCTAATAAAATAGATAAGTTAACTGTTAATAATTTAACCTCTACAGGTATCGCATAATTCTCAGTTATTGCCAGAATAATTTTAACTTTTAATAGTGATTTGCTTTAAGATTATACAAATTTTTCTTAACTTAGTATTGATATTTTCTCCAAGTTTACGTTGGGAAGAAAGTTTCGGAGAGTCGATGGAAAGTGGACGGAAAAGAGCATTTACACTGGAAATCCACGGATCCGGTAACGTACAGCCTACATCTTTCTTCCATATACATGTACGTATATGTGTATCCCATTGAGTGCTTGTCATTCCATCTGTCTGCTGAATATGCAGTTAAAATTGTTTCGAACTGTTTCACCCGCCCACCCTGGGCGTAGCCTCGTCATTTGACGGACTTAACAGCTAGTATAGTTATAATTGTTTCATGCTGATCTTCTTGATATTTGCGCTATTGATTTGCGTGTTTTAATATCGCTTGAAAATCCTTTCTATTCCCTTGCTTTACGCATATATGATATACGCATATATGATACGCATATATGATATACTTGTGACTTTTATGCATTAACATAAGCCAGTATAAATATATATTTTATCTATATAAATATATATTTGACCTTTTCATTAATTTATATTTAAGCCTATATTATAGGCTATATATATTTTTACTATTATAGATAAATTTGAGGGGCGAATAAAAATCTAGTCGGGTATACTTTGTGGTGTCAGGAATAGGAATTAAAGTTCGCTAAAAGAAAGTTTTTATGGATAAGCATAAGCAATATACTTAGTAGGAATACGTATAAGCAACATACTGCGTAGGAATACGTATATTAGACCTACTACTTGAAAAACACTAGAAGGAGATAGATGCATATGATATATCTTTCGTTTCTTGATATTCAGGCATATTCTATACACGTGATGGGCTCTGTCAGCGAATGGATCGTATCAATGATGTTCGTCTGCTACTTTCTTACATTTGTCTACGAGTTCAGAGTCTACAGAGTGTCTGTAAGCGTGGAGACCTCGTACCAGTCCTTCACAGACCTGCCAACTTCGAGCGCCTCTGATCCCACCATCTCGTCGCCGGCTGCTCTCTACCATTCCTCTGAGGGAACTGGTACCGTGACGCTGCAGAACGAGTTTATTGCAACAGAACGAACCCCTCTTCATGCCTCTACCCGGTCAACTACTCAACGATGACGAAAACCATTGCTAGACGTTTTATTTTCTGCCATATGAAATGTTTAGGTTCCTATACAGTCGAATGCCTGATTTGAATATGAGATGTGCTGCAGCAATGAAACAAGAATCATCTTGTATCGAAATGTAGAAAATGAAGATCTAAAGTATTACCGCCGAAAACCTGAAATTTTCAGCCTGCTAAATAGCCGGGAAATGTTGTTAATGAACCGCCGGCAGAGTCATAATTTAGAGGACCCTGGAGTGTATCAGGGCAATATACTTGCATACCACTCGTAATGTGCACAGACATAAATTCAGGTAGTTACTGAACTTTTCTGTTATGTCTTCAAGTTTTAAATGTTAGAATATACTGGATAAGATTTTGAAGTTAAATTGAAAATTAACTAATATGACCCTTCCTCCGTAGCTGCATGTACGTTAGTCGACTGACTATGAAGCGAAAGTCCTTAGTGTGTGACTCTTAAGCGTTTCCATCCTCTAAGAGAAGCAATGGCGTAGCCAGGATTTAGTCTTGGGGGAGGCACTTTAATCTTGGGGGAGGCACTTTGAGGAGGTACACAACTTATACAATGTTTTCTCTTATATTTTGGCCTTAATAAAACTTTTACATGACATCTTGGAGGGGGCATATGCCCCTCCCTGCTTCCCCCTCGTTACGCCACTGAAGAGAAGGAAAGTTTTTATATATCTCAAATTCTGAGTTACATGAGTGCAAGTAGTGTTAGTTCTTCAAGATCTTCACAAAATTTATACTCTTTCCTTTGAAAATAATTCCTAATGATGGATTCTTAAATCATTTGGCAATTTAGTCAATTATATTATCCATTGACCGGCTATGCAGGCATCACAATATCTTACTATAATTATTTATTGCTAATGTCATTTTTGAATAGTAGTTTGAAATATTATGCTAATGCCTGCAGCATTTTATATATTTTGCACTATTGATCATGACTATACATGTTAATATAACGGACTCGATTCTATTACAATCATGTGCTAAAGAAACGGTTCTAATGTTCAAATTCTGTACTGAAAGAATTAGAAGTAGACTGAGACAGAGAACGTTAAATGATTTAATATCAAAGTTGTAGGCCCAGGGGCGGATCCAGGAATTTTTTTAAGGGGGGGGACCGAAATTATTTTGAGAATGGACACACTTTTTTGCCTTCTTCGGGCACTTGTGATGCAACCAGAAAAAATGCACAGGGAGGGGGGCTCAAAATGTTTTCACTACTGCGCTCGTCTCGTAGAGTTAGTGTATCTTACCCTCCCCCCCACACCACCACTCATACCCGTACTAATGTGATAGGAAAACATAACAAGCCTAAAATCCTACATTTGTTTTGAAATAAGGTAGGTTAATTTTTCACCTCTGGAGAAACTCAGCAGATCTGGACGAATTGCAAAAGTGCCTTAATTTTGGCGGTTTGGGGGGGCTTAAGCCCCTCCCAGTCAAGGCTGTTTGCACCACTGCTCCAGGACAGAGTTCACATTCTTTACGAGCACCCTTTTTCCTCTTATACAGTAGTTAATGCGAAAATTGAGAGCTGGCTATAGTGAAACGGTCAACATTTTTCGAGCCCCCTTCTATTTACCGGCCTCTTAGAATACAAAATATGGGCCCCTAGTTCCATATTTCAAAACATTTGATCTAGTGGAACTGAGTTCCCTCTCGTACCCCCCCCCCCCCTCCCCTAACCACTACCCTACAAACATACTTCTTCTTATCGTATCCCTACACAGCTTTAAGCCATTTTTTAACGCATTCTTTCGCCGGGTTATTAAATACCGTTAAATCTAGTCTCGTAATTGTTCCACCAATTAAGCTGCACTGCATCATATGCGCAATGTCCTCCTCGTCGATACCACATTCGCACAGTGTTGATCCGGTATAAAAAAAACCCCAGCGGCTCAGTGAGACCTTCGTTATACCAACACCTGTGCGAAACCTGTTTAGACACACCCATGTACGCCGATTCTCATCAGATCCACATGGGAGATTTTCCGATATTTCAACGCATTTACGTTCTTCTGGGATCTTTTCAAGATGTTCTTTCCAGAGTTGGAGACGGGTGTATTCAACTGATTGAGTTAATGGTGACACTGAGTTGAGGAAAGAGCGTCTGGATTTTAGTCGTGGTCTCTGAGGTCTTTGCCCGTGTAGTGGATGTCGCTGGTCATATTCTTGTCTACAGCGTTCTGCTTGACTGGCCACTTGACGTCTGATGGTTGGTGGTGCAATGCCAGTAGATATAGACTGTCCCTGTTTGTTGGTTTCAAGCATCCCGTGATTTGACGGCAGGCATTGTTCAGAGCGCTGTCAACTTTATGTGCATGAGGAGAGCGAGGAGAGCGACCCCAAACAGCACAGGCATATTCAGCACTAGAGTAGCATAGAGCCAGTGCTGTGGAGTGTAGAGTGGATGCTGTGGCTCCCCAACGAGTGTTTGCCAATTTTCGAAGTATTGAGTTCCTGGTGTTGATTTTCGCTTTTGTTTTCTCAATATGTTGTTTGAAGCTCAGTGTCCTATCTAGTGTTACACCAAGGTATATGGGGGTTCTGCAGTATTCAATTGCGATACCTTCCCAAGTAATCTTCAATTCTCTATTGGCGTCCTCATTTCGTAAATGGAATGTAGACAATTGAGTTTTGGCAGGGTTTGGCTTTAGGTGATTCTTCCTATAGTACACTGACAGTTTTCCCAGGACTTCACTTAGTTTCTTTTCTTGCGAGTGTTGCGATAATTACTGTTAGGCATATTTAATGAAGGCTTTTTTAGCAAAGGAGATACATCTGCTTGTTTGAAGGAGGTCGAGAAGATACCTTCTGAGAGTTGATTAATCAACCTCTCACTCTCAGAAGGTATCTTTGAGAGTGAGATGAGAGAAAGATCATCTTTTGGTAGAGAAGGCTTTTTTAGCAAAGGAGATACAACTGCTTGTTTGAAGGAGGTCGAGAAGATACCTTCTGAGAGTGAGAGGTTGATTAATCAACCTCTCACTGTCAGAAGGTATCTTTGAGAGTGAGATGTTGATTAATCAACCTCTCACTCTCAGAAGGACGGTAACTGGAAAGATCATCTTTTGGTAGAGAAGGCTTTTTTAGCAAAGGAGATACAACTGCTTGTTTGAAGGAGGTCGAGAAGATACCTTCTGAGAGTGAGAGGTCGATTAATCAACCTCTCACTCTCAGAAGGTATCTTTGAGAGTGAGGTGTTGATTAATCAACCTCTCACTCTCAGAAGGACGGTAACTGGAAAGATCATCTTTTGGTAGAGAAGGCTTTTTTTAGCAAAGGAGATACAACTGCTTGTTTGAAGGAGGTCGAGAAGATACCTTCTGAGAGTGAGAGGTCGATTAATCAACCTCTCACTCTCAGAAGGTATCTTTGAGAGTGAGATGTTGATTAATCAACCTCTCACTCTCAGAAATCTTCTATAGGTATCTTCTCGACCGCCTTCAAACAAGCAATTGTATCTCCTTTGCTAAAAAAGCCTTCTCTACCAAAAGATGATCTTTCCAGTTACCGTCCTATTTCCAATCTTAACTTCATCTCTAAACTTCTTGAAAAGGTAATTTATACCCGTTTATGCACTCATCTTGATTCTTTCCCTTCTCTTTCTCATTATCAATCTGCCTATAGAAAACTCCATTCTAATAGTTGCTCCTATTACATTCTTCGTATGTAATAGGAGCAACTAAAACATCAATTCAGGATTTCAGTAAACGTGTAGGAATAACATCAAGGCAGCAAGATAAGTCGGTAGAGCGAAGTATAAAATTGCGTATTTCTTCCGGTTTAGCTGGTTCAAAACTAGAAAGTAGTGGTGGTTCAGGCATATTTACAGAAATGAAGTTGTCGGTGTCAATGGAGTTGGAGGGTATAGATCTACAGAGTTTGGCTATTTTGTCATCGAAAAAATTGAGAAAAGAGGTAGCAAGAGAAGATGGTGAGGATGTAGAGGGGAGTGACTTGGGAATGGTGCGATCAAGCAGAGAGTGAAGTGCTCCCCATAATTTCTTGGAACAATTTTGATTCTGCGAGATTAGATTTTGATAATACAAGCTTTTAGCAGAACTAATCATTTTATTTAATAATTTTCTTTGCTTGAGGAGCTTGCACTTAATGTCTGGATTTCTTAGTTCAGGTGGATTTTTCAGATCCTTCCTGAACTTAGTTTCGAGTTTTGAACGTTCAGATTTTTGTTTAAGGATTTGTTCAGAAATGAATGGTTTCCTAGGGTTTGAGCGGCAATGAATGGTCTTGAGAGAGGCATGTTTGTCTAATATGGAAGAAAGTACGGAGATAAATTGAGCTGAATATTCGGAAACAGCTGAAGATGGATTAAAATACAAAGAAGAGGACACAATATCAGCAGAGAAGGCATCAATGTTAATAGAAGAGAGTTTTCTATAAGTTTTAAGTGTTCTGGAAGGGTGTACATTAACAGTCACAGGCAATTTACAGAAAATCGCACTGTGATCTGATAGTGAAGGATCAGAGATTCCTTGATCAAGAAATGACATGCTATTTCGAGTGATAACAAGATCAAGAACATTACCAGAGGAGTGAGTAGGGGAAGATATATGTTTTTTGAGATCAAAGGCATGAAGTGTTGATAAAAAGGAAGAAGAATAATAGTCATTTAGAGTCTAGGTGGCTGTTGAACTCACCCATAATTATTAAATCAGTGGGTGATGAGGCAATGTCTTCGAGAAGCAAAGAAAAATCAGAAATAAAATAGGCCTTGGATAAAGAAGGTAATAGCTATATATAGAACATTGGGGACACCAAATGTAAACAGTGGACAAGAAAACGTAAACACTGCATAGAATACCATTGAAATGTACTAGTTCCTCATAAAATTTATAATACAAGCTTTCTTTAGAAATGTTATTTACTTTACAACCTACTATACGGATATTAATTAAATAATAACTTAACACTTATAGTTTAACTCTGACACCCATTATAACGATATGCATGCATTATAACGAAGTTATGTAGACCCATTACGTTTACATTTAAATATATGTATCAGATGTCAACATAAACAAACCAGTGTTAACATGCAAAAATAATATGTTTTCAATTATCGAACTGATCTATTACAACCATATTCTTAAACTGGTGAAGTGAAAATATGAAATCTTGTTGAACAAGATCAGTAGCACTATAACGCTAGCTATAGTATTGGAGTATTTTGCGTATTTTGAAATTACTGTATTTTAAAACATATAGTCTGCTGTTCTGATGATTTTCCTTTCCCCACGATAAGTTTTACACTATTTGAAATAGAAATCTTAACAATGCTGCCACTTACTTAAATCGAAAAATAATGAGTTTTCAAACCGACCTTGATTGAAAGAGACTTACTGCATCATTCACAGCAGAGAAATTTTGCAATTCGGCTTCTATGTTGTCATTTTGCAATGTTATAATTCTAGAAATTCTAGAACAGGAATACTAGTTGCGGTTAATATTGCATTAATATAATCTACCTATAGGCTAATTAGAAAAGTACGAATTATACGCATAACATTGCTTCATAATTTTAGATAGAAATTAAATTCGTGAATTAGAAGTATACTTTAGATATTAGATTAGAGTGAAATAAATGACTATTGCACTCTAAGCAGTTACTACTTTCACTTAACAGCCACGATATCGCCACTGGTTGGAGTCAGTTGCGATGTCGGTAAGATACTCGATCGCGGATCAGTATGTGAGGGGTTCAAATTCTGGGATCGCCCGTAACTTACATCGCCCTTGAGTGAGGAAATTGACGTTTACATTAGCTTTACGTTTCATATACTGCTATATTTCATAATAATATTTCTAATAAGTTATGCAATATCATGCAATATATACAACGCCTATCTATCACTTATACTCCATTAGGAATAATTTCCCATTTAAAACTGATTTTTAAAAGATTGAAGTCAGCAAAAATTATATACTTAACGATCTATTAATATTCGACATTTAAAGAATGTCTTAATAGCGTAGTGGTAGCGTCATGAAGTCTGAAATGACATATCCTGAGGTGAATTGAACCCTCGTGGGTTCGAATCCCAGCCGCGCTGATCTGAGAGTAAAATCTGGGACATTCACTGGACTGGTTATACGTAAAATGGTCTAAATTGCCTGACGGTTTAAACATGTGGTATTAAAAGTGATAGAAATCAACTTAGTTTCTCACTATTTCACTACAATGCGTGTTTACTTGTTATATAATATAGCCAATTTATAGACGGAAATATTATATATTTCTTGATACAATATAGGCTACTAATAATTTACGTCATGTCATGTAATTTAAATAAAGCCGATCGATCACTTACACCACTACTAACAATTTTCCATTCATAGCTTATTTTTTAAATTAATCAACATAGCAAAAATTCAATTACTTATTGAAAAATTTGTTCAATTTAGACACGGCAATACTTATGGTCACTCAGGCCTTGGACTCTCCTTACCAACGGATTTCGCGCCTTCGACGGCATATAAGGAATTATATATAATTACAATTAAAAATTATAATTATAGTTATTATATTCTATATCTTTAAAATCTTTGACAGCAGCACTGTAACTATTATTGTTGTTGTTGACGAATTATTTCACTGTCGTATAAGAAGGTGAAGAATCTAAGATCAAGAACTGCATCAAGACGGTTATTTTGTTTAGATTTGCTAGGAGACGTAACGGCTTTGAATTGTTTTGGTGTCTGAAAAGAATTTCAGGTTAGGTACAAGGTTTTTAGAAAGCTGATCACGATTAAATTGTATGTGTTCTGGATCATACAGATTCATTATTCGAAAGGAGATTTGATAGTGCTAGATTAACTTGAATTTTGCTGCGTTTCCGCCAATCTTTATATTTTTATGGAATTTATTTTAAAGCCGCTGATTAAATTTTAAGGTCTAAAAGCCCAATTTAACGTTTCTCTCCTGTCTCAAAAACATATCTGTGACGGACAAGCAATAGGTTTAAACCTGTTCACACTGATCCGCAGTTTTAGCGACAAGATGTCTGCTTATTCAGTAATTTGATATTAGTTTTATTGACCAGTGATTGAAATAATGTAAGCAGTTACAGTATAGTAATTTTCTAACTGTTAATTAGTCAATTTCCCCAATGTCTACAAATCTAGAGTATGTTGACTTCGATTCTACTATTTCTAAACTTCATATAATTTCTGCCATTTGTTTTTAAAAAATAATCTGTGTGCAATATATATCAATTCATAATCATCAGATCACCACTATAAAGTGCATTCTATGTTTCTATTTCTAAAACTCTTTATATATAGACGGCCTACACACACACACACACACACACACACACACACACACACACATATATTTATTAAAAGTTTGAAAGCTCGGGAAAATTTGCAACATTTGATATAAGGATGAAACTAGATAACATGTTACATGAATAATAATTTGTATTTGCTTTTAAACGTGCACTAAAGACACTCAAATCAGTAAGGGCACCCAAAAAAATGGTAGACATCAGTTCTATATTTGAAAATTTTTCGGGACTTCGGTAATATGATCCTCCATAATTTGTTTCAATATATAAATATTAGTTCTCATTGCACTAAGCTGTGTTTGCTTAAGGAATGCTTAGAGTTATTAATTAAATGTGTACAGTCTATGTTTTTCTGCTTGTAGAATACTCTTGAAAATATGGATGAAAAGAAGGAATTAGATTTATTGTCTATGCAGTGCATAAATGTTGTTAAACATGGTCATAGGATTACTAGATCTCAAGAACCGAACTGTAACAGAGCAATATCTAATAGCAGACAAAACATTGATCCGGATTCTGGATACAGTGGTGACGGTGGAGATGATAACAGTGATTATGTTGATAATGATAGTAAAGTTATTAGTATGTCTCAAAATTACCCTGAAACAACAACATATGTTAATAGTAAAACACCCTCTGAATATATAAGTTTTTCTGGCTCATTTGATTTAGAAAAACTTCTAGCAATTGATGTTGGCAAGGGAACAATAGGTCAGTATTTCACTTTGGATCATGGCCACACTGTCGTGAGCATTGATGATGATGGGTTTGCATCTGTTAAAACACAAGGTGGTGATCATAGTCCAATAGATGATAGTGAACTTGTCGTTGAGGAAATGGCAGAACTGACAAGGAATTCACCGCTGAATGTGGAATCATTAGAATTGGAACAAGAGCCTGAGGACTCCTATGAATCTGACGGCTTACATCTCTGTGATATTTGTGGCCAGAATTTTACAAACATGAGTACATTAAGTCTGCACATTCTTACTAGGCACCCAGACCGAAATTATGCTAGAAGCAATATGCACTCGGAGTATATAAATGCTAGAACAAATCCTCTGAATGATTTAAGAGCTGACATTCCTCGTAGCGAAGCTGTTAGACAGATGCTGGGCTTAAATCCATCGCCAAACAGTTATGGAACGAGTGAAAAGTTTACAAAGTGTGAACAGTGTGGTATGAATTTTGCAACCAAGACAGCCGTTAAAGCTCATGAATCAGTTGCGCACCCATCAACGGCTCGCAGGTTCCTATGTGGAGACTGTGGCAAGAGTTACACAAGCTCTACATCTCTCAATGCTCACATGTCAATGGTACATCGGAAGCAACGTTGCATGTGCGAGGTGTGTGGCAAATACTACGCTAGTAAGTATTATCTCAATCTCCATAGGAAGATTCACAGTGAAACAAAGGATTATACTTGCGGCTTCTGCTTGAAGGCATTTATCGACCAGCAGGCTCTTCGCTTACACCTACGTACACACACAGGTGAAAGACCCTATCGATGTCCGGAGTGTGGACTTGGTTTCACACAATCCTCTCATCTTAAGACTCACAGTCGACTGCATACTGGAGAGAAGCCGTTCAGTTGTAAGATCTGCGGAAAACTCTTCCGTCAACAGAGCAATGTCATGGAGCATGAGCGCACTCATATGAAACTTGGCTTCTCATCCAATAGATAAAATTTAGTTTAAAATGCCTAGAACAAGCCTCTCAGTGCTAGTTGTATATTGCTATTTTTTAATATTAATGTATTTTTTTTGTAATTCTTGTTCTAGAAGTGTGTTGTATATTTTTGTAAAAATATATTTATATAGAAATATTGTTTATTATATATTTTTATTAATTTAAAAAGTAATAATAAAAATGTGCAATTTGTTAATCTTAGTGTGTTTTGTTAGTGCTTAATTTTTTGTGCACATTATTTTACCCGTGTTATGTCTAGGTTGTTGAAGAATAGACAACCATGAACTGCATGTGTCATAAAATGCAATAAAGCACTAAGATCCAAACCAACTTCAGAAAGGGCTTTCGATTGAGTGGGTGAGCGCCTAGGCTCCAGAAATTGCTACTAAATTTTCTAAAACGATTGGAAAAGGATGTCTGTTCGTATCCTGAGCAAATTCAAACTGAGATTCAAGAGAAGATGATGATGATGAGGGCATTTTATTAATACTGATTATTATAAACAATAATTGCAAGAATTTTTTTAATGTAGATAGAGTTCTGTTTTTAAATTTAAATTTCTGTTTCACAATGGATGTGAACCTTACTGATAAGATGCACATAAGTCTTAATTTTTCTATAATTGATTGTTTTTGCTAATAATTAGTAAATAATTTACACCTAATACGTTTATTTTGTCTCTTTAAGATTAAGGAATAAAAGTCAAAAACTAAAATTTTAGTTACCAGTGTAGGCCTATTGCTTAACTGAAAAATAGATCAAATGTCTTCTTAAGTTAAACTTTTGTGTTGTAATGAGAGGTAACTAAATATGAAGTTTTGAGGAAAGCATTGGAAGCCAAATTTACACAAGGCACAGACTGCCTAATGTTTCAGGTAGGCCTTAGTTTTGTGATTAGAACAGCATTGCTAGTCGCTGAAGTGCTCGATTGGGAGCCTGAAAGAAGACTGTGGATTGGAGTGTGTGTTTTAGACCTACCACTCGAAGGGTATTGGGGAGAAAGTGAGAGAACAACAACATGATAGTTGCATAATAGCATAATAATTTGCGTAGTTTAAATTGTTTTTTGTTGATGTAAAATGGTAAAGCTGTAAGGCAAACAGAAACTTTGAAAATTATTAAAATTGACGTTTTATTTTCCTTAAGGCAGTGCTGAACGTTGAATCATTTGTCAAAATTTAAAATATTTCTGTCTAAATTGTTTCTAATTTGAGCAGTAAATATATAGTTTGATGTTTTAATTTATTAAACTTAGTAGGTATTGAATTATTTTCTAGAAATTATAATGTAACTCGATAGATTCTTACCAGTATTTAAAGGCAGTGTGTGCCGGCTCCATGCCACTCTTCTGAATAAATGCCATGCCATATACATTGCTATTCCGGGTGGACATTGCATATTAGATATTGCGTGTTTGACATGGTAGTGTTTTACTGGAATTAGCTAATCTTACATATCTTTATTTATAAAATTATATTAATTTTCCTAGATTTTATTATGAAGAAGTTTTTTAATGCATTACTTTGTAAGCACTTATTTTTATAGCTATCTTGATTTATATTGTATGCACTCGGTATATTGTGCATGTTATATTGCAAGACATATCGGAATATTGTGTTAATATTTATTTTCTTACAAAGTCAATTTTGTAGCAATTTTGTAATTTGTTTTTCTCGTTCAACTTTCTGTAGTAAGCTTAAGACTTACCTTTTCCCACCGTAGCGATAATCGATCTACCCTGACCATTTTTGATCACTGGACCGGCTTTCGTTTATGACCTTACTTCTCCTCAGCACATATCTTTTGCAAGTTGTTTTTAGTGAATTGATCTGTAGTGATGGGTTCTGTGGGAACGTTCCTGACATCATCCTTCGATGAGGAAACGGACGTTAAACCTTTATTATTATTATCATTACTATTATTATTCAGCCGTAACTTTCTGCGGTTGTCAGATTGAATTTAAATAAACCATTTTTTTATTATTATTACTACTATTACTAATGTTATTATTATAATTAATATTATTATTATTATTAATATTATTATTATTATTACATTTGACGTAAGTTTATTTTATGGACCTGTTTACTTAATATATTAGTCTAATTTATCTCTGCGATTATCACAACTATCTCCGCCCATTTATAGACTTGCCCTAGATTTTAAGTAGATGCCTAAATGCTGCTGTATTTTAAATTTGTCAATAAATTGTGATCTATTTCAAATTGCTGCTGGTTTTAATTAGTGTAGCTCTGCTGCGTAGTCTGGTGTGTAACATACTTAGAGACGTCCCTGACATTGCCTTATGGCGAGGAACTGGACGTTCAATTCTAATTGATTGATTTATTGGTTACTTTCTAAGGTAGCGCTTAAACAGTCACACCTCTTTCATGCTTAATGCTCTCACCCAGGTCATCATTACACTTATAATATACTTATGAAAGACTAGACTTCTACTGTTCAGTATAATTGTCAAATTGAGTTTAACTGGTTGTTTACAATTTTATTTCTTAAATTTGTAATAAACTACTTTAGTGTGCCGTTAAAATGTTAAAATTAACTTTAAATATTGTGGAGACGTTTTATATCATTTACAGAAATGGTTAGGCTTTGTAGGCCTAAAAATACTAAAAGCATGCAACGTTGCAAACCTTATTAAATCTAAATAAATGATTTATCTAATAGGTTGGCTATAAATATATCTTGATGTATTGGCCTAATGCAGTATGAACCTCATCATTTAGTATTATTAAAGTTTAATATTTTATAGAAATCTGCAGAGTATCAATATGATTGCATTTTTGAAAATATAGTTTGGCCAATTAAATTAATAATTTTAAGACTTAACTTTTATTTGCGATTAAATTTACTTTCTTGTTTTTGAAATTATTTCTTAATATGATTGTTGGTATTTATGTGAGTAGGCCTATATTGAATAACCGTATTGAATTTAAAGTTCAATTGCTACTGAACGTATCATTACTACTCATCTCAGTGTGATACTCGAATACTTTTGTGACTTATTTCCGTATTTATTGTTAAGCCACTCTAAATTTAGTAGAACGTTCATTGACAATTAATTTTGTTGATACTGCTATTTATTTTGAACCTTTTTCTAATTTGTAAATTGATGGCTATAGATTATCATTGCAGACCGTGTTCAAAATAATTGTCTGTAATTTATGATTTTATCAATGGCAGCGATAAAAATTAAACGTGAAATAGATTCACTAGAAATAAAGCCAAAAGCCAAGTTTAAACTTTAGGCTCGTACCTCGAAAGCATTTCGGTGTGACAGGGAGCTAGAGAACTAGATTTAAAATTTGAACCATGTACCTATGATTCACGAGCGATCGGCTCAACCCATCAAAAGTAGAAAAATATGATAGATCATATTCTACACGCCTGCTAGGCCTATTAAATGCAGAAAGAGATATCTCAGACAATGATAGTGAAAGACTATACAGACTGGGGCAAAAAAATCCTCTAGCGAAATTTCAGTAACTTCAACAAAACTCAAATATTTGTACAAAATTTTTGGAGCTTCTACAGGAGGAATATCTGCATATTACCTGCAAATTTGATGAAAATCTATTGAGCAGTAAAAGAATTATAGCGCTTCTACGAAAAAAGTGCAAAAATAAATTTTAACAAAGCTTTTTTTTAAACAAAAATCTTAATAAATTGGACAAAACTGAAAATAGTTTTACAAAATTTTCGGAGCTTCTATAGGAGGAATTTCTGCAAATATCCTGCAGATTTGGTGAAAATATATTCAGAATTAACAAAAATACGGCGTTTCTTCGGAAAAAAATTTTAAAATAAATTTAACAATGTTTATTTCAACAAAAGTACCGGAAATTTTCTTCAAAATTTAGGAATAATCTTAACAGAAGAACGCAGTTTAAGCATCTTTTATTGGAGTAGCTAACAAGGTAGTGCAGGCTTATGCTCCTCCACTTAAGAAAGCGGCCCTTTTCAGGGTCGTTATTTTCTTTAAAAGGAACGACTGGCATTTCAAAAAGCCTTGTTAAAATTGATTTTAGCATTTTTCAAGTAGAAATGCTACAATTTTGTAATTACTGAAAATATTTAACCAAATTTGCAGGATATACGTAGAAATTCCTCCCCTAGAAGCTCCGAAAATTTCGTAAAGATATTTTTGGTTTTCTTAAAGTTATTGAGATTTCGCTAGGGGATTTTTTTTTTCCCCAGTCTGTATATAGCATGAATACACAGATAGTCTTGAAACAGTGAAAGTGCAAATATATGTACTATCATGACTAGCATATAACACCACTATGCATATTTGCTGGTATTGCTGTCGTACGGTATAGCCTATATGCATACATGTATATATGATAGCATTGTAAGAGACCGATGCAAAATTTTATTGTGGTAACATTTCAACTATTAATCACCTTTGCTGGGGAACAAACTGGTCTTTTACTATATGCCTATAAAACATCGACTTTAGAAGTATGCTGGTGGTAGAATTTTCGTTGCAAAATCTCTTTTACTAGTGCATATAGGCTGCAATTTAGATAAGTCTCATAATTTACTATGGTAGATAAAACATATAACATGCTATAACAACAATTAAAGTGCTATAGTCATCAATGACAACATCGAGCACTATTGAGACAAAATCGAGCCGGCGAGCAAAAAGAAGGTCCAAAAAACGGTGCAAATTTTAAAATCCAGAAAATCAGTCCAAAGTACATGTATATAAAATAGCGACTTGAAACCGAATGACAATTTATGGCACATAGGCTACTATAGTTGCATGTAGCCTATGTCACTACGTGTAGGCTATAGTAAAATTACAGGTTAGCACAATTCGAATAAGTCTAGGTGTTCGTTCAACACCTGAAGAACAATATTTTCTGACGAACAACATATCGTGACTTAGCTAGACCAATTATACATGTAAGTTGTAACTTATTAGAGAACCCGGTTGACAGTAGAGGTTATTATTCAGTAAGTAGCATCATTATAGAATATAAAAACAGTGTTGTAGCTCAAGCCAGCACCTCTCTTAATTTACCAATATCCTTTCTGAGGTAAAGACACCATCTCAAGCTTGAGCAAAATACATACAGCACAGTATATAAAATACTTGTTCATTTAATAACGAATAGTTTAAAATTACTGATTGCACTTATAATATTAAGTAGAGGTATAGTGACATCTGGTACTTTGCCGTTCGTTTCCTACTTTTTCATCAAATTAATTTAATTAATTAGAATTTGCCCAAGGTTACGAATTTCTGTTAGGCTTTTAAAGAATAAATAATAAGATTAATTCTTCGAAGAATTATATCAAGAATTTGGAATAAGATCAAATTTAATTTAATAATTTAGGACAAAAATATTGAAATAGCAAAAATGGTAAAGTCATTTATAACCACACAAATTAAGAATTTGTCGAATCCACAGCCCAGTATGTGGCCAGGTACTACCGCCTTAGCTTATCACGCATAGAATGTAGTCTTAATGATATCTTATCTGCAAGTTGCAAACATATTTAATTATACAGCTGCAGTCAAGAAGCATCTGAAGATCTGTGCACCGGAGTCTTGTATCTCCAATTTTGAAACCTCAGATCAGTTATTCTTGTAAACGCTATCATAGTATCTATTGCCGTTGTATTAATGAATAGAGTAAAAAAAGGTAAAATATAGTCTGCGAATGTTGTGGCTATTATCTTTGTGCAGAGTTTATAGCATTATCGCTGAGTTTATAGATCATCCGGAGGTGAATTTAACTCTCGTGGGTTCGAATCCCAACCTCGCTGAACTAAGAGTAAAATCTCGGACATTCACAGGACTGGTTACCAGAAAAAAATGGACTAAATTGCATAACAGTTTAAATATGGTTTTAAAAGTGATAGATATCAAAATGGTTGATCATTTCACTAAAATGCATGTTTACATTGGCATAGCGTGCACATCTTATACAATCTTCTTAATATTTAGAAGGGCGCAAGGGCGACCATCTGGAAAGACCTTGTACCTACCCACAAATTGGAATAAAAATTCGAAAGTATTTGAACATTATTCTTAAATTTGCGCTAGCTGCATTCGTTGCAAAAGGCAGTGATTACTGTTAACCCCAAAGAATATCCAGAAAATAAAAAAACTACCAAAACAGCAACTAATCAAGGAAACTGTAACACGTGCTGTATGTCATGTATGCCATGCCATATGTGTAACTACAAAATTGCTGCGAAACTCATTAATGGGTTGCAAAGCTGAATTTTTGCTAACACATTTATATATATATATGTGACTTTACCAAGACGACTTTACCAAGTCAGTGATGATTCCAATTCCCAAAAGAGCCAATGCCGTGGAGTGTTCGGATTACAGAACAATCAGCTTAATAACTCATGCATCGAAGATCTTATTAAATATAGTAAATAATCGCATTCAGTCGAAAGCAGAGATGATACTGAGCAAGACATAATTTGGTTTTGGGAAAGGATGCGGCACAAGAGAAGCAATAGGAGTAATGTGAGTTCTTTGCGAAAGAAGCTTAGAATGTGGAAATGACGTTTTTGTATGCTTTGTAGACTTCGAGAAGGCCTTTGACAGGATTGATTGGATAACGATGATGAATATCTTAAAAAGAATAGGAATTGACTGGAGAGATAGAAGACTAATTTTGAACTTGTGCATGAATCAAAGAGCAGTAATCAAAATGCAACAAGAATACTCAGAAGAAGGTGAAATAGGACGTGGAGTAAAACAAGGTTGTAGCATTTCGCCGCTGCTGTTTAACATTTACGCTGAGGCAATGATGGAGGAAGCCATGGAAGACTTGGAAGAAGGAATAAAAGTAGGAGGGAATTTGTTACAAGATGTACGATTTGCAGAAGACCAAGGAATGGTAGCGGGCAGCGAGATTGGATTGCAGAAGATAATGGATAGGCTGAATGATACGGTTTTGAGATATGGCATGAAGATTAATATAAAAAAGACCAAGGTTATGAGAGTGTCCAATAATAAAGGTGAAGTGAATATCACAATAAATGGTACGAAATTGGAATAGGTAAGGAGTTTCAAATATTTGGGTCATACTATAACCGATGATGGGAAATGTGAGATGGAAATATGCAGTAGGATTGCAAAAGCAAAAGCGGCCGTTAGTAGTAGAAGAGAACTATTAACAAATAGTCTAAAGAAAGACACAAAGATAAAGATAGTGAAAACTGTGGTTTGGACCACGCTATTGTATGGATGTGAAACATGGACCTTAAGGAAGGAAGATATTAGGAAACTGGAGGCATTGGAAATGTGGATTTTGAGAAGAATGGAGAGGATTAGCTGGACTCAAAAGGTTACAAATGAGGAAGTCCTGGGGAGAGTTGGCACAGATAGACAGTTGATAAATGTATTAAGAAATAGGAAGAAGAGATGGATAGGACACATTCTAAGGGGGGAAGGTCTATTAAAAGAGGTCATAGATGGTAGAATGGAAGGAAAAAGAGGAAGGGGCAGGCTGAGATTGGGTATGTTAGATGATTTAAAGACTCACTCATATGTCAGAGAAGAGTGGAGGCGTTATGTACCATGGACCTGCCAATAGGTAGTGCACTAAGAGAGATATATATGTAATATTTATATATACCATACTAGCTGACCCGGCGGACTTCGTACCACCTATCAGCAATATCTGTCTGTCTGTCTGTCTATCTGTCTGTCTATCTATCTATCTATTTATCTATCTATCTATCTATCTCTCCTATCTCTCTCTCGCTCTATCTCTCTCTCTATCTATCTATTTATCTATCTATCTATCTATCTATCTATCTATCTATATGTCTATCTATCTATCTGTCTATCTATCTGTCTATCTCTCTCTCTCTATATATCTTCTATCTCTCTCTCTAGCTGTCTCTATCTATCTATCTCTCTCTCTCTCTCTCTCTCTCTCTATCTATCCATCTCTCTATCTATCTATCTCTCTCTCTCTCTCTCTCTCTCTATCTATCTATCTATCTATCTATCTATCTATCTGTCTCTCTCTCTATCTATCTGTCTATCTATCTATCTATCTGTCTACCTATCTATCTATCTATCTCTCAATCTATCTCTCTATCTATCTGTCTGTCTATCTGTCTATTTATCTGTCTATCTCTCTATCTCTTTCTGTCTCCTATCTCTCTCCATCTCTCTCTCTATCTAGCTATCTATCTCTCTCTATATATATATCTACCTATCTCTCTCTCTCTCTATCTCTCTCTCTCTCTTTCTATCTCTCTTTCTATCTATTTCTCTATTTTGTTTGATATATTAAGATTGAAAAAATTTCACAATTTTTAATCTTGAGAAACTTATGACATTTAATCAAATTTTAACAAATAAAAGTGACCCGAGCCGGAATCGAACCCCGGACCACATGATCTAAAGTCTAGCATCTATGCCACTGGGTTATGACTGCTTACGTTTGACAGGTGTCGAATAGATTATGTCAACATATCGTTATACAAAATTGCAATCACTATAGATGCAAGTCACTCGACAGATGGGAGCATGTTATAATTTTGACATGTTTTAATAAATCTGTTTTTTTGGTCATTAGTATATTATTTTTAAAATATTTTATTGGATGTTATGTAGGGGCTGCTGGAGACGAATCCAAAATGTCTGAGATCATTAAAATCTGTCCAGCCGTTCTTGACTTATAAATGCCATTACGAACACGACTTTGTTTTATATATATATATATATAGAAGATATAATATCTATAGGTAGACAGGATAGTTTTCTCAGAGAATGACGCCCCTGCTCAGTAAATATTAATTGAAGCTGAGGAAGGCATGGGGCCCACCTCTTCATAAGCAGAATCCCCCAAGAATAATGGGATGTCCTGTTAGATGAACACTTTAAACTTTTTTAAAGGTCCACTCGTATGATGTCATGAAGAGAAAACGGAAGACAGAGAAGAGTAGAGGCATTATTGGCATGGACCTGCCAGTGGGTAGTGCACTAAGAGAGAGAGAGAGAGAGAGAGAGAGAGAGAGAGAGAGAGAGATAATATCTATCATATATATATATATATATATATATATATATATATATTTATATAGATATTACATACATGTATATATATATATGTATATATATATATATATATATATATATATATATATATATATATATATATATATTTACAATTATATATGATATATAATTATATATGCATATATGTATGTATATATTTATGCGGGTTCAAATCCTGGGCTCGCCCATCACTGACATCGCTTTCGAGTGAGGAAACCTACGTTAACCTTAGCTTTACCAGCTTTATGCACACAAACACACACATACTCCTTTAGGAACATTTCGATGAATATGAATGTGAAATCATTTAATGTGCTTTCCAGGATCTAGGTGGACTATGTTGGAGGTGACATGATGCATTTTCATATTCTTCTCAATTTGTAATATCTATTAATGGATTCCTATTTTAGAAAGCTTTTGAATGGTTTGTTACATATAGACCTTTAAGTCTAAAATAAGAGATATTTACAAATAGTTAGTGCATATATGTCTTCAGCCCGAAAATTTACCATTTTTTCTGTCGTATCAAATATTTAACAATTAAATTTGTGGATATTGGTTTTCTACATGTAATCTGACAAGATATTGCTAATTGCGGTTTTCTTTCAGATTAGGAAAAGAAAAAAATGGTTAAATGACCGTTTTTATGATGTTAGTTGAATATTGGACGGTTTTGTGCTTATGTAGTTAGAACAATGCTGTTAAGGCAGGAGCTAGGGAGTTCATGTATACACTCTATCAACTTGAGCATGGAGACTACACAGTTATGACAGCTTTAGACATAAGAACGTAAGTATTTCATTTATGTGGCACTCTTATTTTTATCTACTTCCAAGAAGGCGTTATCATCAATCAATAAAATGATTTACTTATCATTTGATCATAAAATCATTTACTGATCATTTATCAGCTTGTGCAGTTTTATTTCATTTAGTGGTGGTATCGTTCATTAGATTAAAATTATACTAGCTTAATAATATTGTACATTCTAAATGTTTTGTATACTGCAGTGATGATGACTTTCTGGTGCGTGTGAAAGCTCAAGTAATGACACGGGACGAGAGCACTGGAGGCTGGGTTCCGCTGGGTAGAGGTGGAATGAGTATCGTCAGTCTACGACAGATCATCATCACGGCAGGAGACGACGTGTCTGTTAAGTATATACTTCATGGGCAGCGCATGGCTGATCACACTGTACGTATTTTGCATTGCTGATCACACTGTACGTATTTTGCATTGCTGATCACACTGCATGTATTTTGCATTGCTGATCACACTGCATGTATTTTGCATTGCTGATCACACTGTACGTATTTTGCATTGCTGATCACACTGCATGTATTTTACATTGCTGATCACAATGTACGTATTTTGCATAGCTGATCATACTGCATGTATTTTGCATTGCGGATCACACTGCATGTATTTTACATTGCTGATCACAATGTACGTATTTTGCATTGCTGATCACACTGCATGTATTTTGCATAGCTTATCACACTGTATGTACTTTGGACAGCTCAACACACTACCTGTTTAATGTCGGAATGGATAATATGCATGCATGACAAGCAGGAGGCCATCTGTTCAAATCTTTGCCTGCCTATTTATGGAGACAGACTTTAAACCTGACTTTATAGCTTATCGCACTCTAAGTGCTTTGCAATGCTGATCACACTGTACGTACTTTGCATAACTAATCACACTGACGCATTTGTGCATTACTAATTTGCTTATACTTGGCATAGCTGATTAGGTTGTGGGTACCTATGTATATCACATTTAAACATGTTGGTAAATTATCTAGTTTAAACTATGTCCATATGGAAAACAGTTTTCAGTCTTGAATCATTGTGGGATTTGTAGCAGAGCTGTGGGATATGCAAGCCCTCTGTTGTGGATCCATTTTGGATTGCAGAGATATATTTTTATATCTGAATCAGTAGTAGTTTATTTTACAAGTGCATTTATAATTGATATTTGCTTAGCTGTGGTAGAATGAAAGAGATTGATTAAAAGAGAAACACAATTACAATGTAGTACTGGTTGAATGACTGACAGGACTACATGACAAATACAGTTACAATGTAGTACTGATTGAATGACTGACAGAACTACATGACAAGTACAATTACAATGTAGTACTGATTTAATGACTGACAGGACTACATGACAAGTACAATTACAATGTAGTACTGATTGAATGACTGACAGGACTACATGACAAGTACAATTACAATGTAGTACTGATTTAATGACTGACAGGACTACATGACAAGTACAATTACAATGTAGTACTGATTGAATGACTGACAGGACTACATGACAAGTACAATTACAATGTAGTACTGATTTAATGACTGACAGGACTACATGACTAATACAATTACAATGAGGCACTGATTGATTGACTGACAGGACGACATGACAAACACAATTACAATGAAGCACTGATTGATTGACTGACAGGATATTCTAAGCTGTGTACTGAACAAGGATTTAGAGTACACGAGAGCCAATCCAACGTTTCATCATTGGTGGACGGGAGAGAGAAGATATGGTCTGACGTTTCAAAGCTCGGCCGATGCTAGACTTCTTGAGCGTAGCATTCGAAACGCCGTTGAGAATATGCTGAGTATGCTAAATGCTATATTCTGGATCCTTGTATATAGAAAATAAATTTAAATGTCTCTTTAGTTTAAATGATAGTAATAATACTGATAATAATATTTATTATATTTTTATATTATTAACAACTACTATCATCATCTTGCTTTGACTCTGAGTGTAGATAGGGTCGGGAAGTATATTTTTAATAGTATTAAGTATTGTTATTAATGCAATAATTTGCTACTTTTCAATAGTGTTTCTGTAGTCGGATAGTATTTATTTTGCATTGTTGTTTACAAGTTAACACAGATTATTTGTTACACACTGATGATTCCTATTTATATTGATGCTATTTCTTGTCGACCCTGGTTAAAATGGGATTAATGGGAAGAACATGATGATGATTTCATGTGATTTTATACTTTACCACGCAATATCTGTGTTAGTGTAGAATTGCACATGTATTTTGTATGTTATAAGAGGCGACACTGCGGAAGCTGATGAAGGTAATGAGAAACTACTGCAGAATCCATATTCTCTGGCTTAATTCAAAACATATTATTTATATTAAAATTTACATTATTATGATTTTTGAATGGCATGAATTTGTTTGATTTGCTCATATTTTTTATAAAAAATAAATATTTTTTATAATTAATTATTAATTGCCATATTAATGCCTGACTGAGTATGAGTATTGGCTTTGGATCTGCCATTAGGCCAAACATTGACGAGAGACATGTTATAAGGAAGAGTACAGGGCTGAAAATGTGCAGAGTAATTCAAAAGAGATGAGACAAAGTTGTATATTACAGCACTGGTGTATTTATTCATTTCAGCTCCGCCTGATTGCTCGACCATTGATACTCCTATCACAGATGATGATGTTTTCATGGTTTGTGTTGCCTATATGTATGTGCCCCTTTTTTTAGACATTTTTGTAAATTATTACAGTTCAGAGTTAGCAGTTTTAATATTACAATTAAATATTCGCAACCCTTTCACTAATTGTTTCAGTTTCATTTTCTCAGTGTCAGTTTATTATATTAAATGTGTGTAAAATTATATTATCAAATTATTTGACTGAAACTCCTTCAAAAGCTTTGACGATCTCAGAGTCTTTGACGATCTTTTGAAGAGTCTTTACCTACCTAAATAGTAATTTTTCTGTTATGTACATAATGAACATATTGCCTATACCTCTTATGAAAACATTGTTTGACTAACTGATTGATTATTTAGGCGCACATTTACTACTATTAATACATTATGAATCTTGAGTCTCATTGATAGATTGATTGATTGATTGTAGGCTCTCAGTCTACCGCTGATGCGTCATGACCTTGAGGAGTTGACCTCAGACTCTGAGAGCACGACGTCCTCACTGGAGGCAGTCAGTCTATCTCTACAGCATCACAGCACAGACGACGAGGTAGTGATCCACTCGCCCGTCACACCGCAGTGCCCATCTCCTACCTCTCCTCCACTGCAGCTAGCTAACAACCCTTTCCGATTCCCTACCGAGCCACCCCACGGCTCCACCTCTCACGGCCGAACTACTCGGCTGTATC
Source organism: Enchytraeus crypticus (assembly GCA_905160935.1). Taxonomy (NCBI): domain Eukaryota; kingdom Metazoa; phylum Annelida; class Clitellata; order Enchytraeida; family Enchytraeidae; genus Enchytraeus; species Enchytraeus crypticus. The sequence goes on from CAJHZI010000528.1 coordinate 605,211, forward strand.
GGGTGCGGTGCGATAGCCCGAGGTCAGAGACTTCGCTTCCTCACGACAACATCGAGATGATTGATTACACGTACGTGCGGCTGTCGCGCATGAAAGCTTCGCCGGAGGTCACTCCTACGTCTTCATCCACCGAACCCACGGCTTCTCACCACACCGCGCAGGAGTACACGTACCCGTCGCTCGACACCGTGCTGGAACCCGCTTCTCTTCCCGTCTCTACATCCGTCTGTCTCGTCTCTCTGTCTGGCAGGAAACATTCGCTGACTCCGTACGTTAAACGGCGACGAGGGTGGTTTGAGCAGCTTACGAACACTTCTCGTCGCCAGGAGGACGGAGTATTCAACGCTCGGTGCTACTACTGTCGAGAGATGTTCAACGACGACTCGCCCGGCACGTGCGAAGAGGCGCCTGACTCTGTGCGCACGTGCGTAGAGCGAGTGACGTGCATGTGCTGCGCGCGTGCGGTCTATTACCACTGTGTGCCTGATGAGGAGGAGGGGGAGCACGGACTGGGGAGAGACCCGTGTGAGGCACTGAGGGGAGGCTGGAAGAGATGGTGGATATTTGCGCTGCTGTCTATCGCCGTGCCGTGCCTGTGCTGCTACGTGCCACTGCGGATGTGCCACAGGTGCGGGGTTAGGCTCGGCTGCTGGGGCGGCAGACATAAAGCTGATACTCATGATGATAGCTAGCGGTACGCAGTGGTGTGCTTGTTGTTACTTGTACTGGTGCTTGCAAACATGTGCGAGTGCATATGTGTATAGTGATCATACAAGGGTATTAGCGCATAAATCTATGCTGCTTACACGTGTGTGTGATTGCATGCATGTATAGTGATCATACAAGTGTATAAGTGCATGTATCTGTGCTGCTTATATGTGTGTGTAAGTGCATGTATGTATGTTGATCTTACATTTGTGTAAGTGCATGTATATATGCTGCTTATACTTGTGTATAAGTGCATGTATATATGCTATTTATACGTGTGAGGGTGCATGTGTGTATGCTGATTATACATGTGTGTTTCTGTGAGTGTGTATGTGTCTTATTTATACATCTCATGTGTGCATAAGGTTCTCTAGTTTTCTTCAAAGCCTCAATATACTGCAGTATGTCTGCAGCAGCAGAGTTGTAAATTCCAACTATACTTAAACCTTGAATAGAGAAGTGTGCGAAGCTTTGTTTGACAACTAAAGCTAAATTTAATTTCAATCGTGGACTTTCAAACTGGTGAAGTTTTTGTGAAATGTTATCTAAGATACACTTATTCTTCTATTGAGTTCGCAAATGAGAAGTCAATCGATAGAGAAGTCTACAAACATATTGTGTTTTCATTAAAACTACAATCTTTCTCTTTATTTTCAATTATATTACAGCTGTTTGCTTAAGAAATATTTCGTTTTTGATCGCACCTTTGTTCAGTTCCTGTAAAAACATTTACAGTTATAAGTTATTGTATTCGATAGTTAAATATGACCAACCAATATATCTAGGTAAAACCATTATGTAAGGCAGAATAATATTTGCAATATTTAACCATGTAAATTTATTGTTTTTTGGCTTAATTTTCTAATTTTGACGCGTAATTTTAGTGAATATTAAGCAGATTTTTATGACAGTCTAGTGTATAATATTTTTTTGCTATATACATGCCTTTGTGCATACTTTATTATACGTGACATTGAATATGCTTGCTTGTTTATCAGTTGATTCTGATTGCTAACCTGAGTGCTATTAAAGATTGTTAATAATGGCCTGATATGTTGAGCACTTTATGATCTCGAATCTCAAAAGTTGTCAGTTCCATTCATGCTCGAGTCAATATTAATCTAAACTGCTTCGTATATTCTAGGGACAGGCAAAAGCGATGGACATATTTTATGTTGTAAGTGTAATTATAATGCAATTAGGGTGTTAAAAATGGGTTTATAATACACATGTATATCGCAGTCTTATGGGTGTATTTAGGTATTTAGGTGTTTGAACGGATACGAGTATATGCGTAGACTGTATTGTAAGCTGTACTGTAGAATTGTTTTCTTTCTTTCACTTGCATTGCATGTATGCTTGCGTGCACGTGGTATTTATTTGTAAATATGACAACTTTAAAAGCCAGGATAGTTGTTGCAATATATATAGATATATATATATATATATATATATATATTATATATACTATATATATATATATCTATTATATAATTATATATTAAATATATATATATATATATATATATATATATATATATATATATATATGAAAGTTTCACATGCTAATTGTTACGATATGTACAGTCGTTTTGTAGTAGGACCATAGCGAGCTTAAGTCTGTTTCTGCTTTGAATAAGGGTAATTGAATAATTAAGATACTCTCTCAACTGCATGATTCAAAGAAGGTTAAATATTTGAGGCAAAAGGAGTCGCTCAAAATCACTGATTCATATGAGGTGAGATGGCGCGAGTTTGTGAAGTCAGTCATGCCGACAGAAGCTTGAAGGTCGACAATCGAATGTAGTTTCTTGATATTTGCTGTTAAATTTTCGTGTAATGCGTGGATTATTCAAATGAGATAAGACTGTTGTTGATTTGAGCCACAGACTCTCATTTATTTTGTTGGTTGGCTACTAAATTTTTTTATTACTATTATTGTAATTGTTCAGCAAGAAGTTGCCAGGTCTCTGGGTCTATACTTATAGGGGCTTTTGTCAGGGTGACTACACTGCCGAGCTTAATTGGCAGTGGACATGCTGTAGGGAAATGCTGTAGCTTCAATGCATAAGACCATTGGTTGGACGAACAAATAATGTTGTATGTAACTGTTGTGACTGCATGCATCTGCTAAAAGTGTACCATTCTGTTTGCACTGTAAGTGGTATATTTCTATATTTGCTTGTATTACATGTATTTGTATACGTAATTTACTTCATTGTGATATTTGTCTCTATCTGTAGTTACTGACCTATAGTGTAGTGTGCATGTGTGTAGTGTTCTAATCCCTCCAGTATTTTGTTTATTTGTAGTCCTCTGTTTGTTCTCTAGATTTTTTAGTTATATATTTTTGTCATTCACAGCTCTGATTTGGTTTCAGTTTATTAAGATGTGTGGTATTAATTAGACTAGGGTATTTAGTTGCTATAGAAATTGTCATGCTATTAATGACATTTTTTACATCAACACTTTATGTAATGCATATCCTCAATTCATCAGGTTTTTTGTTTTAATCTCAAAATGTAACCTCAACTATAGTACTTGTTTACCTCGTATGTACTTCGTTTATTATTGTATTATAGGTTAGTAATTGAATAATAACTATAGTAATAATTAATTACATAATATTAATTAATTGAATATATCTTATCCTTTTATATCCGGTCAGGTCATATTGAATGTTGTCTGCTATACTACATATTTATAATTATATTTAACTTACAGTCAATCAACTGGACTTTTTAGCTTTAAATGAAATTATTGATCAATTTACTATATAGTACAACTAGATGTTTCTTGTTTTCTACCTGTGCTTGCACATTCCATTCACTCTCATTCTTAACTTATCTGGTATATCGATCACATATTAGGTCACCTTGTTCACTGAAAATTATAAGTTTGCATTTTGTGTCGAAGCACTGAAATTGCATTGAAGATCGGAATTTAAATCCTGGTTCTGTAATCAAATGAGAAGAAATATTAAATAGTCAACACACTAGCTAAATCGCCGTCTAATAGCATTATAATGATCGCTAGGTAGTAAACCTGCAGGTTATTATGTTTTATTGACAGTTATAGGACTGATGTGCTGTTACCCTGCAGGTCATAAAATATGTTTACATGCAGAGTCAGTGCTCTCGCTATTGAGTCTAGCACGTCTGATGTTATTAAGGACATTAAACTTCACTTTCGCAACAGATCATTGCTTTACTATCTGCAACCATTTCACAGAATCACACAATTTTACTGTTATTGTTGCACTATTCTAGTCATTTTTAGTTTCCTGCAGCAAATTGAATTCTGCATTGTGTTTTCAATTTTGATGTTTAGTATTTACAATTTTGTGCGCGAAATCGGGACTCTGTTAAATGAATTGTTGTTTCACTCGTCTTCCTCGTTATAAATTCGTTGCAGTTGTCACTTGTACTGTTATTGTGGTAAGTAGTTGTGGATTCGTAGTGTATTTGAAGTGTACTGATGTTGTGCTATCTTTGAATTACGTGAAACTTGACAATTTGAATATTGAACGAATACAAGGAAAATGTGAAGAAAATTGTGATTGCATCAAATTATATCAATTACTATTATAAATTTATTAATATAATAAATTACTATTACCAAAATGAAATATTTTGTATTTCTGTTTCAAATTAGAATACTTTTCACTTACACAAAAATCAAAAATATATCCGTTTAGTAGTATTATCTTAATAAAAGGAGGTTATTCAAGTTTCATCCACTTAAGTTGAATACCTACTATATACTAATCGACAGAGTACAGTATATTATATAATTATCACGTAGTATTAACTGGTAGATCCCCATACACTAATCCAAGCATTAATTTATGTGCAGTGATTGTCCCTAAGTGAAATACCCAGAGTTACATAAAGTGTTCATTTAATATCCAGTTCACAATAGAATGTTGCATTAATTAATGCATTCGTCGTACTCAAAATACACTATTTACAGCATTTACAATCAGTCTATATGGACCCATAGTCAGGTTACGTGTCGGGCATGCCCTGAGATGAGAATCCCAAGCCGACGCCTCTGTGTGTGTGCGTGGCCATGCGTGCAAAAGCGTAGTCTCTATCCAGCTGAGCAAATAGTTCTTCCTGACGTGCCTTCTGCTCGGCCGTTAGCTTACCTGAAATAGTGGCACAAATTAACTGAGGTTAAATTAACGATCAGATCATAAAGTGTAACTTATTGAAGTTACATTAAATAATTATAATATTAGGAACCCCGACACAAGGCCACTACTACAAGATTCAGTTGCTTGTCATCAACAATTATCGTCCCTTTATCTTCATTAGATAATTAATATAATTTAGCCATCTGAAGCTATCTGGCAACAATAAAACATTTACTTTTTATTATAATTAGTATTCTTGAGGCTTTTCTCATAATTATTTTTCTCATAAGTATTCAATCAGCTAATTATGAATTCACTACTGCAACTCACTACCGGATGTGAAACATGGACCTTAGGGAAGGAAGATATTAGAAACTAGAGGCATTGGAAATGTGGATATGGAGAAGAATGGAGAGGATTAGCAGAATTCAAAAGGCTACAAATGAAGAAGTTCTGGAGAGAGTTGATACAGATAGACAGTTGATCAATATATTAAGTTAAATTCTAACCTAATTTGAATATAATGTTGTCCTCCTTGAAAAACTATTATAAAAAAAAAAAAAAAATATTTATCAGCCTCTAATGGAAAAATTGAAGTTAACAAATACACCTATACTCTACAATGACAACTACCCATAAACTGCTTAGCTATATCCTCAAAAAATTAATGTGCAATCAATCAAAACCAATCTGAAGCACTAGGCCTACTCGTCAACAAAAAGTGATAAGCACAACATACTGATATCGACGTCATCTGCCAGCAGCATCTTATCTTCCTCTTTGATGCCCATCAGCTTCCGAAACTTAGCCGCAGACTTGCCACTCTCGTCTGCAGAGAACGATGAAGTCGCCCACTGCACTTTGTTTTCCTACAAACCATACAACATGAAGCACTTCTATTACACCTCCATACCATTATTGGAAATAATGGTATGGAGAACTTTATATATAGAGATGAGCAGAGAACTGTTTTTAATAAATACAACAGTCAAGTATACAAATCATCCACTCAATAGAGATGAGCAGAGAACTTTAGTAAATACAACAGTTAAGTATACAAATTATCCACTCAATAGAGATGAGCAGAGAACTTTAGTAAATACAACAGTCAAGTATACAAATTATCCACTCAATAGAGATGAGCAGAGAATTTTAGTAAATACAACAGTCAAGTATACAAATTATCCACTCAATAGAGATGAGCAGAGAATTTTAATAAATACAACAGTCAAGTATACAAATTATCCACTCAATAGAGATGAGCAGAGAACTTTAGTAAATACAACAGTTAAGTATACAAATTATCCACTCAATAGAGATGAGCAGAGAACTTTAGTAAATACAACAGTTAAGTATACAAATTATCCACTCAATAGAGATGAGCAGAGAACTTTAGTAAATACAACAGTCAAGTATACAAATTATCCACTCAATAGAGATGAGCAGAGAACTTTAGTAAATACAACAGTCAAGTATACAAATTATCCACTCAATAGAGATGAGCAGAGAACTTTAGTAAATACAACAGTCAAGTATACAAATTATCCACTCAATAGAGATGAGCAGAGAATTTTAGTAAATACAACAGTCAAGTATACAAATTATCCACTCAATAGAGATGAGCAGAGAATTTTAATAAATACAACAGTCAAGTATACAAATTATCCACTCAATAGAGATGAGCAGAGAACTTTAGTAAATACAACAGTCAAGTATACAAATTATCCACTCAATAGAGATGAGCAGAGAACTTTAGTAAATACAACAGTCAAGTATACAAATTATCCACTCAATAGAGATGAGCAGAGAACTTTAGTAAATACAACAGTCAAGTATACAAATTATCCACTCAATAGAGATGAGCAGAGAACTATACAAATTATCAACTCAGATAGAGATACAAGCTCAATAAGATAGAGAGCAGAGAGATCCACTCAATAGAGATGAGCAGTAAATACAACAGTCAAGTATACAAATTATCCACTCAATAGAGATGAGCAGAGAATTTTTAAATACAACAGTAAGTATACAAATTATCCACTCAATAGAGATGAGCAAGTATCAAGTATACAAATTATCCACTCAATAGAGATGAGCAGTCAAGTATACAAATTTTAATAAATACAACAGTCAAGTATACAAATTATCCACTCAATAGAGATGAGCAGAGAACTTTAGTAAATACAACAGTCAAGTATACAAATTATCCACTCAATAGAGATGAGCAGAGAACTTTAGTAAATACAACAGTTAAGCATACAAATCATCCACTCAATAGAGATGAGCAGAGAACTTTAATAAATACAACAGTCAAGTATACAAATCATCATTTCTGACTCATAAATTTGCAACACGAGCTAATTAGGAGACTGTCTGGAAGACAGATTGCAATCTACGGGCTCAGTATTAACAATTGTTATTGTACAACAGATGCCTTTTATAATTATATAATTAAATTGGCAGGTAAATCCTGGTGGGCTGCTTTGACTCGAGAGTAAAACATTTTTCGAATTGTTACCTGAAACTCTCAGCTCGTATAAGCAACACAATATGGCCATCAACAGCTATGTATATACGAGCAATCTTATTCAAGTTATTACTCTTCGGTCATCAAGGACTTAGCAAATAGGTTGAGGTAATATAGGCTGGTCTTTCAAAATATGCTGATACCAAGCCACTTCAGTCTCGTCTTTAGCTGCTATAACAAACCACACTCAGTACTACAATATAGCATACTAGAATTAACACTACAAACCAAGTAAACACTACAAACCTCCTTCTCAGTTTCGCCATCTTTATCTTTGCCGGCTTTAGACCACAACAATTTCCTCTTTTTTATCTGCTCAGCGTACTTGAGCGGGTTAACAGCAGCGGGATTGTAGTAGCTGGGAAGTGCTACTCCTGTTATCTCCTGAGCCTAGTGAAACATGTCAGTATCAACTATTAAAACTCAATTAATGTTACTATTGTTATAATATATTATTGAGAGCTGTGCACGTTAACGTTTAAACATACATCACACAAGTCACAAGTATATATGATCAATGTTACTGAAACACTTGCAACAAACAGCTTTCTTAATAGTCAGCATTGACCAGCCAATGCAGTAGATCACTCAACACTGATGGCAACGCTACAGCAGTTCAAATAACTTGGCAAGAACTGCGCTACGAGTCATCTCTAATTATGCAAAAAATGAAGTTTGTTGGTTTCATTTTTCTTAGGCACTGGAACAGCTACATCAGAGGCAAATTCATTTAGAGCATATGAAGTTTTATATGAATTACCAATGAAAGCTGCGAGTTTAGAATACTCAGCAGATAAACCGTCCTTTGCAGGAGCCTTATTAAATATCATCACAGCCTTATTTCGTTTTATTTATTGATTAATCAAAACTGTACATTAACTTGTGAAAGAAAGTAATCAGCATAATCAGAGAGAGAGAGCGAGAGAGAGATAGAGTGAGAGAGAGAGGAGAAAGAGAGGGGGCAAAAGAGAGACAGACATAGAGAGCGAGAGAGATAAGAGTGAGAGAGAGAATAGCAGAAACCTTTTGATGCATGGCAGCCATTGTCTGCTGGAGAGCTTGTTGCGGCGTGACCCGCTCACCGGGGTTACCTTGTGCCATCGTCAGCGGGTTGTTCAGTGGCAGTACGCTCTTCTTCTCGTTGGGGTGAACTAATAAACACAAACAGATGTCAATTAACAACTAATTACACACTGTAATTGATATAATTAACAACTAATTACACACTGTAATTAAATAGCAAATAATTAATGAATTACACACTGCAATTGATACAGTTAACAACTAACCAATTACACATTGTAATTGATTTAATTAACAACTAATCACTGTAATTTATAAAATTAACAACTAATCAATGTAATTGATATAATTAGCAGGGCGTATGAAGCTGTTCACTGCACAATCACTCTAACACTTGCCAGGGTGCACTGAAATGTACAGAACATTTTGCTTGAAACTTCGAATACATAATTTACAAAATATATTATCTAACAGCAAAATAAATCGTCCAAGAGCTAACTTCGCAGAATAACTCAATGCGCTTCGCTTGATAAACTATGAGATAAACTTAACTTGTTAACTAATATAACACTTATTAAAGCATTATTAATTTAATAAAACTATCAGTACAACAGTACGATGTAGCATCACAAAGATAAAACTTTAACAGGTAAACAAAACCTATAAGAGATTAACCCTAATACAAGTTCAAATGAAAGAGAACGACGTCTACAAAAGAAGCAAACACTCACTCAGATCGACCTTCTGTCCACCAGATGGACCCTCCAGCGACAGTGTCTTGCTGGCCAGTAACTGAGCTGCCGTTAGATTAGACGACAGCGGCAGAGCAGCAGCAGCTGTAGTATTAACTGCAGCAGCAGTGGCACCTGATTGCAGCAGCTGGGCCTTGAGATGTTCCTTGAAGTTCTTTGGTTTCCTGTCTCTCCCGTAAGATCTGCTCCTACTTCTACTCTTCCGGCGCCTTCGCGACGACTCTCTGTCTCTCCTGCTGCCGCGGTCGTCCCCATGCCGCCGACGTCTGTGCGATGGAGACCTGCTGTCTCTGTCATCCTTCTCGTGACGTCTAGATGACTTCTTATGTCTATCTCTCGAGGAGCCGCGTTCCTTACTTCTGCTGCGACTTCTTGAGTGACGTCTTCTAGATCTCTCCTCACTGCTATCCGCCGAACGACCGCGGTTCCTCTTAGACGAGTCAGGACTGCGACGATGTTTGCGTTTAGAGCTGGATGAGTGTTTGTCGTCTCTAGAGTGCTTCCTTTCCTCCGAGTCGTCTCTGCGACGTCTACGATGATCAGGAGATCTGTGCCGAGATCTTGATGCATCGCCAGATTTATCCTACATACGCATCAACACGTCACCATCGTGCATTACGATAAGTCAGTACAACGATAAAACAAAAGGCATGCCCAAATTAGTTTTGCAAGTTTAACACATCGTCAGTGAATAGTGCGTCTCTAGTAAGACTCCACTGCACATTGATCACAATAGGACATTGCTCTCTATCTCTAAACTATAGGCCTACTATAAGTTATCTAGCTATAACCTATCTAGCTGTAAGCTATCTATAAGCTATCGAGTTGTAAGCGGTACAGATTGCAAAATAATTTGCATGCGAGACATTAAATTCAAATCTAAAATAAGAAAAACGAATACAATTCAGGTTAAGGTTAGCACGAATGGCATGATATAAATGTCTTTGCTATATTTAAAACATTTTTGGACTCAAAGAGAACTGCAATGGATACAGGTTGATGAATAAACACAAAATAGCTCCTATGATTGCCGTTTTAAACTCGTCAATTATTTATTATATAATAATATAGCAATCATAATTGCTGTAGCAGTATAAGAAAGTACTGACCGATGAATGCTTGCTGTGAGCCACTGATGAACGAACACCTATCGAGTCTACTCTATCAGACCTCCTCTCATATTCTCCTGATCTCTTCAACTCCGAAACAGGAATTGCATTCTCAGCTAGCGCAAGCAACTTCTTCCTGATTCTCTCTTCGGGATCTTCCTCGACCTTAGAATTCTCAGCGCTGGAAGCTTCCTTATCGATGTGCCCCACCTCCTTAGATGGTTTGGCATCTGACGAAGGCGTGACTTCACCTAACGGATCAGATTTATCCGAATCTTTCCTCTTGGAAGATGACCTGGTCTCGGAAAATTTGTGCTGCTTATAAGCTGACGACTCATCTTCATCATCATTGCTGCTGGAACTGCTGTGGCGACGAGATTTTTGCCGAGATTTTGGAGATGCTTCTCGATGAGACAAACTGCTGCTGGAGTGAGACGAGCGACTGGAACCACGACGTTTTCTCTTCTATAATACGATCAGCAAAGCACATCTTAACAAAACATCCTATATCACGCTAATAACAAAACACAATTATTATATCAACAAAACACAAAAAGCATATCGTTATAAGAGAGCATACAGTTACTATTCTCGTCGTTAATGTCAGATACTGAAAGATTTTAGGCAAGATGGTACTAGATATTAGCTGCAAAGAAATATAGGCTTTGAAAGTGTATGATACTAGCATATTTACATTCCACTAGAACGGAGATGTCTCAATACCCTCCGAAGAAGTATCAATAGGTGCTCTGCTACAGTGAAGCACATTTAGTACTACAACAAATACTGATAAGATCCAGTAAGTAGTTTATACTAAATGTTTATTTAGAGCCTTGACTAATCCATTAGACACTAAATCATTTTAAAATTCTGTTTAAAACTTTGTACTTGGTAAGACTAACGAGGCAACACTAGTGTCAGTTCGTCACTCAACAGTATACCATGTATATAGTGAACCCAGATTAGAATTCTACACACACTTCTCTGAAGCTGGAACCTAATGGATACAGCCACTGCGATATTCAATATAACAATAGAATATTTAACTGAAAATCTGTGTAGGAATGTATAGCTTAGAAAACGGCAAACCTTATCAGCGCTACTGTGTGATTTAGCAGCTCTATCTGAGTCACTGCTTTCATCAGACGATGAACTGGGGCACCTGTCGAGAGATTTCTTCTTATCATCTGCAAATATCACGCACACCAACGTTCATACCATTTCATTTCTCACAGGTTCGCCTAAATTGGCATAGTAGCACATATTTGCAAAATACAAAAATACATATAAATAAAATCTAAGTGATTCCAAAGCTAAGCAAACATAAACTATATCAATTAACGAGTAAGAATTGATTCAAGTATGGACAAGGTATGGCCATTTGTGAAGGGACTAGCTCATTGATTGATGGAGAGTATTTTATGGATGGTACAGCAGTCTCTTAACAGGAACATGTGCCTTGAACCTGCCACTTCGCCGAACACTAGAGGAAGAGATAAATTTGTGGCAATAGTGCAAACGGAACAGAAAATATCTACATTTAGAGAATGAGGAATCAACTTTCCAAAATGTCAGAGAAGTAACAAATAGTTTATATTGAGAGATGTATCCACTTAATAAAAAGATTAAGATCTATAAATTACAGGCAAAAAACTTTTAATTCACTGAGCCACCAATTCACAATATAAAATACAAATACTGGACACATATATTTCTAGACATAGTCAAAACAATACTATATATTCTTTATTTTCAATCACATTCATAAAGGAACAGCAGTAACTTTTAAAACTGCTATTTAATAACTGCTCTCTAGAGCATAATTTCAAACCAGTTTATAAACACTATGGGGAACGGTAGATCACGCATCAAGGTCAACCAAAAAACTACAGTTTATAATCAGCTATTCATAAAAAATTAATACTTACATGTGCACTTTAAACTCATAACAAATCAATAGAATAAAATAGGATATAATAGATACAGTTAGATCTGCAATACACAGAATTCATTTTTTGGAATCGGAGCCAACAATAATATCCTGATTCCTTTGTTCTATGCAATTGACTGTTCAATGTATACTCACAATGTCTCCTAATTTGTTTCTACACAAACTCAGGCCGACAGTTTTCAGAACAAATTTACATCTGACCACGTACAAAATCTGAATAACTTGCATCTTCAATATATTAAGAGGACTACTAAATATAAAGAATCTATCAAAATCGAACAAATTAAGAAAAATACATACCGCTATCTTTTCTTTTCTTGACTGATTTGTCTGAACTACTGCTATCAGTTGAACGATCACGGGAACTGCATTCATGTGACATCTTTCGCTCATGTGACATCTTTCGTTCATGCGACAACTTTCGTTCATGCGACAACTCTCGTTCATGCGACATCTTTCGTTCGTGTGGGTTTTCACTAGATTTGACCTCCAACACGACAGACTCAGCCTCTTTCCTAATGCTCTCAGCAATGTCTGTAGAACTTTCTTCACTATTCTTCACATTCTCTGACACCACTGGCTTAGGTTTGCGTTTACGACCAATTACTGTACCATAAGCATTCACTTCTAATTCGTACTCGTCATCATCTTCTTCATTATTTTGATCAGGATGACTGGAAGTTGATTCCGGTTTCTCCAGATTGCCAGCCACAGTCTGTAATGTATCTTCTATGGTAGAATCTTTTAAATTACTACCTACCGATGTCCTACACAACTCTACAGAGTTCTCTATCTTTTTGGCGTCATTTGATTCTTTACAGCCATCTTTGCATTTTAAGGCAGTTTCTCCAATTATCTTCTCAAAGGAGTCCCACTCGTTCTCCAGATTAACCTTTCCCGCAGCGCCGACAGTCTCAGTCCTTACATGTCCAGCCGATGTGCTCAATTCATTTTGTTCCTTAATCGCCACCTGTATCACATTCTAACACAAAAAACATGAAAAACAACACCGTTAGTCTCGATTCTAATCCATAAAATCAGTATATTATTTATTTCATACCAAATAAAAAATTCAAGTATAAGTGGAGCAAATTCACAACAAAATTACTATCTAGAATTCATCTAACAAATAACTGGTAATTAAAGATAAAGGTACACATATGATGAATCATTTAGGGTTATAAAGTGGATGGGCTGCAGGTGATTGAAAAAGTGTCACTAGCCAGATAAATCTGTAGGCTCCTAGTGCATTAGATATCTCATGACAGGTACACTGAACCAGTCAGCGGTGTGACGAGTCCGTCGAATGTCAACTAAAACAACTAACGAAACTTTTCTCCCTAACCTTTTCAAAGGTTGCATTATAAGCTTACATGCAGGTTACTTCCATAGGGAACTAGACATGTTTCTTCTTAACTATTTTATAGAACTGCAAATATATTTCAACATCAGGTTGATGATTTGCTGGTAAAGAAATAATTACACGTAATCAAGAGAAATTGTCAAATCTCGCTACAAATTCGTGACCCCTTAATATATATATTTTAAAACCACACGTTGAAACAATATTTATTTAGGTTTTGTATAGAGCGGTAGATAAGAATAAGAAGACAGAATCATGAGAATGTTCATTGATCCTGTCAACTCATTCTGTACTCACGTATCGATGGCATTTTGCTGGAAGACCCTGATTTCATCAAGCCTCACGGGACATGGCTTCACATCGTCACACACGCGCAGGCGTATGTACTTAGAGAATTTCTTCATTGAGACATTTTTATGTGTATATATAAATAGCAAAAATTGTTATATTACCATGTCAAAGCAGTAAATACACTATTAACATATCAGTTGCGTCATTCAAACAGCAAACGCTAGCAAATACAGTTTTTGAAAACAATTTATTGGAACTGCAGCCAATCAATATATTAAATTTCGCTGCATGAGTTAAGAAAATCCAAAGAATAAGGATGGTTAGAAGTAAAAGTCCGAATCGATTAGCAGTTAGAATATGCTTTGTACAAAACATTCAGTCTAACTACACACTGTCTAAACATTATCATAATTGCCACTGGAATTAATGAAAATCTGAATAACAAAACTACAGTAAATGAACAAGCATGTAAATATTGTTTGCAGAGTAAACAAATTGTTACTATTTATAATACGGTACTCTATAAAGCAATTGGTTTATTAGAAAGACAAATGTGCAATAAAGACAGTACCTTAACTCACTAAACATGTCAGACATATCATGCTGATAATATAACATTTATTAAAAATTAAGGACTTAAAATAATCTCTCTCATTCCCCTCCTTAACTAACTTTCAATCTCAATTTGCTGGCTAATAATTACAACCGGCTACGCTGACAAGAAACAAATATCGGAAATATGGGCTAACAAATACAGTAGTTTAAATACCCCAGAATGAGAGAGAGGTGATCGAGCGCTGACCGGATCGAGTGTAGAAGGTGCTGCAGGCGAGGGAGATCTGGACGCAGCCGACGATGAATCGTCCATCTCATCATATCCCACAAGAGATTTCATTTTCTTTTCTCTCTCCGCCATTTTATCCGCCATCTTTACGAACGTCGTCAGGAAAAATCGAAGTGTTACCATTAAAAGATTGACAAAAAGGTTGCAGCCGAGTCATGAATTTTGGTGAATTTGACATTTCGTTACTCAATCAATCAATAAGAATTTAACGTCCGGTTCATGGGAGCCCATACGACTAAAACCAGGGAGGCAAAAGTTTGTTTGAGCAACGCGGGTTTCCAGAGCCACCTAATCTTGGAAGGACAGAATGGAAAATGAATATGTGAGGATGAATTTTAATGTTGAGGGGATCGGGGATAGGTTGATAGACCACAATTGACTTGGGATGCGGTAATTAAGAAGGACATGAAAAATAGGGGATTGACTGATGATATGGTGTGGGACAGGGAGGACTGGAGAAAGTCTATTCGTACCAAGACCCTGGTTAAACTGGGATTTAAGGGAAAATGATGATGATGATGATGATGACAAATAGTGCCTATAGTGCCTATTGCACGAATAGGGCCTACTGAAGTATTGTCGAAAATGAAGTTCAAATATTCAAATCTGTTTATTTCTAAAAAGTAAACACGCATTATAGTGAAACGATCGACTATGTTGACATCTATAAGTTTTTAATACCACATGTTTAAACCGTTAGGCAATTTATTCCATTTTCCGTGTAACCACTCCAGTGAATGTCCGAGATTTTACTCTCAGATCAGCGTCACTGGGATTCGAACCCACGAGGGTTCAATTCACCTCAGAATCTGTCATTTAAAACTTCATGACGTTACCCCTACGCTATTAAGACATTCTACTATCTATACTATAAAGTATTTCTACTATCTATACTACAAAGTAAAACCAATTATTTTGGAAATTGCTCTAATCTTCAAACAAAAACTGTAGCCTTCGAGGCTGAAGACCAAATTTATTTATCACTTTAGTTACAAATGCTTCGTCATTGTTGCATCGTTGACGATGAACACTCATCGTGCAGAGCCCATCCTACCTATTCTCTTCCATTGTGGCTCGCAACCATGTTTTCACTCTACGTAATGTGCTGAACGATCTTTCGACGGTACATGTTGTAGCAGGTAAAGCAAGTCCAGTTTGAATTGCTGTTACAATTGCTGGGAAAAAGCTCAGAGGAGTGGATTAACTGATCGCGATACGGTATATTTTCGATGTCTCTTTGTGGTTTATTACTAATATTCCAATTTACGAACCATGTTTTAATTTCAGATGAGAAATTTTCCAGGATAGGCTTATAGGTCTCACTTAATCTTTTACCAACTTCCATTATCTGCGTTAATTCTTTCATATTCTTTGGATGCACTTGGAATAAACTATATCCTCCATCATTTCCTTCTGAAAATCTTTCGTCTAAAGATGTCAGTAATGAGTCTAAATATGGAATGAATATCACTCTTCTGTAGTATTCATTCAAAGACAAGAATGGAGTATTTGATCGATGCATTTGCCTGTTTGTCTGTCTAGGACACGTTAGTTCTACGTCCAGTGCTTCCGCCACAATTTTAGCCTCTGTCATTACTAAATCAAATTCTACTTCGCCATTTGTTCTATGGAGACTTATAATATTTTTCAATTCATTAATGTGTTTTTTGACAGACTGAATGTTCGTTTCAATAGCTTGCAGTTTATTAGTTACAGGTTCCAACATTGACGAATATTTGGAAATTATGTGAAGGCAGACAATGAAGCTGGTCGTTGTTCCGGCACTGTATAGCTGGTAGGCTTGTTGCCGCGTTCCACTATTAGATGCGTTTGCAGCTAAATCCTTCAGTGTCATAATAATGTGTGGATAATTCTGGCAGAATACTCTGATGCCCTTATACTTAGCGGACCATCGAGTTTCACACAGAAGAGGCATGTTAGTAACTTACGTTCTTCTTAGCACACTGTCGCGAAAGAATTTACTAATTTCCTTGATTGTACGATTGTGTTTCGGACTTCAACGACTTCATTTAAGTCGTTGACTACAAGATTTAGTCTATGTGGTGCACAGCGAAAGAAGTTAGCCATTGGATATGTATCTCTTATAAGTTTTTGGACACCTCCAATCTTTCCAGACATGGTTGAGCAATGAGCATCCATCGTATCCTTGCCCAACTAGTTTATGCAAATTCAAACCATACCTATCTAGTGCAGTTAGAATTTCTAGAGAAATTGAATTAGCAGTCAGTTCTTTTAATGGTATAAATCCTAAGAAATCTTCTTGAACAAAGTATCCATTTGCGCCAGCGCCACTATTTTTCACATATCGGATGCCTATTGATAACTGCTGTATTCCAGCTATATCAGCCGATTCATCTGCAAGAACTGAGAATCCCACGCTGCTATTAATAGTCTTCACAATTTCGGATCTGGACGAATTGCAAAAGTGACCTGATTTGGGCTGGAGTCAAGTACATTCCGGCCAGGGCTGGCTATGCCAGATTTATGCCATATACCGTTTAGGCATGAAGAAACAAATCAAATTTGCCCATGTATGTAACATATAGACAACATACTACCTTTAAATGAGGGAGGCACTGCCCTGCCCGAATTTTTCCAGGGTGGCAACTGCCCCGTTTGCCAGCCCTAATGGGCGCCCATGGTCCGGTTCCTCGCCATAAGGCAATGTCAGGGACGTCTCTTGCGAACTCTACACAAACAGGCGCCAAAGAAGCATAGCACGAGGACGACTGAGTACACAGAGACCACAAGAGAGACACAGAAAGTTAGTTACCATTTATTTTTAAGATTAGTTGATATTGGCTCAAACGGAAAGTCTAATTCGCTGTTTAAAATAATTATCTCCGTAACTTTTCTTTTATTAGGTACGTATCACGGATGAGATTATATTCAACAGCGTCTTTGATCACCGTCTAAGCATTGTGATCTTGACCAAATCCTACTAAATTTGGCTTAAAAGTCACGACGCTGCTGTTTTACAGTCGTAAGCTGATAGACAATATGCACTGAACACAATGATAAATACAGGAAAAATTATAACATGTTCCTTAAATTGACATTTATATTGGTATTGACCCCGTAGAAGCTGATGATTACATACGCCTGCATAGCATTTTACCATTTCCTATATCTTCTAATATATATATCTAAAGAAACACATTGAAAACGATTATTTTGTGCTTTTTAGATCAAACTGCTAGGATCGTCAACAGAAATACAGCATTTGCGAGCAAACTGCGTCCGGCCTTCACCTTCAGTTTTTATGGACTGAATATGGTTTATTTTATGATTATTATGTCTGAATGGTGGGGGGCTGAGCACCGGATTTAGGGAGGCTTAGCCCCCCCCCCCCCAGCCCGCAGACTCCTCTCTGACTGTTTGGTAACCGAGTTCGCGACTATGCAAGTTTGGCCATGAATTGGGTTGACTTATGAGTGGGGCGATTTTGCCGCCTGAAAACTTTAAATTTCTACTTCATTTTGCAAAAATTTCAGTCGAAATTATTACCTAAAGCTTAAATACAATATCCTGTTATTAATTCGTTACGCTATTTCGTAGTTTGCACAGGAGATTCAATTAAATCATTTGCTTACATTATTGAAGTGAAACATAAGAATGCAATCGACGTTACTTGCACTGTTTGAAGTACATGTAAGTTTTGTTTTAACAAGTTTTTCAAACAATGTGAAACTTCATTTTTCAACGCCGACAAAATTTAATGTGGCATCGAAGCCACGGGTTGCACAAAGTAACCTCAGCACTGGCGAGCAGCATTAGCGAATGCGTTCAGTCGTTTACTCCTTTCGAAAATATTAATTCAGTAAACAATACGCAGGCCTACTCGAATATTATAAATGCCACGTTAGATGTGTTGGGTTCTCCCGTTGTGTGGCAGTTTTTGCCCCACTTCGGGTGCCAATTGTTGAGTTCTCAATTCCTCTCTCCGTTATAAGAGTTTGGAAATGAAGTCGTGGGTTCGATTTTTCCAACTCTTCATGCTTTGGCGGTATTAATCTTGAGGATGCAAGGATCTCTTGCTCATATAGCCAGTTAGAGGCTAAATCAATCAGACTGGAGCTGCTATGAACAGAACTCATGCTTATTCTTTCAATGTATGATAATTTATAGTATTTGTATGTTATTTGTAATTATCTGTATAAATTCTAAATAAAATAAGAATATTGACACAAAAGCTAGTGATTAATTATTTTAAACGATTGATTATTAACAAAGAAACACGATAGCAATAAACGAGTTAAAACATTAAACATAAAGATAGAATAGAATATTAAACGAATACTACGAAACAATTAATAAAATGCTAAAAATAGGCGATAAATATGAAGTCACTCTACTTATAGTCAGTTAGCTAAATATCTGTATTTGCAATTAAAATACGAGATAGAAATTTGGAAACGAGTTATTGGCTTCAAGGCACTCCTCGCTTATGTGATTTGATACTTTCCCTCTTTTCTTCTTTATTATCTGACTGTTAACACGTAAGGTGTTATTTTACAGTCGTTTTTAGCTGAATCTGTGAAAAAGACGCGTAACTAGAATAGGCAACTAGCAAATTGCGCTTTTCATAGATTTTAGGACCCGCAATCGCCTGACTGAGATCTAGAAGGATAACGCTTATCTAGAGTGGACAACTAGAAAATTAGCGTTCTTCGTAGAACTTCAGTATTATTCTCTTCTGTCTTCTTTTCTTTCTTTCTTCTGACTGTTAACATAAGAGGTGTTATTTCACAGTCGTTTAGCTGAATCTAAGGCAAAGACGCTTAACTAGACTCAGGCACTAGTAAATAGCGCTTTCCGTAGAATTCAGGATTGTAGTCGTTTAGTTGAATTCTATGAAACACTTATCTAGATTATGCACTAGAAAATTAGTGTTCTTCATAGAAATTCGCTATTTCCTGATCCTGTCTTCCTCTTCAATCTTCTATCTGCACTTCTTTCTTCTATCTTTACTTCTTTCTTCTATCTTTACTTCTTTCTTCTATCTTCACTTCCTTCTTCTATCTTCACTGCCAACACCAACTGTTGTAAAGCAGCTATTTCTACCTGAATTGACAAGGAGACGCTTTATCTAGATTCAACTCTAGTAATCGGCGTTTCTTGTACAATCAAGGATTTATACGTTCAATGAATTGAGATATTGAAATGGTGCCGTGATTAACCGACCTATGGAGGAATAGACGACAATTCCACACAATATCTGCAATCCCGTGAGGCACAATCGTTCTAATATAGTTTTCGTATTTTTCGTGCTAACTATCACCGACCTATAGAAAGTGCATAGTAGCAGTACTTCCTACGAATGCAGTCAGAAATTCAGAATCTTGTATGAAATCTACTAATTTATGTGTTTGTCGCAATAATTCATTAAAAATTATATTTAGACAAGTTCAGCTAGTAATTCCGTACATGCCAGAGTTCAGGAGTGAACTAAAATTCTATGGCCTGTCCTCTGGTAATATAGCATTGATCGAGGCCATGCTCAGCAGCCAATCAGAATCAAGCCCTTCATAAGCATTTCTCCACCCAACTCCACGAGTGTTTGCTATGCATGCATGTCTCTTATGCATATAATTTGTATTATTGCTTTATATAATGTGCTAGTTTTTACTGAATGTCATATCATGTCTAGCTTAGAATCAGTTTTTAAATGAATACACCAATAATAAAAAATCATATCTCAATATATGAGGGTTAAACGTCTAATTACATGTTAATTTGCATTTCCTCATTACTTAATTTAATATTCTCGTTTCATAACCTTGCAACTCTAACGCAAAATAAATTCTAATGAACATACGCTGAAATGAATACTCATCTCAATGCAAAAAGATCAATTTAAACATCTAAATACAAACATGAGTGCAAATAAAGTTAATTCCAAACACATGGGTGAGAAATAAAATATGTAACACATTTAGTTGCGCTACATTACAGTGAAACGTCAAAGCATCTTTTATTCCCATCTTACTTTAAGATTAAATTGCAAATCATGTATCAGATTACAATATACAATTTATTAAAATATCTCTCAATGAACAACTAGCGATCTGAAATAATACACATCTTGTCCATGGTACAGTTCAGAGCAATTTACATATATTTTTAATAGTAAATATAACTCAAGATTACTTGTTAAGTGCTATAGAGTGAAGCCACTACTTGCAATAGTGCAGCAAAAGATAAATATTCCCGCTCTCACAGAGCCAGTCATGAATATTGAATAGAATTTTAATTTCTCAAATCACTTTAAATATATCACAATTGAATAAAAAATAGCACTACAATGGCTTCAAAGTACATAACCCAGATTTCTTATAGATGACAATTATCTAAACGGGATTAATGCTAATAATGGTAAGCCTATTCTATTTTGGAAATATAAAAGTTAGTAGCATCCTGTATGGCTAATTCTTCAAATTTGAATTAAATGGAAAATGAATACAACGATTGCAATAAATTTTGCCCTTTCTTATGTGCTTTTACGGATTTTGGGTGTTGACGTAAAAAAGTCATTTTTGATTGTATTGTGCTATTGTCAAAATTTTTTACCGTATAAATTTTCACCATTATAACAGGGAGGGGTAGGTATCATAGAACACTATAATTTTTACTCCTTATTTTCACGTTTAAAATCATCATTATCAACAAATTCCATGGTGAATTTATTGACTTTTAAATGAATATCCTTACTAATGAGTTTAGTCAGATAATGTAGAAGGGCCAGAGTTTGAAGATAAGGAGGCCTAAGTACTAAAGTGTATTTCTTTGCAGATAAGCAGCTAATGATGGCAGGGCCAGAATTTGGAAGATAAGATAAGAAAAAAGTGTCTTTCATTGGAGCTAAGTCAAGATCTAAACAGAATGGTCGAACATATAGAGTTATAGTGGATAGCCTAATCATGACCCCTATAGTTTCAATGACGCTACTTTTCCACTAATTAACGCAGGCCTCCAGGTGTTCTAAATCATAACGACAGCAATCTCTACAGTAGGCTATGCTGAACATAACATGCTTCAACTTTAATCTGGGTCAATCATTTCAACATTTTAAGTTAATTAGCTTAATATGGAATTATGAACTAATATAGCTAGCCTACTTGAATACGCGAAAGATTTAAAACTCTGAAGGATGGCGCAGTTACGCGTTACTTTAAACAGTGATTTAAGCTTACAGAATATCGAATTGTGACTTATCCGTAGTTACGCCACTGTTGAGATTCAAGCCGCTGACTACCTCACTAGTGAATAACGCCATTAATATTTAATAATATTTTAATATTTAATTAATATTTAATATAAGCTGCGTCAAGCGCTTCAACACTTGTAGTGTAATGTGGAGGAACGCCAGATAGGCCTATAGTTAGTGATAATTAACTTATTTTGTTGAATATGGAATAGGCTGCTTGAGTGAGTGAGTGAGTGAGTGAGTGGGTGAGTGAGTGAGTAGGTGAGTGAGTGTGTGAGTGAGTGAGTTAGTTAGTGAGGGAGTCAGATAATGAGTGAGTGAGCGATTGATTGAACAAATGGTTGAGTGATTGAGTGAGCGATTGATTGAACAAATGATTGAGTGAGAGAGTGAGTGATTGTTGGAATAAACGATTGAGTGAATGAGCGAGCGAGGAGTAATCTGTTTCGCTTAATTGGCAGTACTTTGTTACAGCCTGCATTAATTCGATTGCAACTTAATTTATAAAATTGAGAACTTTTTCATATCATGTGAAATTTTATAATCACACAGGCTTCTACAGTAGTTCTTTGCTCGTCTCCCGATATGCAATGCCACGTCATACTTTGCAGATAATTATAGTCGAACAGTTTCGATCCTATCAGTTACTGATCTTGCATGAAACACAGGTGAATGAGATGCATGGATTATCTGTAAGCCCACATCCTAGCATACATAAAATGTACTTATAAATAATTATATTACTAAATACTTAGTAAGTACACATGAACTATATTGTGTGTAGGCTCTAGGCTTACAGTATATATAAGTATTATACGCGTAGATGTAGGCCTACAGATACTAATGCCAAAGAATATTTAAATAATTCCGCTATTTCACTAATTCCTTTTTTCAATTTTGCTTTGTTTACCTATTACAGGGTGGATGAAAAGTAGCATATAAAAGTTATTTACTAAATTGAGTGTTCACGGGTTCTATTTTACTCTAAATCGGACATTTTTGTAGGCTAAAAGATAATTTTTACGAATATAAAGAATCTCAAAAGGTAAACTCTAGCGGATAAAAATCTCACAATTTCTCAAGCATCTAAAATCTGCAAGGAAAGAAACTATACCCAGTCCACGGTCAGTTTGAAACTGTAGCCTCGGAGACAAACCTTTTGCATTTCGAATTTTGTTGGTTACTCTAATCACTGTGCCCCTAGGGCTAAGTCTCTTGGACACCAGAATAAACATAGATGTTGAGAGATATTGAACATAATGAGCCTCAAGAGAATATATAATACTCCTTGCGAAGCGAGGAACGCATCAAACGGGGATTTCGCAGAGAGGAACGCATCAAACTGGGCTTGCGCAGAGAGGAACGCATTAAACGGAGCTAGTGCATCTGACGCAGAACTATCGACATCGACCAGGTGGAGTTCAAATCTAAGTATATCTCCAGTTACAAGCAAATGCCTAATTGGGAGAAAATTCGAGCGGACCACATCTCGTGAACATAATGGAAATTGTTGCCTTACACGAGACAATTGCTTGAGGTCAACTCCTGCCGAGAAATACCGTAACAAGTCTGTGACTACAGACTACACCACATTGTCTGAAGCAACAAAAGTCAGGCATATCTCACCTGTTACGTCTAGAAAAACATCGAATCATAAATTTAAAGATTCTTCTGAAAGAAGAAATATTCATCGAGTAAGTTAATTTTGTTAACGTGCCGTAAATTAATTGTTTAATCAGATTTAATTTATTTTTTTAATTTGTATGAGGTTTTGAGGTTTCATAATTTGTTTCAGATAAAATTATAGAACCTAAAAGTAATAGCACTTAATAGAGAGGATCATCCATGATTATTCCCATGTTTAAACTATGATGCAGTATGCTTTTAATTATTTAAAAATAGCTGACCGATGATCGAGTATAACTTCATTTTCTGATCAGTTCAAATGTGTCAATTTTTTTATTCAATGTGAATTCTAATGTACGAAAAACTGAATCTAAACCAATATCAGAAAGGCATTCGGTTGGTGAGAGCCTAGGCTACAAAAATTGCTGAAACAAATTGTCCATTCCCGACCCTAGCTAAGCTGGGATTCAAGAGAAAAGAGAAAGAAGACGATGATGACGATGACGACGACGATGACGATGATGATGATGATGATGATGATGATGATGATGGTGGTGGTGGTGGTGATGATGATGGTGATGATGATGATGATCTGAATTCCAATGTGATGTGACTCAATGTAAAACGGATCAACGAAAGTCTAAAGCACAGTTGGACCAATATCAATGCTCAATTAGCAGAATAGCGTCAGTCATTATAAGTTTTAACTGAAAAGTTGCACCCATATTCCACAACGTATCGGCTACTATGAATCATTGGAAGTTTACTGACGGTACATTTTTAAATCCTAAAATGCCTAAAATCACAATAATATTATCTCCGTCATAGTTTCTGTGTGCTAATCCCGCTTGAATCCTAGGCAACATTTGTTAAACTTTCTGAATGATATTCTGAATACGATATTTATTTTTATTTATATAAAAGGCGTACTTCGGTGTGTGTATTAGTGCTTATGATGTTTGTAACGATTTTTTTATTTTAATTATTTTAATTAATATATTTTAATATTGTATCATTACGTTTGCTTTTGTATACATGTAGTATTGCTAGCAAAACCATGATTTGGTGATTAGATATAATAATTATAATTATATTATATAACCAATAATTAGTTTTATTATTATTATTATTATTATATCCGTGTTGAACCCGTGTGTGGTTGGTACCACTGCAGAATAGGGCAACCGCAAACAAGCTGCCGCGTGTACGTAAGAGGCGACTAAGGCAGGAGTTGAGGAAGGCAGAGGGGATCACCTAACTATGAAATTTTCCCCCAGGATTAAATGACAGTTAATTCATTATTAAATTGAGGAAGGCAAAGAGAAACCACAGAAGCCATATTATTCCCAAGCTATAAGCTACGTTAAGGAATGGATATGGCATGGCCATTAGTGAAGAGATTAACTCGTTAATCGATGGTGTGCTCTTTAAGGAGCGTGAAAGAGCATGCGAGTAGGCATATTTACCTTGGACCTACCTCTTGGCAGAACACGAGAAAGAGAGAGAGTGAGAGATTCGGATCTCTGTTTTTCTCACGATAACCACACTTTAATTAATTGATCATTAAGTATTCCAGAATGATTCCTTACTCCCCCGTTATCCGAAATGATATTTAGTCCCACCACAACCATTACGCGTGTATTTTATGTTTATGTTTGGGTGAGTGAGGTTTTGACGTATCAAGAGAGACAAATCAGTAGAAGAGAGAACCTGTCGAATGGGAAGCCTACGATATTCAACTCTCTTCCGGTTCCATTTAAACACGATCGTTTCAGGTCAGAAATCGCTTGTTTTTTTACAATTATAACGTCGGTTACTTTTATTCAGTTTCTTCTCACAATGTAAGACAATTTAGATGAAATTTGGTGTGAATTGTCTGCATGCAGTGCAGTAACTACATGTAGTTGAATAAATAAGTAACTAAGTAAAATAGTTAATAGCTAGTTACCTAGTTACTGTAAATTTTTGCTTTTTCAAGTAATCCTATTTGTTTATGTAACTAGTTCAGTAACTAGACCTATTAACTGTAGTTACTCTTGGTCAAAAGTAACTAACGCTAGTAACTAGTTAGGCCTACTTTGTAAAGTAAGGCCTACAAGCAAATTGCTAGTTATTTTGCATTACTTAAATAGTTGCTAGTGCAGCGTCGCTTACTTCGAAGGTAATAATGAGTAGTTATATCTAAGTATGAACTAGAACAAAATTGACTTTTGACCCCTAAGTGCATTAATGAATCAAGCGCTGACCTAGTTAATCCGCCCACACACACATGCTTGCCCGTACTAATTAGCCTGAAGTATTAGTGGATGTATGTGTCACGTGATTATAGCACTTACGTAAATGTTGGATGTTACTAATTAGCCCGAGTAGAGCGATTGTCCTCAATAAGTACGTCATCTGAGAACCAGATGTTACTAGTTAGCCCGATATGAACACTAAAGTGGATGTTACTAATTAGCCCGAAATATCAGTAGAGCAATTGTAAGTAGGTCAAACTAGTTTTTGACAAACTAAATGATTCGTTGTTATTAAGAGGAGCAGGGGGTTCTCACTAGATGATTCATTCTAAATATAATAAGTAATTTAGCAAACTATTTCATTCTGACTAATTAGGTCAAAGTTACAGAAAAACTGAATAAAATGCAAGTTAACTTGCATCAATCATTCGCACAAAAGTTTTCAACTTAATCGTCATGGGTGCCATTCAAATAATTTATAATTTTATACCTTTTGCCTTTACTGTATGATTTTATTGTAATTCTTTTACGAGTTGCAGAACTTGTAAAAATAATTTAACTGTCCGAAGTAATTTGGCGCCTTTGTAATAATATTTTTATTTGTTTTAAACACACATTCGTAATTTTAAACTAGATAAAAACACGCCCTCAAAGTGTTGTACTAGATAAAAACACATTTTCATAATTCTCTAGTTGATAAAATCGCATCCTCATAATTTTAATCTTAATAGAAGCACGACCTCATAATTTTAAACTTGGTAAAAACAAATCCTAATAATTCTCTAGTTGATAAAACACACCCCCTTATGTCTAATTTATAATTGACCCGAAGAATGAGAGCGCTCAGTAAATCATATGACTATATCACTTTAACTAATTGTTTATCAATTTGTTTGATATAAACCAGATGGCTCCTTGTCCACTCTATAAAAACCACAAACATTGTAAGTAGAGGTCATTCGCAAAGTTACCTTCCAGAGATTCTATATCTACAGTGGTAGTGAAACTAAATTAGCATTATTTCTACGTATCTGTCTGCTGATGACGTGGCTGCTTTCGAAGAGTTTATGGCTGTTCTCAATCGTTACGAAGAGGTATGTAGAATTTTTAAATATACTTTTCAATAAATTTAAAATTTAATTGACAATAAATTATTTATTATTTTCTTAACTTAAAGAATTTCTAAAACTTTTAAATAACAGTTTGTTAAATAATTATGAATTGATTTAAATATATTTAGGAAATATTTTAAGCAGTATTTATCCTACATAGTACAGGAAGCAAACGTTAAACCTTTATTATATCATTCATGGTTGATATTTAATAGTCCAAGTTAATTTTAATCCGTTTTTCACATCTCTAAAGGTAGATATCCATTTATTCATCAATAGTGTTTCCAGATTTAAATAGATTAATAACCTTATATTGTATTGAGATATATATTAATGACCATCTCCACTGTTAGTTATCATATTTCATTGATATGATAAAGATCAACATTAATTACTGACCTTTAGTATCAATTAACTTTTTCTAAATAGGAGCGTGAGAAAGCTTTAGTTCAAGCTGTGGGTGAAAGCACCGAGACCCAAACGAGGGTCGCGGATGGAGAAAGCTCCGTAACTCAAGAGAGCTGCGGATGAGGAGACTCCTAACGAAGTTGAAAGGAAGAGAGCGCGTGTTTCGGAGCCTACCGCCTCGTCAATGGATCAAGCTCCTTCGTCCACTGATGATGATATTCAGTGTCTCCCAGTAACCGTGCAACCCGATCCTTCATCCGGTGATGAAATACGGCAGGGGCTCTGTTTGCTTGAGTTCGTAATGCGTGGATATAATCCCATCCTTTGGAAATGTAAGTATTTTAATTTTACTCAAATTCTACTATTTAAAAATATTGTATTGTAATTAATATACATGTATATATATATAACGAAGCAATCTTTTACTATCTTCTTTTATCAATCTTCTTGTATCAATTATCTACTAACTTCTTTTATCTGTCTTCTACTGTCTTTTATGTTACAATATAATGTATATTATACAGTATCTATATTATTTTACTGTGTTTTTCATAGTGTATTTTATTCTAAATTCTGTTATCACAAATTGTTTTATGCTGCGTTTTATATACAGGTTCTGAAGATGAACTGATGCCAACACCAAGCGCTGATCCAAGTTCAGCTCCAAGTTCAAGTATAGATACAAGTTCAATTTGTGGTAAGTGTACTTTCTATAAAAATATATCTCTTGATAGTAACAGATTCATACTACATTATCTTCTTAGTCTATTTCAATAAGCATTCCTTACTTTCTACTATCTTCTTTTATCACTCTTCTACTGTTTTTATGCTACTGTGTAATGTATATTACACAGTATCTATATTATTCTACAGTGTCTTTTATAATATATTTTATTCTAAATTCTGCTATCACAAATAATTTTGTGACACATATTTTTTAGGTCCGGAAGATGAATCTATGCCAGCACTAAGCCCTGATCCAAGTTCAGCTCCAGATACAAGTTCTACTTGCAGTAAGTCTAATTTTTATAAAAATATCTCTCTTGTTAGTAACAAATTCATACTACATTTTCGTCTTATTCTATTTCAATTAGCAAATATTACTGCCTATTTACACTTTCTTTATTTTGCATATCCTTTAAAACGTCCTTAATTCGTATGAATTATATTTTACAGATGACTGTCACTGCAATCTCCCCCAGAGACAAAAGGTATGTGTCTCCAGCGCCACCAAGATGTGGTGCATCTTGTGCAGGCGTAGGATAAGAAAAGCCTGCTTCAATCTTGGGTCAGAGATTTGCAAAAGGTGTGAGAATAAACTAATACGACGAGGTGGTGGTGGCCCGTCAGCCCCTATCACTACATTCAGAACTTACTCCCTTCAACCGTTCAGCGAACAGGAGGAAATGCGAGATGGCACATAGGCAAGACGTGATGTTTTGGAACAAATCTTACAGCAGAATCTAGACACGCGTGGGTATGACTGCTACAATAAGAAACTAATAAAGTCTCATTTTCCAACTCTTCTTACAATATAATATCTGTAAACTATACATATTCATATCATAAACATGAACTAGACATGTTCATATCTAAAATTTTAAATATGAACTATAAAATCCTTACTTCTTTTCAATTAAATTTATATCAATTAAAGTATTAGCTACTAATGCATGAGACTTAAAATTTTATATAACGTTTTGATAAATTCATGTTTACAGCCCCATCAAGTGGTACCTCTCGAGTCAGGTTAATTTGTATCGTCCGAGAGGGGATGGCGCAGAGTCCACTACGAATGCAAAATTTTAGATCTAATGTGGAGCGTCTCCTCCATCCAAGCGAAATTAGTAATCATATCTTTGACGCAGGAGCCAAGTTGAACGAGATGCTCGAAAGATTCACGACGATGGGGTCTGGTTGGATACTGGATCACGTGTGTGACGTTGTTGTAAAAGTGGCATAGTATAACCCTACAGCCGCTTCCTCTTATATACCAACACCAAAATTTATTAGAAATAAAAAAGCCACCATCAATATAAAAATCTTGATGATGAAAAGTGCTTTTTGTATTGTCTGGCAGCTGCGGTGTATGTGATTCCAGAAAATGAAAAACAAAATAAACAAATTTCTAATCTCCATCGTCCTAAACATTATTGGCCACATACTCATAAATTTAACGTATCAGGCATCGATTTCCCCGTACGCATCGATGAGATCTCTAAATTCGAAAACCAAAATCCTGAAATAAGTATCGACATACTGAGCTACATTGAAAATGAAGATGAATGTATTCTAGCACCAATTTACATGAGCAAACACCAAGACCGTCCACACCACGTTAACCTCCTTCTCTTAACTGATATTGACCAAAACGGCGCTCCACAAAGACATTATATTCTAATAAAAAATTTAGGTCGATTATTTCATGATGTTACAAATCACACTATTTTTTCGTGTAGATACTGTCTCCACCGTTTCTATACAGAAAAACCCCAAATTGCACACCAGCGAGACTGCAGGTCGACACCTGCTCTAGCCATTTCCTTTCCTACCAGCGTTCCCAAGCCGCAGACAGAGGTTGAAAAGGCCGAGCACGAGTCGTTGATGGTGACTCTGGAGGAGAAGGCTGAGAGGTTAGAAGAGGTAGACGGGCCTGAACGCATTTTCGTTGAGGGCCTTATCGAAGCGCGTAAGGAGGAAGAACTTCCAAATACTTTAAAATTTACAGCTACTCAAAAACAATTTTAAGTCCCTTTTGTATTATACTGTGATTTTGAATAATTTATAATAGACTAGGATCAAATACATACACCCAGCGGCTTCTGCATACTACGTGTATGTATGTATGAAAATGTAGAGTACAAAAAAGCATACACATATAGCGGAGAAATGTGATGGAAACTTTTTACGCCAAGCTGCGCTAATTTGATGGGGAAATTTCTAAATTATTAAATGAAAATGTCTCAGTGAACGAAATGAGCGACGACGAAGTTCGCCAGTTTCGTGAGGCGGATGTCTGTTTCCTCTGCCAGGAGCCTTTTCGAAAGAAGGTAAGACATCACGATCATGTAACTGGCAACTTGTTGTAATAAATGTAACCTTCAATTGAAACCTCGTAAATTTAATTCGAGGGCTGGGACAAGCAGAAGAAATCTGCACTTTAT
Organism: Enchytraeus crypticus; assembly: GCA_905160935.1. Lineage (NCBI taxonomy): Eukaryota > Metazoa > Annelida > Clitellata > Enchytraeida > Enchytraeidae > Enchytraeus > Enchytraeus crypticus. The sequence goes on from CAJHZI010000528.1 coordinate 635,692, forward strand.
ATGGAAGAGATACCCGGGGAAGGATACTATGTAGACGATATTGAGGCTGACGAGAAAGAGAAGTTGAGTTACTTTGTCCCTGTCATTTTTCAAAATTCCGAAAACTACGACAATCACCACTTTTTAAAATTTTACAGTCCAATTCCTTAGCCAAAATAAACGAAAATAGAGTCATCGCTACAAATTCGGATAAATTCATAGCAGTCCAAGTCGGCAATCTTAGAAACTTAGACTCTTGCCAATTCCTTCCCGATTCCCTTGATTCTTTGGTAGAAAGTCTAAAGAGAGACGACGAGGAAAAGTTTGTCCGTATCAAACGGCACTTTTCAAACCCTAATGAAAGATGTCTTATCTTGAGGAAAGGAATCTATTCCTATGAATACATGAGTTCTAGGGATAAATTTAACGACCCTCAACTACCTCCAATCCAAAATTTCTACAGCAAATTGAGAGAATCAGAGTTTATGAAAGAAGATTACGAGCACACCCAGTCGGTTTGGAAAGCGTTTGGTTTGAAGGATATGCAAGAGTATCATGATCTGTACCTTCTTACCGACGTTCTTCTACTGGCTGACGTGTTTGAAAACTTTTGAACATTCTCGATAACAAATTATGATCCTGACCCTGTTCACTACTACACCAGCCCCGGACTATCTTTTGACACTTGCTTGAAAATGACAGAGGCAAAGTTCGAGCTATTAACAGAGCCTGATCATCTTCTCTTTTTCGAGTCGGCTCTCCGCGGAGGCTTATCTATGATTACGCATAGGTACGCCGAAGCTAATAACCCAAGTCTGCAGAGCTACGATCCTCGGGTAGCCCACTCGTACATACAGTATTATGTTTCGAATAACCTGTACGGGTGGGCAATGTCTCAGCCCCTCCCCACTGGAAAGTTTGCATTTTTAACACGGAAAGAAATTCAGGCAATCAATTTCGCGCAGATCCCAGAGGACGCAGAAACGGGTTTCATGCTAGAGGTAGATTTAGAGAATATCCATCTCAGCTGCACGAGCTACACAACGATCTTCCCTTAGCCCCCGAAAGACTTTCTATCCCCGAATCGTTCCTCTCTCCCTACCAACTCGAACTTTTGACAAAATTGGGGGGAAAGCAAAATTCAAAAATCGAAAAGTTGTTGCCGAATTTCTTGCCAAAGATCTGATACGTGCTTCATTATAGAAGTTTTCAATACTATTTGAAAAAAGGCTTGATCTGCAAGAAGATACATAGAGTGATAAGTTTCTCGCAAAGTCCGTGGATCAAGCCTTACATTGATTTTAACAGAGCACAGCGCCAAAATGCCAAGTCCCCCTCAGAAAAGAACTTTTTTAAATTTTAAAATAATTCCATTTTTGAAAAAACAATGCAGAATTTAAGAAAACAGATCAATATTAAAATTTGCATATCGGATAAGCAGGCAAAGAATTTGGTCGCCAAACTCAATTATCAGTCTTTCCACAAAATAAATGCATCTCTCGTAGCCGTGCAAAAAAACAAGTACACGTATTCTGAGATAAACCGACATTCACCGGTGCCTGTATTTTGGATCTTTCTAAACTACATCTTTTCAAATTCCATTACGATGTGATAATGGAGAGATACGGAAACAAGGCTCAACTCTTGTTCACAGACACCGACTCGCTCTGCTATCACATCGTAACGGACGACTTGTACAGAGACATGAAAGATTTTGCAGATCACATGGAGACTTCCAAATTCCCTCATTCCAACCCTTGTTTTAGCAAAGTAAATGACAGAAAATTGGGATTTTTTAAAGACGAGTGCGAAGGGCTGCAACCACTCGCGTTTGTAGGATCAAGATCGAAAATGTATAGTCTCCTGCTCCCACACGGTAACAAGTCCACTGCGAAAGGAATTCAGAACTCGTTTCGAAAAGAATACATAACGCACGACACTTTTGTCGCTAGTCTCGTGCAGCAAACGAAAACGAGAGCTGAATTCTGCAGCATTCGCAGTAAGGACCACGTTCTACGAACTCAAACTCTGACAAAAGACGGACTGAATCCCTACGACGCTAGACGTTATATTCTCGCCAATGGATACACGACTTATGCATACGGACATATCAAAATTTCATCCCATACAGGTACCGGTGTGGCGTAAAAATTCCATCACCAAGCACTTTTCATCTTCTCAAAATTAGGAAATATTGTAAATATTGTATAATAGAGCAAATAGTAAATATTGTACATAGAGACTGCTGTATATTACCTTATAGATAGTATAAATAGAGACTGTAATTAGATATTGGCGGTGCCTATTATTGTAAATAGACACTGTTGTAAATCTTGTGTGTTTCTATAAAAATTCTTAGAATTACACGTTTAACGTCAGTCGCTTTCATCTATCTAACATGCAACATCCATTTACAGCTAAGATATCGGGTCCAACCGGCTGCGGGAAGACCCAATTTACGCTAAAGCTAATTCAAAACGCGAACGAGATAATAACTCCACCTCCTCAGTATATTGTATGGTGTTATGGAGTCTACCAAGATGTATTTAACTCCAATGAAATTGTCCGTTTCATCGAAGGCTTACGTGACATAAACGAATTTGACGGTACAAAGCGCGTCTTGCTCGTAATAGATAATTTGATGCATGAAGCAAACGAAAAAGTTGCACAAATATTCACAAAAGGCAGTCATCACAGAAACATTTCGAGACCATTCTAACACAAAACATTTCACAGCTCTAAACACAATAGAACCATGAACTTAAGTACACACTACATAGTGCTCTTCAAAAATCCAAGAGATGTAGGACAAATCGCTGTATTAGGCAGGCAGATGTTTGCCAAAGGCAAGTTTTCTGAAGATGAATTTAAAGATGCTACATCCAAGCCTTACGGTTATCTATTTATCGCCCGCCGCAGCAACTCTTAGGCCGACCGCCGCAGCGCATCACCGCCCGACAGCTGTTAGGCCTCCCGCAGTAACTGCTAGGCAATAGGCGGCACACTGCGCACTGCTGAGAGCGACGCCGTTGAATGCCCAAATGTAGAGTATTACTAAAATTAGGACCGGATAACCTCCCTCCCGCTGCGCGGAGTCAAAATTCCTAGGCTCTTAGTCGCTCCGCCACATAAATTTCTATTTTATTACATAAAATAGTATCAACTTTAACTTCAGCAAGACTACCTTTTTGTCAAATTAAACTGTACCAAGTCATATTTTGTATCAAATTAAAATTTACCAACTCGTCTTTTTGCCAACTAATTTTACCAAGACGTCTCCTTTGTCAACAGTAATTTTACCAAGTTTTACTTTGCCATGTCATCATTTTATCAGCAAAAAGTTAATCTATAAAGTTAATCTTTAGCGAGTCGTGGTTTTATCAACTTTAAAGTTAGCAACTCATCTTTTTATCATTACTAAATTATACCAACCCTTTTTTATCAACTTTATTATTATGAAGGTGTGCTTCTATCAACTTTAACTTTAAGAGGTCATGTTTTTTTCAACTTTCAATTTATCAAGGCGTGTTACATAAATATTAACTTATCAGTGTGTATTTTATCAGCATTCACTTCATCAAGGTGTATTTCCATCAACTTTAATTTTAACAAGTCGTTTCCATCAACTTTCAATTTATCAAGGCGTGTTTTTATTAACTTCAACTTTAGCAGAGTGTGTTTTTTTAAACATAATTTTACCAAGTCATGTTTTTATCAACTTTATGATTGTGAAGATGTATTTCTATCAACTTTATTATTATGAAGGTGTGTTTCTATCAAGTGTAACTTTACCTAGTTCTGTTTTTATCAATATTATTTTGGCAGTCATGATTTTATCAACTTTATGATTGTGAAGGTGTGTTTCTATCAACTATAACTTTACCAAATTCTGTTTCTATCAACTTTATTATTATGAAGGTGTGTTTCTATCAACTTTAACTTTAGCAAATGACCGTACAATGTCAATACTTTAAATATAGTCATATGCCCTATTCATCGTAGATGTAGCCGTTAGCATGCTCCTCTAACTCAAACAGCTGCTTCTACCATGCTTGGGAAGAGAAAAACTGCATATTTTACTTTAAGTTAATAATTACAATGTAAAACCTGATATAGAATTCAATGTCTAACTACAAATTTTACTTTCAAGTTAAATAATTGCAATGTACATGATACGGACTGCATAATTTAAACACAGAGACTAAACATTTGCATTTTAAGTAATTATTTCAAGGTTAAACTACATGATCACAACGTACGTGACATATTTAGAGTACATCTTTTCACATAGAGGCTATATGTTTACCTTTGAAAATCTGCAACTTTTCTTTTTATGTTCCATAATTGTAACACACATGACATGACTGTATATTTCACACTTATATACAGACTACGTATTCTACTTTTAAGTTACTATTTTAAGTGTAAGTTTTATAATTGCAACGCGCATGGCATATTTTACGTTTAAGTTGAATTTTAATTGCATAATTATACATACAGAGAGTACATATTTTACGTATAAGGTACTAATTTGCGTTTGGGTTACTTAATTATAAGGTATGGATGAGTGCTACACAATTGATGGAGGTATGTGGATGAGTGCTAATGACTCGAGAAGGAGCTATGGAGGACTGCTGCATAGTTAAGTAGGGAAGAGCAGATAGCTTAGTTTGACGAGAAAAATTATGAGAAAGGTAAAAAACATGTTCCAATTTGTAAGATAGAGAATTAAAGAGCACATGGAGAGAGAGTGAGAGAGAGATAGAATTGTTTGACGGAACGTGATTATGGAAGTGAAGATGGCTTAGTTTGACATGAAAAATATGTGAAATGACAAAAAAAAGTTGCAATTTGGAAGAATGACTTTAAGGTACATATTCTAGACAAATAGTGACTGCGCTTTTATATTTTGAAGGTAATAATTTACGCTTATTAAGTAATTATAGATATTTAGAGACTACAGATTTTATTTTTAATTTCTATTTTACGTTATAGTTTATATAATTATACTTGCATACACTACATATTTGACATTCTAGTTACATTTAGGTTACACAATTACAATCTATGGAGGAATGCTACACAATTGTGGAAAGTATGAGAAACAGGTAGAATTATACATGGAGACGACATAGTTTAAGTTTAACTGACGAACTTACGTTTAAGTTACTTAACTGTAACGAATGTTGGAACGCCACAAAAATGAGAGGGCATGAGGATGAGTACTAATGACTTGAGAGAGACCTATGGAGGAGTGCTACATAGTTTAGAGAGGCATGAGAGATAGGTAAAATTGTTTCATGCAACGAAACTAGGGCAGAGTGAATAGCTTAGTTTGACAACAAAATTACGACAAAGGTAAATACATGTTCAGATTTGAAATATAGAGAATTAAAAAAACACATGGAGAGATAGATAGATAGATAGAGAGAGAGAGAGAGAGAGAGAGAGAGAGAGAGAGAGCGAGAGGTAGAATTGTTTGACGGAACGTGATTATGAAAGAGAAGATAGCTAAGTTTTGACATGAAAACATATGACAAAAGTCAAAATAATATATAAATTTGGAGAATGGCTTATCAGATGGAAGCAGGCAATTAAAGAATGCCTAAAGAATGATAAATGGATGAAGAGACTAAATGAAGAAAAAGATGTGCATTTAGGATGAAAACAAGTTCTGAGATGGTTTGTAACAAGACGGAATTAAAAGAATACAGTAGGATTTTGGACAGAAGATTTATGTGTTATGCAGGTGCCATTAGACAGCTAAGAGATTTTTTTTAAAGTGTTCAAGTATAGTGTAAAGTATGCTAGTAGGGAATGTAAAATACATATAATGATGAAGAAAAGAGGGATGAGGATTGAAGATTTAGATATTAAGGATCTGGCATTATACACTTAAGGAGAAAAAAATTACAATATAAAGCATGCATAGGGCAGAAATAAGCTTACAAGGATGTGAACGATACATATATTGAGATGAAAGAGTGTTGAGATTTAAGAGTTATGCGTATTGGATCTGCTACTAGGCAGGTATAACGAAGGAATGTAGAAAAATTGAGAAAGTATGCTTCTACTGGGAGGACATGACTGTACTAGGATGATGAAATATATATATATATATATATATATATATATATATATATATATATATATATATATATATATATATATATATATATACATATATACATATATAGAAGAAATAGAGACATTTAAGTAAGTGTTCATGTAATGTGAGAAAAATGCGCTAGTAGGATGTGAAAAATTCATAGATTGAGAAGAAACGAGGGTTGCATATTTAAGATTTAGGTGGTAAGGGTCTGGCATTAGACACTTGGAGAGAAAAATGTAAGAATGTATGCATGTAAAGGACAGAAATATACCTAATAGGATGCGCAAGATATATGCATTGAGCAGAAAAGAGGGCTCGGATTGTAAATGTAGGTCTCATAGACCTGCCATTAGGTAGATAGGGAGAAGACAGCAGCTATGAAATAAAATATATTTTTCCCAACTATGCAGTTACGACTACAGAAATAACAACACCACTTAGGATCATGTGGGGGAAAAGTACACTTTATTACATTATAGCAGAGTGTTTTTATCAACTAGAAAATTATGAGGACGTATTTCTATTAAGTTTAAAGTTACGAGGGCGAGATTTTATCAACTAGAGAATTATAAGGATGTGTTTTTACCAAAGTTTAAAATTATGAGGTCGTGCTTTTATCTAGTTTAAATATACGAGGGTGTGTTTAAATCAACTAAGCTTATTATGAGGACAGGTTTTTAACTAGTACAACATTATGAGGGCGTGTTTTTATCAAGTTTAAAATTACGAGGGTATGTTTAAATTAACTAAAATAATTATGAGGACGTGTTTTTATCTAGTTTAAAATGACGAGGATGTGTTTAAGTCAACTAAAAATATTATTACAAAGGCGACAAATTATTTCGGACAGTTAAATTATTTTTACAAGTTCTGCAACTCGTAAAAGAATTACAATAAAATAATACAGTAATTGCAAAACTTATAAAATAATAAATTATTTGAATGGTAGCCAAGACGATTAAGTTGAAAACTTTTGTGCGAATGATTGATGCAAGTTAACTCGCATTTTATTCAGTTTTTCTGTAACTTTCACCTAATTAGTCAGAATTAAATAGTTTGCTCAATTATTTATTATATTTAAAATGAATCATCTGGTGAGAACTCCCTGCTCCTCTTAATAACAACGAATCATTTAGTTTGCCAAAAACTAGTTTGACCTACTTACAATTGCTCTACTGATATTTCGGGCTAATTAGTAACATCCACTTAAGTGTTCATATCGGCCTAACTAGTAACATCTGGTTCTCACATGACGTACTTAATGAGGACAATCGCTCTACTCGGGCTAATTAATAACATCCAACATTTACGCAAGTGCTATAATCACGTGACACATACATCCACTAATACTTCAGACTAATTAGTACGGGCAAGCATGTGTGTGTGGGCGGATTAACTAGGTCAGCGCTTGATTCATTAATGCACTTAGAGGTCAAAGGTTAATTTTGTTCTAGTTCATACTTAGATATAACTACTATAATGATATCACTCCAACCATTTCAACATGCAGCAGATTTACCTTAATAAAACAGCGTGATCAGGTAATCATCACGCATAATTTTGAAATGGTAGGATAAACATAGTATTTTCCATTTTCATAAAATAGAAAAAATGTATTATTCAATATAACAACTTGGTTTAGACTAATGAAATCTGATCAAGCTCGGTCAAGATGATGAACATCACTATTTTATAATTTTAGATGGGTCGAACATGCCACGTAGCCCTGTAATATTTTAGTACGGTTGAGATTATTTATCTGCATTCGTGAAAGATTCTCATTTGAGCGAATAACGCGGTTCTGAGTGTTAAATGGCTCTGACTATGAATATCCTGAAGAGTTTCAATTATGATCTCTTTATTTCGTCTGCGGCAAAACTCGAAAACTGGATTAAAAACTTATATCTTAAAGAACTAGGTAATGAGTACTTAATTGTTATTTGCAATTTTGAAAATTGTTCAATCTCTGGCGACTCCTAAAGTTGAGTAACTCCATGTAGGACAGCAATGAGCATAAGGTTAACTCATTTGATTATTCGTGGTTCACTTTTTTTTGGTTTAGCTTCAAAGTCAGAAACCCGAAGGGCTTCCCTTCAAGACGTCGAACCCGACCACCGCCATGGTTGACCAACTAACCAACCAACCAAAGCAGTTAGACTAGTCTGAGTGATGATATAGTACTCATTGCAAAACACCTGCCAAACATATTCATAGATCTAAGTGCGATAGATAGAGAATACGTCATGCCCCAAGGTTCCTTAATTCATGCTCTTCGGTGTTCACTGAATTTTTCCACTTATTGAATAGCACAAATATTTAGGTCCGTTGTAAGCTATAGGATACAATAAATTAAAATATATAATTATATTGATTGTTCTAGACTTTTAAGCTTTATGACTGATATGAATACTTTAATATTTATTAGGTCTGTAATTGTTTTTATTGTACTGTTATTTTTAAATTATTATACATTATTAATTTATTAATCATGAACACTGTAGAAATATTTCCTTTTATTTCAATTGTGAGAAATGCTATAGAAAGTCTATACCTAATGTTACTTAACATTAGGCCTAATTAAAACCTAAATTTGAAGTTGTTAGCATCACATGGAACACCTATAGACCACACAAGGTGTCGTCCTAGCTAGCCTCTGTCCTAACATACCTCACAATGCACACAAATATTATAGACTATTTTTTGTTCAATGTTATAATGATCATAAGGAAATTAAAAACATACAAGTAGTTACATTTTAAACATTTTATAATTAGTTTTGTTTGGGTTTGTTATTTGCAGGGCCGGGAGCGTAAAGCACCGCCCAACAAGTTAGACAGAACTTTGCGCGCACCACGAATCCCCGAAATATCGTATGAATTCTCCAGTAGGTTCGGCAAAAATTGAGTATTTAACCTACCGACATCTGCACGTGGTCGTAAAAGGCGATTGACGCAAATAGGGCCCTATGACAGTGGAAAGACTTGTAGCCACGTGATGATGATTTCTGTGCAATTCTTCGCTCATTCTCCAGATTAGAAGAGTTCTAGTCACTACACCGATTGTGGCATTGTACCACCAAGCTACTTGATCTTAACTGTTCATTCAGCGCTATGTCGTTTAGCATAGAGCGGCGCTTTATAAATAAATATACTCATTATTATTATGGCTTTTAAAAAATTATTTTTTAATGTTATTATTATTATTATCGTAAAATGACTTCGCCGATTGTCGAAAAGGATAGAGAATTTGGCTGATTTTTTTTGTCAATTCTGAGATTTTACTATATCGGTCTCAAATGGATTAGACATGGTTTCGAAAACAGAACTAAAAAATGTATCAAGTTAGACTCAAATTGCATGATAAAAACTCTTTCAGTAAGTACCTCTTATAATAGGGCCTGCGTGGTCGTATGTAATAAATTATATGAGATCAATGCACAATATAAATGTATTTGAGGGAAATTTATACACAAATTAAGTAAGATTAAATGCCAATATAGCCCACACGATTTATTAGCTGCGTACAAAAAGCTGGTAAAGCTAATGCTAACGTCAGTTTCCAAGTAAGTAAAATATGATAACAAGCTTTCATTTCTGTTTGATTGTTAGATTTTACCTGGAATTATTCCAAAATTTTTATCAGTATTTGTATAAATTGCGATACAGTATAGTTGCTAAGTGCTATAGACAACACATATAAATTTAGTTAGAAGAATATGAAGTTACTGAGTTTACACTTTTGCAAATAATAGACATAATTGCAAGAGAAATGGCAAGCAGACGGTAATTTTGTTTCTAGTGGTGAATGAATTTGATAAAGAATGAAAATATCCAAAAAGCTAAAAGCTAATGTTAACGTTAGTTTTCTTACTCAAAATCGATGTCAGTGAAGGGCGAACCCAGGATTTGAACCCCGCTCATACTGATTCGCGATCGAGGATCTTACCGACATAGTAACTCCATCCATTGGCAAGTCCATTAACATATGCCATTGCCAACCTTTCTCTTAATTCGCTACCACGTTCACCCTCCTTCAAATGTGTGGTATATTGCAAAATGAAAGGTTAGCTACAGCATTAGGTCTACAGCAGGACTTGATCAATGAGGACTTGACTCATACGTACATATCAGAGCGAGATGTTATTTTATATAATCCTTGTATATACATATATATATACAGTATATTTACCCAGAACGGACACAGCAATAGCACTATATAATTGTTTCATATTAAAAGCCTCCAGAGAGAAGGAGTCGTAGTAAATTTGTTAAATTATTTATGAATATTTATCAAGCATAATAATTATGTTGATTTAATTACTGTTATTTCAATAGTTAACGATGTAATCTTTGTAAAATGGCTTGCACAATGAAATTATCTAAATTGAAAATTATCCTCAAATTTAATGCTTCACTAGGTTAATATCACGGCCGGAGAGAATATAACTGGTTAGTGGATACCGATGTAAACTGGGGATGAGGTTTAACGTACTTGGTAGAGGATGCGCACATGAAGCAGTGAAATAATTAAAAGCATTCAAGAGTGGGGCATCTTTTCTTAGTCTTCTTAGTAATATAATGGCCTCTAGGTATGGGAAATAAATATACTTTAATTAAACAATGTAGTAAAGATATAAAACAAATAGATACTAAATATAACCTAGCACAGAGTGATGTCTATGATCTTGCCCAGGACCGGTATCAGTGGAGACAGAAGGTAAAAGAGGTTGCTCTGGTGTCCACAGTGACGTCACGCAGAGAAAAGAAGAAGAAGTACAGGGTAGCCATGTTGAGCGATATTGCAGTGTAAAGTAAATGTTATGTTTTGTTCGTCGCGAATTAAATATAAAGACTAATTCATTCATTGTAGAGGAATCATATATTTGACATTTGAAGAATTACAGCTTCGGAATAGATTGATTTTGACTTAATAAAATACAAGTAATAGTAAAATGATTCTCGACGATATTGGGGGCATACCAGCTGATGGCGTTGACAAGCCAATAGACAGAGAAAAGGTAAATGAAATTTATATTTCTTACATTGTCTTTAAATAAATGCATTGTCTAGGTTTTCATTCCTTGACAAGTCATGTCAAGAAATGCTTTTTCAAACAGTCGCCTGTAGCAACATGGGTCCTCCTGCATTGATAAGTATCGATGAAATCTGTACCTATAGAATTATGGGGTCCTGGGTTTCAAATTAATCATTAATATATTGTTACAATTTTTGCCATCATTATTGTTACTCTTTTTCTTATTATCAATTTGTGTGGCTTTCTATTTCTAGTGTAATAAGCTCAGGGTTTTATTATCACGATTTGAACTAAAAATCTTGAATCACTGCTCTGATGCTCAAGGTCTTAATGATTTGCAAGAACAACTGAAGCAGACAGCATTGAATCATTGTAAGATCATAGATAGCTTTTGCAAAAATGGACGTCCTTTCATATTTCTGGTTTTCTCTGCGATTAGCCCTCCTATACCATTTGTTAAGTTAACTCCATTAGGGATTCATAGAGCCCATGATTTCAATTGGTGCTGGAACAGCTTCAGACTATAGATTCAGTTCTTTGATCTGTTAGTACTAATTATAATATTTATCTTTTTTCTTTCGTTTAAAATCTAAAACACCTTAACAGGGGTATTCTTGTTATAAATTTGTTTTTACTGCTCCACTCCACACGAGAATGCTGTGTCTTTCAAAGTGCATAGCCACAGGAATGAATTATCTCACTGATCATCTGTAACAGCATGATTCTTCCTACCTGAGATGTTGATGAAACCTCTGCTGCTGTTGTTATTTTTTAAATTTATTTTAAATCATACTAGTAAAAGGGAACATTTGCAGAGTTTGTATGTGGCAGAATTGAGAATGTAGCATCTAATGTGTGGAAGAACTAGGAAGGACAGAATTGAAAATGAATATGTGAAGATGAATTTGAATGTTGAGGGGATCGGGGATAGGTTGGCTCAGTCGAGATTGAGATGGTATGGGCATTTTGTGAGAAAGGCAGATTTTATTTATTTATTTTAGAGGGAAGAACTGGATGTTAACTAGAGACAGACCACAATTGACTTGGGATGCAGTAATTAAGAAGGACATGAAAAATAGGGAATTGACTGATGATATGGTGTGGGACAGAACAGAGAGGAATGGAGAAAGCCTATTCGTATCCCGACCCTGGTTAAACTGGGATTTAAGGGACGATAATGATGATGATTTTAACTCATTCTAGTATTATCATTACTGGTGTTGTAGTTTACTAATTAATAATTACCATTGTTATTGCAATTTTTAATATTATTAATGTTGTTGTTGTTATAATTATAACTATCATTATTATTATTTTAGTAGTAGTAGTAGTAGTAGTAATAGTAGTGTTAGTAGTAGTAGTACTGTAACCTAATAGTTACAGTTCAATAGCTGAATGGACAGCACGCTTGTCTGAGAAGCTGAGAAGCAGGAGGCCATCGGTTCGCATCCGAGCCGAACTGTCTCTGACAGTGTCCCTTGTGATACTGAAACAGATGTTAAACTAAGCTTTACAGCTCTTTTAGTGGTATTTGTAATAATAGTAGTAATAATAGTACTATTATATGTATTACCAAGGTTATGAGAGTGTTCAATAATAAAGGTGAAGTTAATATCACAATAAATGGTACAAAATTTGAACAGGTAAGGAGTTTCAAATATTTGGGTCATACTATAACCGATGATGGGAAATGTGAGACGGAAATATGCAGTAGGATTGCACAAGCAAAAGCGGCCTTTGGTAGTAGAAAAGAAGTAACAAAAAGTCTAAAGAAAGACACAAAGATAAAGATAGTGAAAACTTCGGTTTGGACCACACTATTGTATAGATGTGAAATATGGACCTTAAGGAAGGAAGATATTAGGAAACTGGAGGCATGGGAAATGTGGATTTGGAGAAGAATGGAGAGGATTAGCTGGACTCGAAAGGTTACAAATGAGGAAGTCCTGGAGAGAGTTTGCACAGATAGACAGTTGATAAATGTATTAAGAAATAGGAAGAATAGATGGATAGGACTCATTCTAAGGGAGGAAGGTCTATTAAAAGAGGTCATAGAAGGTAGAATGGAAGGAAAAAGAGGCAAGGCAGGCCGAGATTAGGTATGTTAGATGATTTAAAGATCCACTCATATGTGAAAATGAAGAGGAAGGCAGAAGACAAGGAAGAGTGGAGGCGTTATGTACCATGGACCTGCCAGTAGGCAGTGCACTAAGAGAGATTATATGTATGTTTGTTAACTAGACGTGTCCTTTGCTACTGCGAGTGTTTTGCAACACGGGAAGGCATCATACTCCCCGTGAGTTCATGAGAGGAAGCACTCCCACCAATGAACTTCAGATATACACGTGGTTTGTTACAAATTTATATCTTAAATGCATTTACAGTATATTAGTGAATTTTGTGTTTAATTAATTTTTTCTGGTTAATTGATTTTCATGTGTGAAATGAATTAGAGAGATGGAATACTTTTTCAAAATCCTCTAGGTGCCGTACGTGCTACCAAAGGTCAATTAGTCCTAATTGTGTATATTCTGTGTAAATTAGGTTTAACAAAAGTACGGAAACAACAGCAAGTTATATAAGGAAACTATATGCATAAGCTGTGTTATTTGTTGGCTAGACAAAGGCATCTATGGTTTGACAAATAAGGACAATTCCTTAGAATTTTTTTAATATTTCATTTTATTAATGATGTGATATATTAATGAGAACGATTTTGATCCTTCTGAACAACTATTGTGAATAATCATTGTTTAAAAAGCTGGTAAAGCTAATGTTAACGTTCAGTTCCTCCCTCGAATGCGATGTTAGTGACGGGCGAGCCCAGGATTCTTTAAGTAGAAACTGATCTGTGAATTCTTGTGCCTCTCAATTAGGCTTCCAAATTAGAGAATTTAAAAAAAATTAGTTCTACTGTTTGTATTGATTTTTAATAGATACGACCACTTTTTCCTTTACTATTCACACTTATTTTGAGATTTAGATTAGCTATCCTTAAATATTTCCAATTAATTTATTGAAATTGTTGAAATTTCATTTGTTGTTACTATTCAGTTGGTGATGCCTGCCAGTTTTAAGTAAGATCTGACTAGAAACAGTAGAGTTTTAATTAAATCATATTATAGAATTTACTTAATTAATGATAGAGACATGTTAATAATATTTTATATCTATTTTCTGATGAAAAAAGAGAGAAAATAATAATAATAATACTAATAATAATAACTTCTTTTCTGTGACAGCGACTGTCTATTGCTCTCCAGCGATTCAATGCAGTCTGCTTCAGTGGTACTTTGGCTAAAGCGGCTTCCCAGAGTACAGAGGAATTATTTTAATCGCTTTTTAAAAAACTTTTAATTAAATAAAGTCTCTTTTATCTTATAATAATAATAATAATACTAATAATCGTTGTGATGCTGCAGGATGGATGCCACGCTGAAGGAGCTGACAAGTCTTGTCAAAGAGGTTAACGCTGATGCTCGACAGAAGGGAACGTTCTTTGACTTTGCTGTAGTGTACCCCAGCATGAGAGGTCCTGTCTATGAGATCAGAGACATCGGCACAACGTGTGCAGGGCGCAGGGGCAAGGATGACAACGTTACGCTCGGCAGCGCCAAGTTTGAGATAGGCGACTATCTGGACATTGCTATAAGTCCCCCCGCTCGTGGACCGGGAACAATGGGAGGCGGGGCGGGGCGCTTTCGTCCCTACTAGTGTCCGACTCTCTAACTGATGACTGTTGCTCCTGTGTGAACGTTATTTAATGGTCTTAGCTCAAAATATATACTGTTTATCATCCCTCGAATGTTTAAACATTAGTTTATCTAAACATTAGTTTATCTGTCTTATCAATTTAGACGATTTATTTCTAGTTGTAATAATCTATTTCTAGTAAGCTCCAAATGAAGGATAAATTGAGTTAGTGATAAATTGAGTTTTAAAATTTTAGCGAGTGCAGATTTGTTATTATGTTGATATACATTACTCCCAGGTTTAGGTAGTGCAAAATCGTAATAACAATCCTCTGAAGTGCTTATGGCAACTTATATATTTATTAGTCTTAAACATTATTAAAGTTCTAAAAACCAGTTTTAGTGTTCAGAATTTTGGAGATAAGACGTAACATTTAAGCTTTTTAGGCGACTTCAGTTTTTTATTGTTTCAACCTGTTTCAAAATGATACAGATTCAAACTTGATGTATTTTAGTTTCTAAATTATGCTTTTACAATACAAATGCTAAAGACATTAGGTTTTCATGTTTGAAATATTAGACCTATTAGTTTTTTAATATTTTATTTTTAGGCACATCAAATGGGTTTTCCAGCTCTGTGAGAATCACTATGAATTGTTTATATCACAGAATTTTAAAAGTATCAACAGAAATTCTTGGTGTCCATTAACAAGTTAGTTTTAGAAGAAACAGTGCAAAATGTAAATCAAAATAATACAGAATGTTCATCAATATTGCAATAAATATAAGAGAGATGTTAAAGTTTCATATTTACATAATGACATCAATTTCTAAATTCAGTAGAGTAATCATTACATTTATTTATAATAGAGAAACAAAGTGTCTGCTTATAAACGAGATTTCGTTGGCAGTATAGTGATGTCCTCCAATAACACATTCCAATGCTGCACTTTATCTAATCCTAATTCTATGCAGTGGAGTATAAAGAAACAGCTGACATTCCTTAAATTGTCGGAGTTAGAATTTACTAGTGATAAAAAATATGTTTTTTTGGAAAACAGCAAAATTATGTTTGAGAAATTGAGACTGACTGACAACATTTAGGAATCAGATTCAGGAATCAAGACTCATGAGTCAGTAACTGAGAAATATTCTAATAGTAATGCATTAAATTTTTTTATAGTGGTTGTTTGAAAAATATACAATACAAACTACAAAAGAAACTCTATTATTATTTTTTAATTTGTTTAGAAAAATGTTTTTTATTCGTTGTTTAAAAAACGATTTAAAAATCATTTGTTTTTAAAACAGGCTCACATCTTTTCAGAGTTATACTACATTTAAAGCATCAGTAAACAATCGCAAGCTATAGATTTTGGATTTGTATAAAAAATATGCATCATCATCATCATCATTTTTCCTCGAATCCCAGTATAACTAGGGTCGTGATATAGAAATTTTGAAACAATATCTGGAGCCTAGGTGCTCATCAATCGAATGCACTTTCTAACGCCGTGTAAAAATATACAAGAGAAAAATTATGTATTGTTAAATTTAAAATGTTAAACTTTTTAATTAAATGTTCTGCATGGCAGCGATAGTGAGTTTGGTCAATGTAGTGAATTAAGGTTGTTTTGTACAATCTCAAATCGTTAGACTTATTAGACTTATTTTCTCAGTAGTAATGCTGAAGCTAATAGTCTGAAATACTAATAAGTAAATTAAACTAAATTCTAATAATTAACTAGAACTATTGCTGTTCACCAATATTCCTGTAGCTTATTATCTGATTTAATTAATAAACTACATCTAATAAATAACTATAATATTGAACACCAAGTAAATGCATTAAAATGCAATAAATAATAAATCATATATATTTTGTTGGCCTTTATATTCATTATAATTTAATCAGTAAATATAGTGGTGTAATTGATGAGACTGAATCATCTCCGTACTTTATAGCGTCCAACATCTTGTTGACGTTCCTGACATCTTCCTTGTATGAGGAAACGGACGTTAAACCTTTATTATTATTAGAGAATTATTCAACTTCTTGAGATCAGGTGTTTTTAATTTGTATTTGAAGGTGCTTTAAATTTTAGCGAGATTTGTTCAATACTGTTCATGGTACTGTTACTAACTGTTTAGCATGCTTGTCTGGCACGCAAGAGGTTTCGAGTTCCAAGCCACTCTGGACTGCATCTAACAATCCTCTAGTAGTACGGAAACAGACGTTAAACTTAGGCTTATTGGTGATATGTCATGGACACATCGCCATTGGCTGGAGCCAGTGGCGATGTCGGTAAGATATTCGATAGTGGATCAGTATGTGCGGAGTTCAAATCCTGGGCTCTCCTGTCACTGACAGCGATTTCGAGTGAGGAATCTGACGTTAACATTAGCTTTTTTGACACACTGAAGGTGACTCTGCAGCGACTGGTAATGTTTTTATGAGGCGGCTAAGATGTTGATTTTTATTTAAAATATGCTTTGAAATTCTTACTGTAGTCAGGAGATATCAGACCCGTGAATATGATTTGATCGTTGTTGAGATGTTTTAGTTTAGAAGGAGGAATGGCGCATTGAACACGAGACATAAACAGAACAATCTATTTGTTCTGCGAGCAAGACCTTGCTAATTTCTTTAATATTGCTGCTTAGTGCATCTTTAATTCCTCTTACAAGCCTAAAAAGTGCATTTTTATACACTTGCCGTAGTCACTATAACTCGTTTGCGTAGTTAATTTTCTGACTAATTGAGTTTTTTGTATATTTTCTGATACGCTGGCTGACAAGAGGTTATAGCCCTTATGTCAAGTTTAACGTCATCTTATGACTCAGAAACAAGTTAGGGATATTATTGGTACTGGATTAAACCCTACAGTCGTACAGATTACAATTAAATCAAGTACAAACGCGGTCGTACAGTTGTGCCAATCCTGCAGCCGCACAAGTTACAAGTAAATCAAGTACAAATGCAGTTGTACAGTTATACAAAGATTGCAGCCGTACAAACTACAAAGTACAAATGCTGTTGTACAAATCCTGCAGTGGTACGGATTATGGACACGCATCCGGTTCAGCTCTTAAACTCAGTCTGAGTCCAGCTGTGACACATTGTCACTGACAATTTAAAATTATGCTGACTTAATTGTTGCTTTACTTTAATTGCAGTTTGTCATCCCGCATCTAACGTAGGACGAGATATGATGATGCAAGCCCTTGCAGTGGGTTTCCATACACACTCGTACTCCCCATTTTTTTTTTTTTTTTTCCAAAAGCAATGCCGTTGGAATAACTCCAAAAGAACCTTCAAGTTTCTCTCCTGTGTATCTGGCATCTTTGACAGCCTTCCACTTGATTCGTGAATATATAACTGATGAAATTGTTTTAAATAGAGTCGACTCAATTGTGTTCATCGGTTCAGTATTTTCCATTGGCTCGTTGAATGATCGCGCTGGTTTGTCGCCTTTTTCAACGTGAGGTGATGATGCTTGGAAGGTGTCGGATGGTCTGCAGAAGTTTCCACAGCTGGATCTCATCGGATTATCATCACCCACGTGACTGGTAGACTTTTCCTGCGTCTCGTCTGAACCAGTCAGCTTATCTTGCGCTTTCTTCTTTTTGTATGCGGAGGCAGAAGATTTTAGCTTTACAATATCTGGACGTGTTTCTTGATTAACCGTCCGGATGTCCAATCTCCACGACTCTCTGAATCTGTTGGGAATACTTCTTCGTATTCTTTTATAGCGTTTGTGATCTGTGACGTCATCGCAGCTCCTGCTCTTATTTTCATTCTCCGAAACTTTTAATTTATTAAGCTTTTTGAAATGTAGATTGTTAGTAATGTTTGTCTCGGCTCTGCTTGTGATCTTATGAATTTTCCTCGCCAACGATCTTCTAAACGATCTTTGTAGTCCTTTTAGTGAATGTATACGAGATATTTCGTGGCTTGGTTTGACGATCGCTTGAGGAATTAGGGCCGTATGTAGATGAACTGGGTTGTTGTTATACCTGTTACAGAGTTTGTCTTTGAGTGTTGGTTTTTCAAATTCTGCTTTAGATCTCCTCAGTTGATAGACTGCTGGTAGAATTCTTGACTTTAGGGTTAGAATCTCTTTCTTTTCCATATTTGGCTCTGGGTCTTGTAGCAACCTACGAAACAACCAACATTTTATGTACTAAAAGTAAATATGATATGTCTGTCTCCAACATACACGTTAATTTGTAGAGTATTTTATGTGTTTCTGCTGTTGTTAGTATTGCCTCTCGATAACGGATGTTTTTCATAAGAGCAGACTATGTCAGGTACGAAAGTTGTTGACGAAGTGACTTAATTGAGCCACTTCTGTATACTTTCAAATGGGGAGGGAGGTGGAGTACGACCCCTAAAAAGCCGAACAACAACATTGCCGTGGAGGACCTTCAGAATGTGACTCTTAAGTATCTCGGCTCATTCATCGCGGTGACTCTCTCCCAGACTTCAGGGCCCGTGTAAATGCTGCATGGTTGAAGTGGTGGCAGGTCACTGGCGTCCTCTGTGATCGTCGGATGCCTTTTCTACTCAAGGTCAAAGTTTATAAGTCTGTCTCTAGATCTGTCGCGTTGTGTTGATCCGTATGTTGGTCAGTAAAGTCCAGGCACGAGCAGATCCTTGACGTGATGGAGGGTCTGCTAGTGCTCAACCAGCAGCGTTAACGCTATAAAAGTAATGGTAATAATAATAATAATAATAATAGTAATGATAATTATTAGCCACCTCTAAGAAAATGGATAAATACCATGATCTCTACTTAGGGTATGAAGTTGTTGCGGTGGTCATTGAAATTATGTACCCTATGAAACTTTATGGAGTTGACTTCATTAATGGCATAGGCAGACATATTGCAGAGCGAACCGGCGATATAAGCGAGAGACATCTTTTCTTCGGCAAAGGCTTTCTATTACTTTGCAAAGAATTAATTTAGTCTGCTTCAGCAATTCTTTTAAGCAGCTAGATGACCACGAGTAGCCGGTCGTCGATTCAGCACGTATTGCTCGAATCGTTTACATAAAACTTCGGGTTCTTTACACCAGGTGTAAAAAATAATACCGATTTAAAGTCCTTTTCGTCATCCAAAGATGACGTCAGGTACGTCAAAGCTATGCCATATAGTTGGCTACTGCATCGTGGTCATTAGAACTTTTTATATTTCTGATAGGATTTGAAAAAAATGTTGGCAGACTGTAATACTAATTATGCTATGTAATTATCTTCAATCAGTGTCGTACTGCCTAATTTCCCTAAGGCTTTAAGTTTGTTCTCAGCTATCTATTGTTCGATGAAATTTTCACTCAAATGAAAATGTATTCGTCATGAATGTGTTATGTGTGTGTATGTGTGTGTGTTTGTGTGTGTGTGTGTGTGTGAGAGAGAGAGAGAGAGGGAGCGAAAGAGGGAGAGAGAGAAATATGATCATTTATTGAAACTAATATGTTTAAATATAATAAAATGTAAACTAATATGTTAAAATGTAAAACTAATATGTTTATATTAATATGTTTAAACACGATATGTTAACAACGATATTGTGATTTATTAGATTTGTCGTATAAACTCTGCAACTGTGTACGAGTAACATTTAGCTTAAAAGCAAATGTTAAATTTAATCAGATGAGCCAAATTAACAGCTCGATGTTAGTTTGGCTCATCAACACACTGCTGATGAAGTTGCTAAATGATGGTTGAACGAGTGCAACATACGCTAATAAAAAAGTAAAACGTCGTGACATTTTAAATGATAGATCCTGTAGTGAACTTTCATGGGTCTCTATTGATGGGCTGATTCATAACTCTCTTAAGCAAGCATTAAACAGACAAGTAGTTGGATATTAAACTAAATTTTCTGTTGGCTAAAATTTGTGTCTTGGATATGATACAGTCTTGATTGATCAATAGGCCTTCACTATAGCGTGCGACGTCTTCAGTACTGCACTGACAGTGAGCATACAATCTGTCCAAAAGTTTAATTGTTACGCAAAATTTTGAATAAATTCTTTAAAATACCTTATAACGTGCAGGAAAGGTCTAAAGCGCTTGATCAGTTTAAATTAAATTAATAGTTTTATACTGTAGTTACTAGTTAGTTTTATATTATATTGTTATCTTTTCTGAAAATATTGGTAATAACAATTGTAATATCTATTTGAGTTCGGTTTGGGTAAGGCTAAGCCTTTGTGAAGAGATTAACTTGTTGATCGATGGAGTGCTCCTTGGGAACGTAATGCAGATGGTAATTACGAGTGCAGTTTTCTTTACAGACGTATTCCAAATAAACTTAATTCGAATAGGCCTACATATCTTGGATCTGGAGTTTGGTAGAACGCTAGAGACAGACAGACAGACAGAGAATTTTCAATATAAGACAAGTTACTTCATGTAAGCCTACGTGTATAATATGCCCTGACTGCCTTATGGCGAGGAACCGGCCGTTAAATTCTTATTGATTGATTGATTGATTTAGGCTTTTTTTAATTAGCTACAGGCCAATGTTTACGAGAATAATTGATTATTCACGGAGCTATCTTACCGATTTGATTTGGTGTCCTTCCAAGTTTCGACACCGGAGTCTAGAACACAGTAATTTGAAAATATTAATAGACATATTTGATATTAATAGATATTTGTTCTACCAACCGTGTAATATGCACGTGTCGTGGAAGGCGATATAAAAACAAGAACCATACCAACGACAGAAAGGGAATTCGGATGGTGAGCGCCTAGTCTCCAGAAATTGCTACAAAATTTAAACGAATGGAAATACTTCGAAAGAAGGTCTATTCGTATCCCGACCCTAATTAGACTGAGATTTAAGGGAGGATGATGATAATGACTAGAGATGTTTGATCAAATGTAATTTAAACTTTTACAGTAAACAACACACTGTGCGAATCTTATACATACACGTCTTACAAGAATACATTTTATCGTATGTTTCTTGAGGATTTAGAATGTAAATGTATTGATATTTTATAATTAGATGTAAATACTTTTCATGAAAGAAAAAATACTGTATGAAAGAAAAGGAAAATCACCAGTGGCGGATATAGTACTTCACTTTTGTACAAGGGGGTCATTCACACGAACTTTCTGCGCACTTTTTAAAACTTTGTTGATGAAGAAGAGTTTTACTATCAGATAATAAGTGGACAGTGAAGGATTCAAGGGGGAGCTCAGGAAAGCCGTGTATAATTAATTTTGGAAATCATGATAGCTAGGCTCCACTCAGAATTTGTTTTCGGGCTAAAGAGGTCAAATAATATTTTGGGCTTCCCCCCGAAAAATTCCTGGATCCGTCTCTGGAAACCATCGCAGCAACCATTTTTCGCAAGTTTTATCCTACATTAAAGTTTGGGAAAGCGCTTTCCTGAATGAATTAACTCGTTAATCGATAGAAGTGTTCTTTATTGAACTTGATAAAACATAATGTGAGTAGGAATACATGCCTTGGACCTGCAACTTGTCAGAACACAAGACAGAGAGAGAAAGAGAGAGAGAGAGAGAGAGAGAGAGAGAGAGAAAGAGATACTGTGAAAAGATCTATTGCACATGTACACTGCGCATGTGCAATAGGTCTTCGATATTAGGCCTAAACACTAATCTTAATAAACATATTGTAGCCTACATGATTTTCCACTCGTACCAGGGAGGGTGGCATACCCGTGGTAGCTTGTCCTTCAGTTGCATCGTCAATTTAGAGGCATCTGGAGGTAGTGATGTCAATCCAAATACAGGATTTAGAGAAGGAGGGGCTGATGTAAAAATCGCCGCCGTTTCAAAGTTTTAATTGGAGGACAGGGAAATCGTCGAACTTTCTTGCTCAAAAATTAAAGAGAGAATAGACCAAAAGACGACAATAACCAGTACATCTCTTACACTGCGCTAATAAATTGATTGTCTATTCGAATTACTGGCTGATGATCAAATTGGTAGCATGCATGCCTTACAAGCAGTAAACCACGACTTCAAATCCGAATGGGAAAATGCTTGCAGTGTATTTGATATGAGAAACCCGACTCTGAACTCAGCTGTGTTTTATGTGGCTTCTTTTGTGTTACCCACGTACACCAAGGAACAGCGCGGATAGGTTTAGAATGCGATTAAATTCAATAAATTCTGCATGAATGAATCGTTAAGTAGGCCTAATCAATGAGACGTGCAATTAACTCACTGGCTTTGCCTTTTTCTCTTAAAACATTGGGTTAAATACAACATTTACGACAATATGGTGGCATGCTCACTTAAATCAGTAGTGCCATTCAGCTTGTAAGCAATAAGAATTACTGCAAAGCCTTATGTGTCTATCTTTGGTATTTATAAATGCAAATGACAACCTTACTAATTTTTATTATAAAGGTGATATACATATTATGAACTTTGAAGGCGTTCTTTATTGTTATAATCAAATTGTTTTCTTGTTCGATTAATCGCGAGTTACTTACCTTGCCAAGACGAATGAAAAAGTTGAGATAAACTAAGTGTCAGAAGAATTATTTTAAAATCATTGCGCAGTGGGTGGTGTCCGTGTCTGAAAGCCTTCATTCTACTGCAGAGAGGCTAATGTCGCGACGAGAGTACGGTAAAATATCACAGAACAAAAAGTTGTGCATCCATTACTTTGCATAACGTAGGTTAATCCAACAAATAATCGTTCCTATGAAGAGTCGGTAGCATTTGAATAATTCTTTGTAGAACTCACGTTTCTCCATTCCGAATGCAATTAGGCAATGTCATAATGATGAGGAATCCAATGATGTCGATGTAGTAGTTAGACATACAATGTTTCCTTCAGGTTTTAGTGATCAGTTATTTTGCTCTACAATTTTGATACGCCTTAGACTAATTAACCACACTGCATATTAACTAAGCTAAATTTGTACTTGTTTCTTTATTATTTAACAAAGATTAAAATAATGGGAAAGACGAAATTGTTAAGATGGGGGGAGAGGGTGGTGTACCTGAAAAGTAGTCAAGAATTACAGAAATAGAACCGTCTTTAGGGGTCATCCATCCTTTTTGGCACTTTTTGTCGACCGCCTCTTTATTAGTGGATCGGTTTTCTCAATGAACAAAAATGTCTAACTACGGAAATGACTAATCAAACCATACGACAGGATTATATGGTGCACTGAATTCAGTTCTATCTAAATAGTCGGTACTCTTTAAAGACTATTTCAATGAAACTCTGCACTTCGTTATGGTCTTTATAATTATTAATTTTTGATTGTGTTGATTTACTACATTCTATTTCATTTACTAAAATATTTTGCTTACATTTATGACCTCTTAAGTTAAAATCTTAAAATTTTTCTGATTATTTAGACATAAAAGTTTCATTTATATAATTGTTTTTTTTTTTTTTTTACCGAATTTCGCATATTAAAAATTCAATGGAAGTATCTATCTAGAAATAAACCTAAAAGGTATTTAGACCAATTTTTATTACTTAGTATTGCTAAAGTAATTATGACAAATGCAAATGTACTATTATGTAGACCTACTATCCATCCGTGAATTAGTGAAATTATATTACTCTACATAATCTCAATATTTCTCTAGCGTCCAATCTTACAAACCATTCTCAGTTCTAGCTCAGTCGCCTATTATAGCACGTGCAGTTTACCGTTTATCTACTATTCGGTTGGCCGAATACAACAGGGGAATTCATAAAAACACACGGCATAATATTGCAGCTAAAATCTACAGCAATCATCCTCAATGTTGGTCATCAGGTTTACCAATTGAATTTTATATATTATATAAAAGTTAGTTTCAGTAGAATAAGCGGACACTATATATGTATATTTAAATAAATACGAATTATAGTGAAATGATGAATTATGTTGATATTTATCATTTTTAATACCATGTGTTTAAACCATTAGACAATTTAATCCATTTTCCATATACCCAGTCCTATGACTGTCCGATATTTTACTCTCAGATCTGTGCGGCTGGGATTCGAACTCATGAGGGCTCAATTCACTTCAGGGTCTGTCATTTAAAAGATCATTATCTTACCCCTACGCTATTCATACAGCACTCGATCGAGATATTGGGAGAGATTTTATTGGAAGTAAGTTTTATACCATCACAAACTTCTTGAAGATATTTTAAAAATGTTGCTGACTTTTTAATTGCATTCAAAATCTTTACTAATCTTTCCTACAAACCTTAAATACGTAACTTACCTAATTTCAGCTAGTGCATGGTTTATAAAACGTAAAGGTTAATAGTCATTTTCCAATAGTGAGCAGTTCTAAGAGAATTCTTAGATAATAACTGTAGCCTGTAGAAATTAGAATAGCCTTAAGAATAGTTTAATCTTATATCTCCGGAAGATTAAAGGATTATAAATATATTAGATTATGCGTACAATCTCCATTGCTCGATCCGGAAAACTTATAACATGAGAAAACTTAGCAAGAATTACTGGAAGTCAAATATTGAGAGAAAAGGACCATTTGAAATCCGCCTTAGACTTTTCTGGAACTACACCTTTTATCAATCAAAAATATATATAAAGATACGGTATAAGTGTACTTTGACAAAAAAAGTACACTTATACCGTACTGGGTCATTTTGCTGAGGTCATTTGATCGATGGACTGCTCACTATGGAACATTGCAAGTATGGGTAGGAATTTGTGTCTTGTTTTTGTCTCCTGTTTGATAATTATACAGAGAGACTGAGCAAAAAGAGGTAGGATTGAGTTAATTTTAATACTTAACTACTAAAATGTTATCACTACTGTTGAAGTAGCCTAAATGTGGAAAATTATGTAAAATAATTAAATACATTTTTGGCTTAATATATTCACTTCTCAGTCTGCCAATGCCTATAATAGATCTATCGACATTTCACAATTTTGAAATAAAGAAAACCAGGAGTTGCACGTGGTTAAGAGAAATTTTTAAGCTTAATACATAAAAACTGATTATTCTATATCTATAATAAGCACATTTTAATTATAATTATGACACTATCATTAAATGATCACATTAAGAGAGTCAATGCGTTTTCGCTATTTGCACTTAGTGTCCTCAAACAGAAATTCATTGAACTTTCGCGCTATATTTTTAATATTTTCTACTTCTAAAATCTAAGAAATACGAGTAGTAAATTGACAGACTATTTAAGTATGATATTACTAGGCAGCCAGTATTTGGCAAACCAACAAACCTAATACTGTAATATAAGTATCTGATACTCTAATATATGAATCTAAAAAGCACTCTTTGCTTATTTTATTCCGAAATTCCGTTAATTTACCGATTAACTGTACTGTGACTTTTCTTAAGTGAGCAGATTTCGTCTACTGAAGCTGAGACAACAAGAAAGTGAATTCGTTTTAATTCGAGATTGTCGTCCGTCTGATTTTAAGTTAATTTGAAAGTTGTAGCAGTTGGTTTCAAAGTCGGCGTAAGAGGTTGACAAAATCTAAATCCCGGGGGTTGAGAATCCATGCTACAATAAGTTTTTTGTGCTATTGTTATTATGTGAACTGCTGTTAACTGTAAGGACAACTTTAGTTAGTCCCTCTGCAAAACAGCATATACGTCTTAAAAGACTGAAATACGGGGATAACTAAATTCAAGAGCCATTTTTTCATAATAAAATAATATTGTCTGGTAAATATGAAATCTTTACTAGAAAAAGTTTCAATATCTTAAATGTCAGAACCCAGATATCTTCTACATCGTTCGTGGACGTTCTGGTACAGCTGGTACAGCTAAGGTTAACTTCAGTTTCCTCATTTGAAAGCGATATCAGTGACGGGCGAGCCCAAGATTTGAACCCTGCACCTACTGATCCGCAGTCGAGTACCTTACGGACTTCGCCACTGGCTCCAGCCTTCTGTAGAACATGCTGCTCTTCATCGTATTCCACTCATCTACGTGTGATGTGATATGTTGAAATGATTGGCCTATAATATACAGTTTTAGAGATAAATTATTATTAAACAAATAACAGGTTAATTAATATAGTCATATTCAGACATATATATGCACAAATTTATTCAAAAATTCATTGCCGATTAAAATAGTTATGTTAAGAAACAAATATTCAATTTATTTTCAGAATTGTAGAAATCTGTGTAGAATTGCCTATATAGTCGGTGCGTCAAGTGCAATGAAAATTCACAAAAACTCTCATTCTAACAATTCACTGCTGCAGATTTAGTATTAAATTAAATGGAACAGCTGCCGTATATATATATATATAAATTGACATCTGCTAATTGCTTGTCTTTATAATTATTGAAATTTCTTTCACAAAAATCTGTACTTTGTCCCTCTCGTAGTGTTTGCTTGATTTTAAGTTTTCCGGTTACAAACCGGTTCTTGTAAAATTGCACTGCTCTTATAGTGTTTAAAATAAATATAATGAAATTGTCATCCTGCCTCGTTGCTGTCCACTTTTGCAAAATAAAAACTAAACCCTAGTCTTGAGTCAATTTCTATCTCGAAAGTATGTCAGTCAGGGTCTCAGGGAGACCTCTGGATAAGAACCATATACCCACTGACCACTGACGACTTACCAACATGCCACCGGCTCAGTGACTCAGTCCAAAGGTCAATTAGGCTAATATGACTGCCAAAATAGAAATAAATTTCTTAACTTCATGAGATACTCTCTCTATCTCTCTCTGATTGCACTGCCTACTGACAGGTCCATGGTATATAACGCCTTCACTCTTCTGTGTCTTCCGCATTCCTCTTCATGTCCATACGCGAGTTGGTCTTTAAATCATCTAAATGATGCAGCTACGAGATATATGTACATACAATGTATTATACACTGTATTATGATACACTATTTTACACATGCATTCCTTGGCCGCTGCATTCATTGAAGAGTTTCAACATCTTATACACTCTGCAGATCTTTTCTACTCTATGTACTCCAGAGGCTCTATTACAGGCTTCAAGACAAATATTTTTCTGAATGAAAAATTGAATGTATCTATTAGCGAAATAAAATAATAGTAAATATTCGTTTAAGCTTTTCGTTTAAGCTTAATCACTTTTTACATAGAATACGATCAAGCAAGTACTGGGGATATGCCACTCTATAAGCAAAGTACACACAGCCAGTTACCAAAAAATTTGGGTTTAAAAAATGTATTTAAAAAGAACTGGATTCTAATAGCATGTAGCTACGTAAATATCTAATTAAGAAATAACTAAAATAGAAATACCAGATCCATTATATTATTTGTATTTTATCATATTTGTTAGATGCGTATTTTTAATTATGCGGCGAGAATTATTTTGACTAAGCGAAATTCCATGAATGCCAAACGACATATTATTGTGAATCATGTATAACCGGAATTTATCCGCAAGTGGGCTGGAAGTGAAGGATTAGGATTGAAGGATTCGGATTGTTTACAGATTTGGAACAGACACGTGCTATTATTGTTGATTAAATCCGGAATGACTCGCTGAAATTCTTGTAAACTTCACAGCGATCTGCACGCTCAGGTGTCAGACAACGGATGTAGAAATTCTATGATAGTTCCACATTTATTTCAGAGACCCCATAGTAAAATATTATGTTAGTATACCTGCTAATAGTCTTACATAAATACAGCGATATCGAAAAGCTTGAATGAAACTGTATTGATGATATCAGATCATGTAATTACTTACCGGCATAGTTTAACTAAAATTTACATTTACGCCACATTTCTTTGCTTTGAATATATAGATTTTATATGTTTGCGTTCTCTTTACTTTAATCTTCAATAAACCAGTCGTAATGATATTTCGCTAAGCGCACATTTTAATCATACCAATAGAACTTTAATAAAAGTTTACAATGCAGTATGTTTTACAATGCAGTATGAAATATACCACCGACAAGTTTTTAAATTGCACAATTACAGCGACTGTTGAACAATTTTATATCAGCTGATTAATCGATATTATGACAGTTTTCGAAGTAGACTCTTTACCACAGTAGTGATCCTTGTAAGAGATTTCAATATCGATTCAGGTCTTCAGTGGAGTCACCGGATTCCATTGATGGAGACAGGTAGATGAACGGTTAGAGCAGTGGAAAAGAAACTAGAAAAGTTCTTGTTCATGTACAGTACCATGGATTCTGCTATTTGAGGACGTCGTTATTTCAGACTCAATGTCAATACGTTATTTTTATTTTATCTTTGAATCGCTATCAATTTGTCCTATTAATTTCAATTAGCAAAAACGTCCACTATTACTCTCCGATTTGGTATATTTCCCTTCAGAAATAAAAATAGAGCATCTTTCAAACGACAGTAGGTTGTTTTAGGCTTCACTGATGCCTACTGCCTCAAATAAAGTTTACAATGCAGTATGTTTTAATATGCATTAATAAAGTGTATGCTGGCCTACTTTCATATTTCTCAAAATGGTTTAAATTCATGTTGCTCTAATTTCACTAAAAACCTGCTACATTTTAAAAATTCAAAATTTGTATCTTTTACATTTCTATAGACAGAATCAGTCATATACTCGTTACATAATCCACCTAAAGCTTTCTAACTATAATACGCAAATATAATTGGACTCAAGTGTTTTCAGGATTTCTGTTTATTATGAACTAAATCCTCTAAAAGATTGCATTTACATTGAGGTATTATCAAAAAATACACTTTCTGGAACATAATTTATTCATTGCAGTGTTCAGAATAAACTGCTAATCCTATACAGGTATGATACAAATAAATGTCTGTGTTTAAATCTTACTTTTTATACATGTATATTCGATATGAATTTAATGTATGCTTACTGTGAAACTCAGATGTACCAGAATTAGTTTCAAGCCAACTTATTTATACTAAATTTGTTTGAGATATCTCGATGCGTTAGTCTAATGGGCAAGATGCTTCACAATTTTTACTCTGATCAAATAAATTACGGCAAACTGATTTTCTGTAAATAAATAGCACTTTTTATGCGCTATTTATATGTTGAAATAAATCTCTCAGAGAAGGGTAAAGCTCAGCTAGAGTAGACGCATATCTTACACGTGTTTTGACCCGTTTGCCTTGGAGCTTGGACTTGCACTGTTTTGATCTCGCTTTCTCTTGTAGTCTTTATTTACTAAGTCGTAATTGTTTGGTCATTGGTGATTGTTTGTACAGAGTCGGCACGAGACGTACATGACATTGCTTTATAACCAGAAACCGGACGTTATATTCTAATTGATTGCTTGATTGATTGATTGATTGATTATAGTCAAGATGCAATAAAATGTAATAAAGCGCTCAGACAATTCTGTTTCACAAAACTACAGCTTAAGGGCATGTTGCTTACGCAATAATAAATTGCCTTTTGTTTTCACATAGGCCTAATTTTAAGTACACATATAGGTATAAATGTAAGTACTAGCCCCTACCCTTTCAAGTTTAGTGAAGAATAGACCAACCGTGGACTCTACGTGTAGTAAGGAAATCATACATTAGAAATCGTACATTTCTCTCTTAGTGCACTGCCTACTGGCAGGTCCATGTCATCCATGGTATATAAAGCCTCCACTCTTCTCAGTCTTCCGCATTCCTCTTCATGTCCACGTATGAGTGGATCTTTAAATCATATAACATACCTAATCCCGGTCTGCCTCTGCCTCTATTTCCTTTCATTCTGGCTTCAAAGACCTCTTGAAATAGACTTCCCCCTCTCCCCTTAGAATGTGTCCTATCCAACTCCTCTTTCTATTACTTAATACATTTATCAACTGTCTATCTCTACCAACTCTCTCCAGAACTTCCTAATTTGTAATCTTTGGAGTCCACCAAATCCTTTTCATTCTTCTCCATCTCTACATTTACAATGCCTCTAGTTTCCTGATATCTTTCTTCCTTAAGGTCCATGTTTCACAACCATATAATAGCGTGGTCCAAACCAAGGTTTTCACTATCTTTATCTTAAATCATACATAAACAACCAGAATTCATAGTCAAGTGCAGTTCTTGGTGGACAATACATGTATCTGCCAACAAAGATCCAAATGGTAAAATTACGCCAAACTTAATCAATCTAAGGTGCAATACTCATGAATGGTTAAAACACACACATTATAGTGAATGATTAATCATACGTGATGATATCTAGAACTTTTAATAACAAAATTCAACAATTAGTCATTTAATTCAATTTTCGTGTTACCAGTCCTGGGAATGTCCTAGATTTTACTCTCTGGTCAACCGGGGTTTGATACCAGGGTCTCAGAAACATTTATTTAAAATATCATAAGGTTACATAACGTTTAAAATTTCATAACGTTTCATGACGAGCTTTCACACTAGCCCATTCGAACTTGTCTTACCATAATTTCAATTAGAAAAAAATTTGTCGGAATAATATTAACAAAACAGCAAATTTGCCATTCATATACATTCATTTAAATTCATTTATCTTCATTTACGACGTCAATTTCAGGTGGAGATAAACTGTACTTTAGGGGTTACATTTAATTTCTCCAGAATTATGTTAATCAAGTCTACTACAAAAGCAGCAAAACACAACAAATCAAGTTGAGGAATCTTTCTAAAATTACTACATAAGAATATGTTTAATAGTGTTAGACTATATTGGATTCCTACTTTATTCTAATGTCATTTTCTGCAAGCTTAATATCAATATTTCTTATCGTCAATCTGTAACCAATATACTTATAATTGCACTTAATTGCGATTGCGCGATGAGTTAGTTTAAATATTTAATCTTCGTATATTTTTCAAAAAGGTTACGACATATTGTTTATAACCTAAAATCCAAGAGTTGCTGGTCGATTTTTAAAAATACGATGCGCTTTCAAGTTATTATTAGATTCATTTAACAATAAGTTAATTAAAATCTTGTTATAAATATCGACTGGCGCATGTTTTCTAGAAGTACCGCCATCAGCAAAATTAAGCCACATAAGAGAATGACTTAATTCTTTTAAAGTTTTAACAATGGCTTCTCGATGACGGCTCTTACTTTAGATGCTTAATGCATGCAATGAAGTCATTGTCAGAATAATACCTGAAAATTAGCATCCGGCAGTCGTTGTATAGTTTCAAAACGAAGGGGATTAAAATGGTTTGCTTCATCGCCATTACTAAAATAGATTAATATTTATATCGTAAAATAGTTTTTAAACTTTAGAGTATTTCGCACTTACAATCAAAAATTCTTAAATATTAAAAATTTTGAATCTTTTCTAATGCACAAGAACTACAGAACTGTATTAATCCGATAATATTATAATACAAATATTGCTGGGTATTTATTCGTAAGTGACAGTTTATTCACATATAGAGTTAAGTTTGTGTTGTGATAGGGTAAATCATGGCATGGACAATCGTATCAATCTAGAATAATAACAGGCGAGATTTAACAAAGACAACGGAAAACGCCTTCAAAGGAGAGATTTTTGAGCTGAAAGCTGCAATACGATTTTACTAAATGTGCAGCTATTACAATGAAGTCAATTATGGAATATAGTTGAATAACCCTGAAAGTAAATAGTGACAATTTACTTTCAAGCCTATTAAATCATATTCCATCTCCATTAATTCATAAAACTTGATAAGCCATAATGGATCATTTTAGAATGTATATCGATCTCTGTCCATATACCTAGTAGCATTTTTGCAATTGAAAGATACAATGTATACATTTATACTCACAATTTGTGAGTACAAGTGTAAACATTGTTTTGAAAAAATGCTATATGATCCTTTTAGCTGCTTAGATTTTATTCAAAGTCTCTAAATTGCTCAAGAGTTATGATGAAAACTAATTTTTAAATTTTTTAAATTCAAATATTTTAATTATATGATCCTATTCATATGTATTGTTTAGAATTTTTATGTTTTATTTTTGTTCGTATGTTTGAACACATGGTATACCGCAAGTATTACTGACATGCTTTGCAATTATTCTGATTGTTAGTATATATTTTAGTTATTTCCTACTACTCATCGTGGATATCAGTAATTGTTGCCTTTGAAAGCGCATCGATTGCAACCGGCGAGGATTAAAGAATAACCTTCCAACACCTGGGAATTGTTCATCCAAAGTCGTCAAAACTCGGTCTTCCCATTCAAGTACTAGCCGAGTTCGACTTTGTTTAACTTCATTTATATATGCGCTCAGTTAAACAAAGTTCGTTAAATACTTTCCCAGAATGATGGTGCATAAATGATACCTTTTCCCACAATATGACTGAAAATTACTGGAATTGGACATTTATTTTAAAGATTATGAAACGCGTTGGTGGAGAAAGTCATAAGGTTTAAACATTCAGCAGCCAGATTTTCTGCTGAAATATCATTAGCATATATATATATTCATGTCGCCGAGTTTACTAGTTGTTTTCTAGAAAGCTATATTATGTAGAAACTAAGGCTTGACAATGTAATGGTAAGTGCAGAAGCCAACAAAGCGGAGACCTAAATAAGTCTTTAGAGAGCATATTAAGTTTGCAATTTTAAATACATACATGTACAAGTATAAATTCGGAATACCTTTTTACAACATGCAGTGAAATGTACGAAAATAATGATAATTTTCAAGTAGACATAGCATATGGCATATATAATCAATGTCTAAAGTCGATTTTGGTGCATTCATAAAAAGAAATGCCATTTTGTTTACTTAAAGCTGGTATAGTAGCATATTAATACACCGTAGTTATAATTATTATATCAATATTCTACACGATAGCACTTAAGTGCAAAAGCATCACAGTATGCAAAAACAATATATAAACCTCAACATTTAAATGCTGCCTATAAACGCCAATGCATGCCTATACATTGATGCTGATGATGGTGATGCTGATGATGACAACGATGATGATGCTGCTGATGATACGATGATAATGCTGATGATATTTTGTGATCAGTGCTAGGATCATCAAATGATGTGATCCCAGTCGTATGATCAATATGAATGATTTAACGTTGAAAACTATTTATTTACTATACGTTCGCTGCCTTTCTCTAGTATCTATTACGAACTATGCAAGAAATTAAATATTTTATAAAGATAATCTAACAAATGTTCAAATAGCTCAGTGTGTAGATTGATTGGTAAAATTATGAAACTTTAATGACGGAGTTGAATTAAATATCTTGTATTATTCTGAGTTGATTTTAACCCTCAAGTTTTCAATTCCCGGACGAGCTGTTCTGAGAATTAAAAGGACCGGTCTATGAATATTTGGTGAATGATAGCCAACTATTCAAACATGTCTTAGCAAGAATGCTGGATATAATGATGAATGATCACATCACTACAGTGTTTATTTAGCACATTTTTGCTATTATCCTTGCTTAATACGAGTGTGTGCAATGTAATTTTTGGCATGACATTTGAAAGCTCGACCCATGAACGAAAAGTTCAACGATATAGAAATGTGGGATAAGATCTCGTTAATGATATATGCTTTTGTTATAGTAATAACAATAATAATAGTTTGTTATTAGTTTTCATAGAGAGTGTGCTTATAAGTATGCATTACCCGAGCATATAGAATGAAGTCAACCTCATTGTAATACAAATTGACTGCATAATAATCTCATCATCTGCGGCGAGTGGAAAACTAGAAAACTGTGGAGTATTCCTGACGAGGTATGGGATCGTTTTCCGCTTTTAATATAGATGACGACTTATAGCGACGTAATTAGTAGCTGAGCTATAAATACCATCCTTTTGTAAAGTAAAAGTCGTAGGGGTAAAAAATATCATCAGTGATGATCTCTCCGAAAACGATTGCAAATATTAACTGTAATGAAGTCAGAATCTAAACTTTGTAAAAATTAAACTCGAAGCTTCGGGATTAAACGAGGTCATCTCTACAAGCTTCGAAATTATTTAATTAGGTCGTGGGATATTTTATATTGCATGAACAGAACCGAATAAGACAGTTTTAAAGATCTCCAATGAGAATCCAAGTGCAGGTATTAGAGATTGTGGCATTTAGACTTTTCTCTGCCAGCAATGATGATATTTGCTCATTGAGGACATCAACGACTAATTCGTCTGTTCTCCAAGATGATTAATGACTAAATTCTATTCAATAATTAGTTAAACTTTTCAGCAGTTTTGTCAGATCGCCACTCTGTTTTTGTTGTTGTTTTTTGTCAGATTTCCACAACTTTTTAGCGTGCGTGGCAAATACGTTCAACCGCCATTTAGCAACTTCAGATTGCCTATAAATTGCCATTCAGCGTGTGTCCATCATATTCTAGTGCAGTCACTCTATTTATTATCAACTTATTATGCGGTATTTTTGATTTTTTTTTATAGATTCATTTTTCTCATATTGGATGTAATTAATTGTTGATTGATCTAAATTTGCATAGATTAATGCTGCCTGATGAATCTATCTAAAACACATTGCTCTAACAGACAGCAAACACTGACGAAATATCGCGATCATTTATACACCATGGCACCATAAATTCCTTAACGTGAATGGGAAATGAAAAACATTCTGATTTAGTTTTCATTACGTTTTCAGCATCTGACTATCAACTTTTGAAATAATAGTAAAATCTAATTTTGTATATAATAATGTATAGTACAATTTGAGTACATAGGTCTAATGTAGAATGGAGGACGTCGCCTGCTTAATGTTGTCTAACGCTTCACTTGCGATTTACCATTCTGTTCTCATATAGAATGAAAAATATAAGGAGAACTGAAGGAAAGTCTTAATTCATGGAATTTGATCAATCAATTCACTAATTAGTCAATCAATAAATATATTAATCAATCAATCAAGCACTCAAACAATTAATCAATCAATCGATCGAATAGTCTATCAATCTGTCTGCGTATAGTATAGTATAATACAGATTATATAAAAACTAATCAATCAACCAGTCATTCAACCAAACAATCAATCAATTGGTTAATAAATTAATCAATAACTTATTCATTAAATTAAATTAATCAATCAAACAATCAATTAATAAATTAGAAGATTTAACGTTCTTTTCCTAACTTAAATTCGATACCACCAACTACTTATTTTTTGTTAATGTTTTTCTAGTCCTATAAGTAAACGTTATAATTTGGACTTCTAGCTTAGTCCCATTTTAATATTTAATGTTGCGAAGTCGCTCAGTGCTCAATATGAAAAAATTCTGTGAGACGGTTTGGCACTCAGTTATTGATTATACCATTTTTATTAATTAAAAGATGAAAGAAAACCTATTGGAAATTTATGAAAGCGGTTGTTCTCATGTATTAGAAAGCCTTCGTATAAAGTTATGAATTGCGTTTACTTTCAAACTGGTTTCTACCTGTGTTGTCTTCAAATATATCGACTACTGACTACAATAACTTTCTTACATCTAGCATCGAAAATCTTCCGTGAGAATGAACAAAATGATTTGTAATTGATATCTAGTCATGTAAATGAACGTGAATATTACATTGAAGAGGTTTATAATTATTAGCTATCAATCAATATAGCGATAACGCTAACGCTGGTAAAGCTAATGTTAACGTCGGTTAGATGGCATATAATTTTGTCACTTCGTTTGGATTTTAGATAATTTATGCCAAGGATAATTATTCTATTGTTTCTGCAATCCACGATGATACAAATAAATCAGATTAATATGGCTAACATTGGGATATCGGTTTAGGAAAAGTATTAGAAAGTCCGATACTGGTGTTATCGGCATCGTATTAGCGAGGGTTCGTACCCGAGATCATTCAACATTATAAACATTAAGCAAACCTAATATTAGAGCTTAAATTTATCCTGATATTATTTTCTCTTTATGATTGATATTTACTGTAATTGTCGTACGTGAAGGACATAATGTTGGCATGAAATCACCAATTAATCTGTATCAAAATAAATGATAACTTTAAAAATAGTACTTCTATAATTTTGTTGTGACATAACATAACAACAGTTGGAGTGCTACAGTCATCAATGACAACATCGAGTACTATTGAGTCAAAATCAAGCCGGCGAGCAAAAGAAAGTCCTAAAACGGTGCAAATTCCAAAATCCAGAAAATCAGTCCCAAGTAAAGGGAACTAAAGAAAAGGAGGTTTAGACGCTGGTCGCAACTCATGGACACTGGATGGAAAAGAGAGATGGAAAAGATAGGTCTTCAAAATATACAATTAATATTGTAGCAAATATTCTGACAGAATAATGTACTTATTATGCTGTATAAAACGCTATATAGAAATTCCAAGTACGTGTTGAAGTCAGCAACTGGGGCACCATTTCATATTGGAGCCTGAACTTAAGAGCTTAATGAAATCGATATTTTCCTAACTTTGGGCCCGATGAATTTCTTCCTCAGGCTACATTTTTCTCAAATTGAATTTTATATTAAAATTTGGTGAAAGTCAATTGTTTGAGGTAATAATGATATTAGATGAAGCCCTATTTAGTGTGTCTGCAAACATATCTCTAAGTAGGAATATGAATTTTGGTCATGTGAATTTGCAGATCAGCACCAAAAATAAACAAACTAGTCAATCGTTTCTTTAGATGCTATCTTGAAAAGTTAGTTCAGAAGAACAATTCAAATATCATACATTAGAATAATATAATTTAAGAGTATTACAAATATTCACATAAAATATGAGAGTTCGACTAGTTTTGTGACATTATAATGACAACAAAATTGCAAATCTCATCTTGAAAGGTTCTACTGAAAGGCATTGTATTAATTGAAAATGAGCTTTCAATGGGCTATAGTATATAGTAAAGGACGATGTAATGACAATACATTAGCACCTGAGTAATAATTTGTATTAGACGTTTAATAATATAAAACTTTGCAGCCCATTCAAACAATATAAGCCTGTCACTGCATATTGCGTCAATGCGTCTGCATCAGTATAGCGAGCTCTTCTCATTAAATAGTGGACGAGAAGATGCCGCTTGAAAATGCACTTATATTAAATTATGTAGGCCCACTAAGTTTGACATGAAAAGCCTATTTAATTTGAGAGTATTGCTTAAGATATCACACGTTTTTCTGACGCATCAGTTGTCCTTCGCTGCAGCATGCTGAGTATGATTTGATTTGAGTTATTATAGTTTGGAATAGTTTCCTAATAGCGTATTATCGCCATCGATTAATGTATTGTCACAATTAATTTTTCTCTTCAAAGTAAAGAAACAGCTTAGCGTATAACGCCACTTTCCTAACTTGAAACAGGGATGAGACTAGAGCAGGGTTTGAAACCTGTGTCTATCATTCACAGGCGAAAACTTACAATTTTTATTTATTTAGGTAGTTTGATTTGCAAAATACAACATTACGACATGAAGCATCAACATAGAAAATGCATGCTATTGTACAGAATCAGTCTAAACGTAGACAACATGGCCAGTATAAGGACCCAAAAACTAAAATATAATAATCAACGCAGTAACTTTAATAATGTATATCATATCAATGTATATGATATAGCTAAGATGCTATTTTCTCCAGCGATTTCATCCAGTATGTTAATGCCATTTTGCTCTGAACTTTTAATAGCTGCGTAATTAGCTTGACAATAATGTCAATGATGAATTCTTATTAGACGATTGTACGTGGGCGTATGGCTTACGTCTGGACTTTTATTTGACATATATCGCAAAATTGTCTCCCTGATTACATTCAACATGCGTGTTTTGAGTCTGTTTAGACCTAGGCCTTAACTGCGTTTCTTTAGTTGCATGTGTTTGCATATTTATATGTTTTAAACTGCATGCCTGCATGTGAGCGACAGTATGAGAGACATATATTTGAGCGGAAGCTCAAAAAGTTTGCTTGCAGTGAATTGACTGCTCTTTTCCACTTATCGGAAACATTAACCAAGAAAGTTCCAGTGCTCTCTCTCTCTCTTTCTTTTTCTCTCTCTCTCTCTCTCTCTCTTAATATAAATATAAGTCAATGTCAAGTGAAACTAGGTTTATTAAATGCTACAGAAGTCGTTAGAATTATTCTGTTCGTTATACTTTAGTCCTTCAAATAATTGAGTTTAGTTTTACAATGTGCGTAAGTGATAATTGAAATGTGTACACCGTACAGTAGAATATTAATGTACAGGCTAACATTATACTTAGAAATATACTTAATTTCAACATATGTTACTTAATAGCAAATCAATTAATAGATCATCACTAGAATATTAAAATTTATTTTAAAGTTAATGTAGTAGAACTTGGATAGAATGGTTTCGCTAGAGAAATCCACCCTTGCACCGTGACACTTAATTAATTAATTTTCTTAATTAACTATTATTTAGTGACTACGTTTTTAAATTTCCGAGGGTTATACTGTAGATCCCTACATGCCAGATCGCACTCAGTGGAAAGATGCATCATAGTAATTTTTACAGTTTAAAAAAGGTCCAAATTAGGGCTACGAATAGAGACAAATTATATCTACTGATTGTCTCAGTTGCTGAATGTATAAAGGCTGCAGGTAAGTAATAAAATATTTATTTAATGGAGTATCCTAATATGTCGTAAACTCTCTCCTAGACGGACTGATTAGAAAGAAATAATTAAAACATTCATAGAACTGGTAAATAGATAATAAACTAAGTGTGTGGTTAGATAATTAAGTGATATATACATGTATAATCACGAATGATCATTGAGCGTTTAACTTGTAACCTTTTCTAGAATGTAACTAAACATCAAGATACTCCAGGTTAAAGTCACATATATAATGATGTCCCTGACATTGCCGTTTTGCGGAGAATCGGAAGTTGAATCCTTATTGATATTGATTGATGGATTGATTGATGGATTGAATGATTAATTGACTAATAGTAAGAAACTAAAAGATTGTCTTTTAAATTTACGTCCTGTGTTAACGATTGTGTAAAATCATCACTTAAGAACTCTCCTGTTACAATTTCTATGATACATTTTGTGTATCTTTTCTATGATATCTTCTATGATTCAATAATAATTTGAGAGGGGATTTAGCGCACTCAGTTAAGCTGCACTTCAATTGAACGAAGTAAAGCCACGTTGCGCGCGGTTAACTCTTTGTAGGCGACCACTTTGGAAGACCAAGTGTCGACAGCTTTGAATGTAAAAATAATCCCGGGGTGTTGGAGGTTATTCTTACATCCGCGCCGGCTGCTCTTGGAGCGCCAACAAAAGGCAACGACTATAAATAATCATGGAGGGGAAAAGGGGGAAAATAACGAAAACTACAAAAAAACAACATCCATAAGAAGGAAACTCTACTGCACATGCGTATGACATATGGAATATAATATTAATATTATTATTATATATAATATTAATATTATTATTATATATAATATTTTTTTTATTTTTTTTTTTTTTTTTTTTTTTTTACCCCGGTGTAAAGAACCTGGGGTTTGATAAAAACGATTCAAGCAATACTTGCTGAATCGCCGCCCGGCTACTCGAGGTCATCAATCGGCTTAAAAGAATTGTTGAAGCAGACTGCATTAAATCTTTGCAAAGTCATGGAAAGCCTTTGCCAAAGAAAAGATGTCTCTCGCTTATCGCCGGTTTGCTCTATATAATATTCATATTATTATTATATATAATATTCATATTATTATTATATATAATATTCATATTATTGTGTAACTATATGGAATATAGTATTCATAATAATATACATATATTGTATAAAACTCTATTAACGCAAAAATTCTCTCTTCTATTTTGATGCTTAAGTTTAAAATTTTTCAGTTAAATTCTAAGGATATAAAAGATAAGAAATAATTGTTAAATAATTTAGTAATGTATAACTAATTAAATTTAATTAATTTCACTAACATTCCATTAAATTAACATATGAAATGGTACCAAACATCAGCAAGTCAGTGACACGACGTTGCAAAGTATAGAAAATATCATTATGAAGAAATATGTGAAAGAGATGTAGATAGAGAATAATGCTCAATAGCATGTAACACAGTCCAGAAAGTGAGAAAAATAATTTATGATAAGGTTTAGAACATTAGTAAAGTGTACGCGTCATATACAAAGTTAAATAACGTCGGTCTAGGTTAGTATTTGGATGGAAGACGATTTTGGAAGACTGAGTGTTGATTGAATGAAATTAAAACACTAGTGCGTTGATAGATTATCCTTAAATATATGTCTCGGACGCATACGATTACTAATAACCAATCCGGGAGGACAAATAAACAAAACTATGAAATCAACTAAACCAGAAAACCCTGAAAAATAACACGTGAGCTATAAGTCATGTGAATATAGAAACGACAAAAGTGGTTTATGATTTGTAAGTATCGATTTAATTATAATTTAACAATATTTAACGACATTAAAGGCAGTTGTTGAAAATTTTAACAGGTACTCTTTCTGTCTAATCGTTATACTTACAAGTTTCACTTACGCAGGATTATAGGAACAACCGTATTCATTTTAAAACTAACTATATGAAAATAAAGTTAAATTAATGTACAGTAACACAGTGACCGTGTGAATAGGTTAGTCTTGATATAATTCTGGTTCGGTTTTAATTACAATGACTGGTAGCCTATAACTGGGCTGCATTGAGGCAGTCTTCTGCTTAGTAGGCTATATTTGATTTTCCAGCCTAATGGATAAAAGAACATTTCTTATATCATATCTCATATTCACGGAACTAATTTTCACGACGTTACTAGCTGTCTTCCAATACGGTAAGTCGAATATTTCTGCATCTTGAATTCATTTCAGCGTTGCTTAGCTGATGATTGGTAATTGCTGGTTTTGCACAATTTCCAACTTCCTAAAGGAAACTTGATGCATGAATTTTCCTGTTTGGTTGTATAAAGCTGCATTTTAAGCCGTACAATGTCCTTGGTCTAGTAGTTGAATAACTCAATTGATTAATTAGCCTCTTTAAATGAATACTCTCCAAGTAGCATCTTTGTACATCAACTCTAAAGCATCATGCAGAATGACAATCAGCGAGCATTGATTCTAATATTGGAAGCTGCAAATAAGCTCGGCATACAATGACGAAAATTTCCCAAGAGACCTTTCATAACTTAAAAACCCGAATATTTATACTTTCTTTTGTTCTGCGGTATAAGGCGTAACGTTCTTTATCAAGAATGATCCAAAAATCATATAGGCCGGCGATGTCTTAAATAGTAAAGTTGTACACACTAAACTTAGATTTAACTTTGTTCCGAACAAGAAGAGAATGAAAATTCGTCTAATTTTTGTAACCGATAGTTGGAAATACGCTTGCTCGGTAAAAAAATGTCTGTAAACAATGCCTGTAGGTAAACAATGGAAAAATCTACGTTACTGTACCTAAGAGCATCATCATGATACTGCAATGGACGCTAAACTTAACATTTTTATCAGAGATTTATTCGCCGTCCTTGATTAAACTTAACTTCGGTGGTTAATATTCATGTTGTAAGCAGCGCTGCGAATGGTGCACTGAACTGTGCTTACAGCTAGTATCAGTTGACCCGAAGGCAATCCAAAAACCTTAATGACAGAATTGTTACCTTGCTTTACCTCAACTAAAGAAACAGGTAGGTAGATAATATTTGGGGCCTACTAGAGTGGGCTTAAAGTTAACTTTCAGGATCACAGGTCTTCTCTTCGAAAATACTAGACAACCTCGACCTGCCGTCACAAAGACCAATTCAAGCTTATACAGCCATCAAACCACACAACACGCAAAATGTTAGCATTCTTATCCAATTGTGTAATTAAAATGATTTGTAGACAATACAATTAGTCAATTTTATGAACGTTTGATGTTGATACACCTACACGCACGGATTGTTAAGCGTTGAAAACGTTTTTAAGCAGTCAACTGATAGTCGCGGTGCATTATGTAAGTTTATTTTTTGTTAAATTGCAATTTGAAAATTATTCTAGCCCATGCATTGTTTCTAAACATAGACCCTCTTCGTGGAATATCGGAGCAACTTTCAAATATTAGCACTTTAAGACTAAATTTGCTATATTTATTTCACTAAAAATTTAATTTAAGAAAATTAATTCTTTAGCATTTAATTTATTATTGATGCAACCATTCGCTATGTTTCAAGTAGGTCTTCATATTGGGGAAAAATTAATCAGAGCACTTTGTTTATTCACTGACATGATTAATTTCCTCTACTTGGTTTAAGCTAAATATATTAATTAAATGCTGTACTAGGCTAGGGTGCAAGAATGCAATAACTAATTTCTATGCCGTTAAAAGTAGAACAGAATTATTAAGTGCGATATAAGATATATTTAGTTCGTCGTGAGTTATTTTCTGCGAGATCATAGAAGCTAGGCCAAAATTTCCATACAGCTTTTAAATCAATTATTTATGGGCGCAATTTCAATCAGTCATTATTTTTAAAGGTCTTAGTAGGCCTATATAAGTATTGTAAGTAACTATATCTAATACGTTTAGAATACTATTACATCAGTATTATTACTTCTTTATTAGAATAGAGAAATAGAGTAATTAACATACGTCAAGAAGTAGTAGATTAGAGTGTAGACGGGTAGAATTTCCGTGAAGTAATAAAGAATAGTATTTGAAAGGCTTCACTCAGAAGACTAAACTAGTTTAATATTTATTCTTTACGATAAATTTATTTAATTAGCTTCCGAAAGCTGTGCCACTGGTCCAGTAGTACTTATTTTTAAAAGTTTCCGTTTTCTTATAATAAATAAAAATTGATGATTACAAACATACACAAGTGTAGGCTTAGTTAATACTTTACTGCACCGTTGATAACGTTTTTATAACGTATACCTAAGGAAACGAAAACGTTGACATCTATATTTGGTTTTAGCAAGGTGTCTGAACCGTGTAGCTTACGATTTAGACGCTAAATC
The DNA here is from genome assembly GCA_905160935.1 of Enchytraeus crypticus. Classification (NCBI taxonomy): domain Eukaryota; kingdom Metazoa; phylum Annelida; class Clitellata; order Enchytraeida; family Enchytraeidae; genus Enchytraeus; species Enchytraeus crypticus. The sequence goes on from CAJHZI010000528.1 coordinate 679,379, forward strand.
ATTCTTAAATAAGAACGCACGATTAGACACTTTCATGCATTCGCTGTTATGAATGTCTCATTAGCGCAATGGTTAGAGGTGTAGATAACGTCATGAAGAATTAAATGACAGACACTGAGGTAAATTGAACCCTCCTGGGTTCGAATCCCAGCCGCGCTGATCTGAGAGTAAAATCTCGGACATTCACTGGACTGGCTATACGGAAAATGGACAAAATTGCTTAACGGATTTAACATGTGGTATTAAAAATGATAGATATCAACATAGTTGATCATTTCACTATAATGTGTGATATATATTATGAAGCTTATCAATATTAATAAATGACTTAGAATTTAATAGAATTATAATTTTTTAAATATTGCTAAAATATCTAGAAACGTTTTCCATCAAATATAATATTTACATGCTCTAAGAATTCGTGAGTCCGTCGATAATAATTCAAGCTATTGTCTTCGCGGCTTTTCGAGCGTCTAATTAAATTTGAACAAAATAGTACATTTTTCAGTAGAAAATAGCTTAAGCTTGTACTTCATTACTTTTATTGTCATTCTATATTTCGCTTTATCAATCTGATACTTTTTGCTTTAGGCTCATCTACGCCAGATAATCAGTATTCAAAGAAAACCCATTCTCCGGGCAACCTTCGCTCAGATGATATCGTAAACTTACCTGGTACTTTCAATCATTTTACGAGATATTGGGGACCGCAATCGCAAAGAGCTCACTCGTCACATTTGTCCGTTGAGAACCCGCTAGCGAGGCAGCACTCGACTCTACTGGCCCAATTTCTTAATGAAACCTTCGTTCCGAACAACTGCTTTATAACGTGCTGGAACATTCTACAACAATCTCCTCCGTCAGCTTCCAGAGAGAGTAAACCTTGGAGTAGCGGTGGAAAATCGATTTCCAAAAGAAGCGAGCATCAGAATCAAGTGTCCAATAGGCGACGAAAACATGACGAAATCAACGGCATATTCCAGTCTTCTAGATTAAAAGAGTTACTGTCGTCTAGTGCATCGCAGAGAAAGTTTGAGAAAAAAGGTCAAACTCTGAGTTCAGCAAAACGACTTCGACGGCAAGTTGAAATAGATGCACGCAATGCTGACGACACCACGGAGAAACTACTTCAGTGCTTGCTCTCACTCTGTTCCCAGGACGTTTCTGCAAAAGAAACGTTTAAACAAGATCCAGAAAAGATGGAACAAGAACGACAAATTACTTCAGATCAGAAGCTAGAAAAGAATGTAGTCCTTTCATCTAGGGCTAAACCATTCACTATACCGAATTTATCTTCGTTGCATAAAGAAGCCGGAGAATATTCGCCTAACAATGGTCATCCGATCTTCGGTGTCTTTGAAATCTACGACAGAAAATCCTTCTATCAGATATTATCGGATATTGCCACAGAATTGGAATTAAGACAAAAGCGTCATTCGAAATTGTCAACGAAAAACGAAATAATTAATACAGCAGTGGCGGCGATATCAGAAGCCGATCGATTTCAAGACTTAATCAATATCAATCAATATCGATTTATAAATAGTAAATTAAATAAAATTAATTCTAATGCCAACAGGCTCAACAAGGGCACTAGTGTTTTCGGTTTAGATTCACCCAGGTCTAAATCAATCAATCAGACCAACTTGAGGCCTGGCGTACAAACAAATCCATCCGATGGTAAAGTTCTTAGCAAGGATCGAAATAAGAGAATTTCTGGAAGACAATCCGGGGGTCCAGATTCCTTCCCAGATGTGACTCATTTTAGAAGCCGTCCAAACTCCAGGAAGCGAGTATTTACGGATAGCACTAACGCGTGCATTGCGGTCAACTGTGCCGGGACTAAAATGGATTCTCCCGGATACATCATGTGCAGGAGACGCTGTCTCTGACAGTGACAGATACAGGATGCGTGTCCAATGATGGAGCAGTATCAGTTCCTGAGATACAGTTCCAGTTCCTAAGATACAGTTCCATTTCCTGAGATACAGTTCCAGTTCCTGAGATACAGTTCCATTTCCTGAGATACAGTTCCAGTTCCTGAGATACAGTTCCAGTTCCTGAGATACAGTTCCAGTTCCTGAGATACAGTTTAATTTGACAGTCCTGAGCGGTAGTTTCAGTTTCTGAGATACAGTTTCCGTTCCGGAGATACAATTTTAGTTCTTGAGATACAGTTTCAGTTCTTGACATACAGTTTCAGTTTCCGTGATACAGTTTAAGTTCGTGGGATTCAATTTCAGCTCTTAAGATACAGTTTCACTTCCTGAAATACAGTGTCAGTTTTTGAGATGCAGTACCATAGCTAAACCACACGATGATTGAATATTAGTTATTCAGCATACGGACGATATGCATAAATAAATAAATAAATATCAGGATCGGCATAGTTGCATGATCAGCCTAGAATAAGTCTATATAATCAAGATAACGAAGCGCTTAACTCGCTATAAAATTCAAATTATTTCTATTGAAACACTTATCATGGCCGCCGCTTTTCTAACCTTGCTTCTATTTTCACATGAAATTAATAGCTATTTGTTTTAACTGAATGATTGCATATAGATTAAGACAGACTGAAAAAGCTTAACACTAGGATCGTGATATTGCATAATTCACTGATAGTATGCTTACTCGAATATGTATACCGCTAACCTTGGAGTGTATCAAAGGAAATTAGTCTGATTAAAGAACTGCAGTAACACGCATCTGTTTCTATAAAATAAACTGAAACTTTTGAATGATCGATTTGCTTTCTCTACATTAATTATCCATGATATAATCTAACACTGTTACGCGAGCCTTTAGACTTACAATCTAACAACAAAGCGTTAATAAAAGATTTGGGTGGTAAAGCTGAAATAGCTACAAAATAAACTACAAAAGGAACATGACAAACGCTAAAGATGTTTAAATACTAAATATGTACTACAATGGGATAAATAAGTACAAATTTGTTTCATAAATTAAAACTCGATGCATCTAAAAATATATATAACATATCAATATGATAAACTCGTCATTAGTTATTAAGTTATAGTAATATTATCATTATAGCAAAATGATAGCTAAGTCTAGAATTCAGTAAAGTTTAACGAATTCTAGCTGGAGTTTCAATGCGCGTCAATCGCTTCCTACAAACACTTCCAGTCTATGAATCATAAATTTACAAAATTTAAATATTCCGGATCCATCACTACGAAAGTATTTTATGCCGTTCTATGTTATCATGAACTAAAATAGCATTAAGTAATTTTCGCATATATTATTCTTTAATCACCCTGGACTACTTTAATATTCTGACTAAATATTTTGAGTTCCAACGGCTAGTAGGCCTACATTGTCACGGATGACGATAACAGTTTAATAGGGCGTTAAGTCATTACGTAACAGTTCACGTTACAACGCTAATGCTGACAGTGGTTTGTAGTTAAACAAAGGATTGGATATAACAATCAATACAAGTAATATTGCACCATGTTCCTTAAATTTGCAATTGATTTCAATGTTTTATATTATTTTAAAATTTTTTAATATTTATTCAAAGCCATTTACCATTTTCTACCTTTTAATGAGAAATAAGCACTTTGAAAACGGTTAGTTTGTGCTCATAAAACTAATATAGGTCATCCATGCAACAACCACATTTGTTTGCGAACAATCCGGGTCCGACCTTGACCTTTAATCTTTGGACTGTTTTTCTGAATTTTAAAATTTTCACCTTTTTTAGACTTTCTGTTAGCTCGACGGTTTGGATTTGTCTCAATAGTGCTCGATGTTATCATTGATGACATTAGCACTCTAATTGATGCCATGTTTTATATTTAGCGTCTGTTATGTCTATTTACTTAATACCGTTCGAACTTACAGCTACACGTCGCACTTTTACGGACTATTTATTTGTCATTTAAATCAGCCGAAAAACCGAGCATTACAAGACCTTCTTACATTCATTACAGCATACGTTCACGATCAACATCTAGACCTTTACGCCGTCTAATCCCAACTATTGAAAGTCGATAGAACGTAGGCAGATGTTATACAGCTAATCCTATAGCTTAAATTTCTTTCGAAACTTTTTAGGGCCGAATTAAAACGAATTCAGAAATTATAAAAAGCATAGATAGCAACTAAGCACTTAAATGGTATTTTAAGCACAGACAGCCACATATCTTTTTTAGCGTTTGAACTGAGAACATGAGGTAGATCAAAGAGAATGAATTACAGGGAATTACGAGGACCCGACAAGCACAAAATTGCGCATATAGCCTACCGAGGAACTTAAAAGACAACAGAAATCATCTCAGCTTTCGTCTTCAAAAAATTGTAAACTCGCCTTAAAATTAAGTCTCTATTTTAGACTAATATAGAAACTACATTATGGTTGAGTTAAGAAAATATTGTTATAAAGCTTTGCGTGTATTAACATCTAGGGCCTATCATTAGGCGACACTTAAAGAATCTAGTAAAATCGATTGTCTGGAATATGTTCAATAATCAGTTTAGGTCTAATTTCAGGAACATCTAAAAAATTACACTAGAAAGAATATACAAATTCGACCCTCTCACTGGAATTAGTTTTGAACAATTTTAACTTACATCCCCTGACGGGCTCCTGCTTTTCACTACAGAACTCTAGACTAATAGACAATGGAAACAGTTACTGCTTTATCATAACAACAACAACAACAATACGATTGGAGTGCTACTTTTGTCCATGACAAAATCGAGCACTGTGAAAGCAAATCAAAACCGATCGATGAGCAGAGTCCATAAACCGTTCGAACCAAAATCCGGGTAATCAGTCCGAGGAAAGATACTAGCGGAATGGAGATTAGCGTATAGGTCTCGATTCATGGACATTATAGGTGGATAGGAAAGGTAGGAAAGAAAATCTAACATAAAGCCATGGGAAGAGACGAGATTTGATGAGAAAAACAAAACTATTTTGGTTAGCATCTCAACCGTAACGTAAATTAATTATAAAAGCTGATAAACATGCTACTACAGCGTTCAATCTGGCAGATTTGGAGTACGTCAACTATGGCCAAGTTCTATAAGTTAAAGATTTAAATTGTAGATGAAATAATGATGAATAAGAATGAAGCTGTAAAATAGGCAATGAAAATAATACTACATGTAAATTGCATAGACTGACATTTAAGTCCATATCACTCCCACTAGAGGCTACTGGGCTTAAATCAGCTAATAAAGATTTTCTAAATACATGTGGGTGTAGGATTCATCAGAGAGTAATATTTTATTATTCTTTAATTAGCAAAGATATAACACAATATAACCTTAATTCCTCGAAGTGTGAATTCTTAAGTTGGATACAGCCTATATATATATATATATATATATATATATATATATATATATATATATATATATATATATATATATATATATATGTATACGCAAAATTAAAATGAATCGAGAAACAGTCCAATTTAAATCTAAAACGCAATACTAATTATATGAATAATGTACTTTTACACGGACGATTTTATATAGCTGAACAATGCTAATTTTAAAACGAAACTCAATACGTTAATTTAACACTATAACACTATTATGGATATTCTTCTAGGAGTCTATACTTCTAGAATACTCTGTGTCTGTGTTCGTAAATATCTCTAATGTCCTTCTTGTGCTTAACTTTGCAGCTACTACATTCTAATCGAGTTTAGTTTTAAAATTAATCGAGTAAATTATATATTTTTGTTGACTCGAAGAATGAGGAATCTGTTTACAGGTTAAATCGACTTAAAATCTCACTATGTACACGACTTTACAAGAACCATCAAAACCTCTCACGACTCGGCAAAAGTTCTCACTAAACCACTTAACAACTCAACAAATTCAAGTCGATTCTATTTCAAAAGTGTTTATCTGAAAACTGCAGGCTAATTGATTCGCAAGAGTTAAATGACGCAGATTCACCGTAAAGAAAATGAAAAAGACCAACAAGAAAACTTTAATATTTCCTATTTTTTATTAAAAATAAGAGTTTAATTAATCAATTTTGTTTCACAGATTTAATTTGTATCAACATACGACGAGGTAGTTAATGGTGCACATGAATTTGCGCATTACAATATTAGGCGGTTCAGGCCTATAACCTGCCCGAACGGGTGGCAAGTTTGATGACAAGTTGTTCATAAGCGGATCAGTAGGTGCAGGGATTAAATCCAGCTCTCTCCTCGTCGTTAATATGCTCTCCAATAGAAAACAGACGTTAAACTTGAGTTTCGATTTTGGCGTTTTTTAGGATCAAAGCATATTTAGAGAGAAATAAAGCATACTAAAAAAGCTAAGTTTAACATTTATTCTGAAATACATTATCAGGGGGAGTCTTGTCACAGCAGACCCTCCGTGACCTTCACATTCTTCATCTAAAAAAAATCTCCTCCTAGCTCCGCCCACTCTAGTAACGTCAGGCTAACCGTAAGCTTAAATAACCTCTAAACTCCTTTATAATAAAAATACTAAAATAAGTCTAAATAATATATTACCTTCAATATATATAAATAACATTACTATTCTAAATATTAGGGCATAATTCTCTAACATATATTTTATTCTAAAATGATCATCTGTGAAGACTTTAATACCACATGCTTAACCATTAGGCAATTTAGTCCATATTAACAGTTCTTTGAATTCCCGAACGTTTACTCTCAGATCAGCTCTACCGGGAATTGATCAAATGATCTGAGGAACATCCATTTAGAATTCTGTGACGTTACCTAACGCACTTGTACGCTGACATATTTAGACATTAAAACATAAAGCTATTCAAGACTTTCTACTATTTAGACATAAAGCCTAGTTAAACGTCATTTTTCTGTCTCGAAGTATTCACTGACGGGGCCAGTAAAGAATTTGAACCCCACATCTACTGATCTACAGTCGGACAACAAATCAACAAGCCACCGGCTCAGTTATAAGATCAACAGTGCTGACTATAATTAATTACTCTTACAGAATGACACAAAAATGTAATATTTATCACTTAGAATAGAATTTCCAAACTCTGAAACAGCCGCTATATCATACAGGCTCTAAACCGCTATACACTTGATTGATTAGATCATTGGTTCCTATAGAACTGTCACACGGCCTAGGCAGCAATCCTCGGTACACTTCAAAGTGATGATTCAGAGTCTTGATGACATGAAGCTTACAAATAGATCCGAGAGCACCGGCAGGGTGGTTCAAGGCATAAAATACTCGTCGTATCCGAGAATGTAGTAGAGCCATACTGCACCTAAAAGTTTAAATAATAGGAATTATTCACTTTATAGTTGCTGACACTAATAGATTTATTGTTTTATATATGATGTGTATTTTCATGTATATTTTTTATATATGATATATTTTCATACATGATGTATGTAAGATTTGTTTATGTATGATTCTCTCCAGCAAGTGATTTAAAGGATCAACATAGTATAAAACTCGCCAATGATTCACTGATGACTCACAGATGACTCACCGATGATTCACCGATGACTCAACGATGATTCACCGATGATTCATTGATGACTCACCGATCACACAGATGACTCACCGATGATTCACCGATGACACGTCGATGAATCACCGATGATAAGGATGACTCACCGATGACTGCAACAAATGACTACAATTAGCTTTGCCATTATTGAGACAATTACAAACACAAAACAATCAGTAAAATTACTGAATTACGATTGTGATTAGATTTTAATTACATGCAACTTTAGAAAAGGTAGAAGAATATTTACTGAGCATTACTTTTGCCATATGCTTAATAAACTTGCTTGACACAATAAATGTACATCCACAACAGTTACTGCTCATGGCATTAAAGGAAAAAGCGCTAGCTGAAGGTTGCAAAAAAATAGCACGATTTAGCACCAGAATTCTGACATTAAATGCAAAAGTCTAGACTAATTAATTTCTCTACACTCTATTGTAAATACCTTGATATTATTAAATGTTCAAGTCAGAGAACAAATATTCTAAATTGAAAATAAAAAGTTTAAATTTGAATTAAGACATCATAATTATCTTCGCTCGAATCCCAGTTAAACTAGAGTCAGAAAATTTGTGTTAAAACACTTAATAATAATAATAATAATAATAATAATCATTATCAGCGGCATGCCCCGTCCAATCCCAGTCACGCTTCCTCTCGACATTCCCTGCAGAGTTTATCACGGAATACGACAGGGGAGGCAGGGAGAAGGGCGCTGGGGCCCATGTCTGAACATGCAGAATCCGCTAATGGAATCGTGGAAAGGATTTATAGCGTTGCGGAGAGCGAGCTCGGTGAGTTGCAGGACACTGAATTGGAAGAGTTGAATGAACAAATTACTGGTGAACAGTTGAACTTCGACTATGAGAACACTGACGTGTTAGGTGACGGTCGCGATGTGGTTCAGGAACACTATGTGGACGCTGTTAGTCCTGACGTAACCAGATACATGGAAAACACCTCCATCAGTCTACCCAGAATTAATCTTAGACCTGACATTTCAGCACCTATGCAGAATCTAAGCCCCATCCCATCTGTGGCTTCATCTGTTCTAACCCAAAATAAAAGCCAAATCTAAACAGGTGCCCGACCTATACCCCCAAAAACTCAAATCAAATCGGGAGTTCAGTCCACGCAGCCTCAGCCTCAGGTGTCGACTGGTGACAAGCGGGCACTGGGGCAGCACGTGAGCATGAGGGTGATCGTCAACGGGTTGAACACAGCCCGTCTGAAAGAGAAGAGATGCGTCCTACGCCCCTGCCTCACAATACCCCCCTCCTCCTCCTCGAGTGCGTCCATAGAGCCTGAAATAGGTCCACAAGAGTTTTCTGCGCTGACCATCAGCGAGAAAAAAAAAACTCGAGGCTAGAATGGCCTCTGGCTCCCAGGGGTCCCTCTCACCAGGGCCACAGCACCAGGGTCAAAGGCTGAACCAGATGTTGGCCTCAGGGCAGGCTGAGGCGGAGAGGCAGAGCTCATCGGGTTTTACAAATCAGAGCTCTAATCAAGCGGATACTCGCTCCCAAAATTCTCTAGGAACAACTATCTAGATTTCAGGGTCGATGGCTTCTAAAAGCGGTTCTCCCAGCAGAGTTCTCACAACTGCCTCATCAACGCCTGTGCAGAGGAGTCACCGTCGTGGTGGATCGATAACAGATGAAGTGGAGACGGGCGCTGCTGGAGCCAAAAGCTGTGGATTCAGGGCAATGTCACCCGCTGCTGCGATAATAATAATAATAATAATAATAATCTCGAACCTAGAGAGGGCCTCCAGCCAGTTAAAGCTCATCTCCTCGCACGATGCTTTAACAATATATTGCGAAGCTGCGTTGGATGATCAAAACTGATATACATCTTGCGGGCTTCTCCATGTGCGGGCCATCCAAATTTGCAGTCTTTCGATTAATCCTGCGAAAGTCCCTAAGTGACATCGTTAACGTTAATATTAACGACAGTCAGTGGATCCAAGCAAGTCTGCCCATTTGCTATGGAGGGCTAGGTATTCGTTCTGTCTCATCGCTGGCACCTTCTGCCTTTTTGGCTTCTGCGGCAGGAACAAGCGCTTTACAGGACTCGATCCTTTCATTCTCTCCTCAGTTCACGGATGTAGAGGTAGCCAGGGTTCAAGGCATTTTGTCTGCTCTATCCTTATCGGAAGCGCCTATTGGAATGGTGTCTAAGTCCATGAAGGCTTGGGACTCCAAAATCTCTGGCATTGCGCACTCGGAACTCCTCGCGAAGGCGTTAATCCTACAAGAAAAGGCCCGGCTGCTTGCTGTTTCTACTCTTCATAGTGGTGACTGGTTGAAAGCCTTTATCTTCCTGTGGCCTCCGCCTGAATGACGAGGCAGTGAGAGTAGCGGTTGGTCTTCGGCTGGGCTCTACGATTTGTGAGCCACACAACTGTGTCTGCGGAGCATCGGTCAATGCTCTGGGCACTCACGGCCTTTCGTGCATGCGGAGCGCTGGCAACACCAGCAGACACCAGTATCTGAATGATCTGGTATGGCGTGCTCTAACTCGCGCAAATATTCCGGCCATAAAAGAGCCCCAGGGATTGAGCCGCTCGGATGGGAAACGACCGGACGGTGTATCTCAAATTCCTTGGGCAGAAGGCAAGTGTATCAGCTGGGATGTCACTGTGACGGCCACATTCTCAGCAAGCAATCTCAGCCTTTCATGCGCTGCTGCTGGCTCAGCTGCTGAAGCCGCCGCCAATAGGAAGACACTTAAATATGCCGCAGTCTCTAGCAGCTACATCTTCCTGCCAATTGCTTTTGAGACATTGGGCCCCATCAACTCTGCCACGACTGACTTCTTAAACGAATTAGGCAGGAGAACCAGCGCTACTACAGGTGACAAAAGCGAAAAAGCCTTTCTATGGCAGTGCCTATCTATCGCACTCCAGCGTTTTAATGCTGTATGCACTCGTGGCACATTGGCGAATGCGGCCTCCCAAAGCATAGAGGAACTATTTTAAATATTTTTTCATCTTTCTTTTAATTAAATAAAGTCTTTTTTATCTTGTATTTTAGCCCAGGGCCTTATACAGCCCAGGGTAATTTAAAAAAAATTATAATAATAATCACAATGATGTGAATTTAATGTGAGTTCAATGAATTAATAAAAAATAACAATATTATTATTATTATTATAATTTTATAATTATTATTTATATTTTTCTTATCATTCTTACTATAAGATATTTTTTGTTAATACTACTACTACTACTATTTTTAAATCCTGTATTAAGGACCTTAGGTTTGGTAAGAACAATTCAAGTAACAGAACTCGATATCATCAAGCTCCTACTAAATCACATGGCCTTAAAGCGATGAATGAAGTAGAAAGCCTCTGCTGAAGATCCAAAAGAAGAAATTTCCCAGGGATCATAAAATAACTGAGAAATTTCATTTATTATCATTATTATATTAAATGATTAACAATAAGAAAAATTTGGAACCGGACTATCTGGTGCACACGTTTCTATGGTTTCATTTCTTAAGACAAAGCAGTTGTATTAGGTTTCAATATGTTGTATAATTTATAATATATTTCTAACTGTATAAATAGAAATGTCATACTTACATCATACACGGTTCATGCGTAATATAGATATCGTAACCAGTGCAGAGATAGGATCCTGATTTCTGGCCATCACTTTCTAATACTGTACATATACGACAGACAGTGTCAGCTACCAGGTTATAAGTATAGTATAATTATTATATTAGACATAAGACATACAACCAGAAGGACTGCGAAAAATAATTGTAACAAACATTTCGAACAGGCATTATCATTCAACTAAATAATGAAATTAAAGACAGCAAGTTTCCCAGTGATATTAGAGTCATAAAATGAATATTCATTTTACGTATATTAATAAATCTTCAATAAGCCACAAATAATTATTAGTGGATTATAACCTATCAACCTCTATTATTATTATTATTATTATTATTATTATTAAAGAAGCCGACGTCGTGCCGATAAGCAGCTTTCTCTTAGAAGTTAATAAGTATCACAGTTACAGGTCCTTAAAGTTTAAGTAAACGATAATTTGCAATCCACCATTCAGTAAAATATAGAAAATTTCCAAATTACTATTGTCATTTAATATAGAGCATAAGGCAATTACAATACGTCTCATTCAAAGCCACTTTATTTTAGACTACGAGAAGCTTAAAGTATCATACACAGAGCCACAACATATGAACCTTAAATCAGCTCATAAATTATAATTGCAAAACTCAGTAGTATCATACAAGTAACCTCACTTACATTCTGCCAAGTGGCAGGTCAAAAGTACATATTCATACTCAGAGTGCCTTCACACTAAATGAAGAGTACTCCAGAGATCAACAAAATATTCCCTTCACAAAAGGCAATGCCTTATCCATATCCAAGTAGCTTGAAAAAATATATCCTCTGAGTTAGTTTCACGTGGCTTTCTCAGTTTTTGCTATGTCACCTCTTATGACACGTGCACTTAAACGTTGCGTCCATTCTTAAGTGACCCATAACTACCATAGTAAGCGTGAAAACTTGATTACAATTTTAAAACGACAAAAATATAAATAGTAACCTAATATACAGTAATATTGTCATTACATTTTAAATATTAAATCCTTTAATGACTGCATAAACTATTGATACATTGTATCATCAAGATACCAACTTGTTGGAGACAAAAGCTGTTGCTTAGCAACCATATCTATAGCAACCATGACAGCGTGATGCAGGGGATGAGTCATTCTCTCATCAACGGCCTTCACCTTAACTTGTCCCGAAACTGGGTCAACAATCACACACCCGATAGCTGGCTGCACAACAATCAAATATCTGCTCTTGCAATTATGACTAATGCATGCGGTTACATTCGAGAAGTTAAGTTCTCAAAGTTGAAGATATCGCCCCCTGGTGGAAGCTTCATATTGAAAAAAAACTCGAGAGGTGTAGTAGTCCAAGTACCAAAAATGAAGCAAACGCCAAAAATCACATTCGACATCCCCCGATCTAACGTACTGAGGGTTGATGAAGTTAATATTGCACTTTAGGGATAAGCAGATCTTGATTTTGAAACACTGCCTTGAGGTACTTTATACATTCTTGCGTTACAAATATACTTTATATATTTTTGTGTTATTTTGAAATGTATAGTGGTGTTAACTAAATAAATTAATATTCAAGTTGTTTTATGGAATAAAGAAACATTTCACCTAGATTTAATCATTATGATCGAATACATTTATATTATTTACCGATATATATCCTTTTAGAGAAAAATAAGCATGGATACCCTATTGTTAGAAGAGACCATAGCTAAATCAAAAGCTTGTTGCATGTAACATTCTGCCATCACCTGTTCAGAATGCGAGGCAAATATTTCGCTCCTTAAAAGTCGAGAAATTCTAAAACAAAAATACACCAAATTTGAAATATAACTACATGTATCTCCACTACTGTACTAGTAACAATAGTAGATCAATAATTAATTTTTAACAATTCCTAACAGTAATTAACAAGTAAGTTTTTATTTTACGAAACTATACAAGCAATAAATTTGTTATTTACTACAATACTAACAGATGCTAAGTACACAAAGAAATGAAATTGTGCTAAAGTTTGAACATTTATAATCTTGCAATAAATTTTTAATTACAAGACTCATTTATAATAGTCTTCACTGCAATAAATCAAAATTTATTACATGTCAAGAAAACCAATATGTAGCAAATCAAAATAAATTTAGCCCATCTAACCAAAAAGCATACATGCTCTTATAAACAGGCAAACTAACAAAAACACTAAATCAAATTTTCTTTTAGAATTTACCGTTTATCTTCATGAAATGAAGTTGGCCATTTCTTGGAAGCTGCCAGAAACTGATCTCTAGTCAAAGGGGCAACGTTCGGAATCTCTACCAGCATCGGCTCACTTAAGGAATCTAGTACCACAGCCTCTACAGATTTCTTCCGAATTAACTCGGCGAACAAATCACATATTTTTACAGGGCACTCTCCATAAATATTCGTTAAGCTTTTCTCCGTGGAAAGATTCTTCCATTCTGATTCAACATTTGAAGATTCTGGATCGGCTTTAGGTTCACCTACAGAGCGAGGAAGTGTTGAAGCGTAGCCATTAATCAGACATATGTTTTCAAGTAGCTTGGAATCATTGCCGCTAACATCTGAACAGAAAGTAATAGTAGCAGTAACAGCAGTAGCAGCAGTAGTAGTAGTAGCAGTTGCAATAGTTGTATTGTAGCACTGTTGTATCACATTATGCACCTTAGAATCGCTAGATAAAGCACAATTGAGAGATAAGATTTTCTCATTTTCTACAGCCACATCACACTTGCTGTGAGAATGCTCATCGTTTGCAACAGTTGCAGATGATACGTCATACTGCACCGATCTGTCATCAGATTCAAACACCGGCCGATCAGAGGATTTTCTGTCAGATTTGCAGCTCTCCAGAGGTGCAGGACAAATTAGGACAAAGATTCCATGATCTACACACAACAGAGCATTCAATACATCATCATCATCATCTTCTTCCCTTAAATCCCACTTTAACTAGGGTCAGGAGTACCTTTCTATGCCTGTCATTGTCTATATTATTTAATAATATAGTAGAATGCATTCTTATCAAGCTATTTTCACTTTTATCCAAGTTGTATTAATAGGATCAAACAGAAATCATATAATGGTAGATCAGTAGATGATGCCAGCAAAATTTTATTAATAAAAATACATATAAAATTAAATAATATAATTAAAATTGGCGTTGTGAGATACATGTGAAATAGCAGTGCTAGTAATGTAAGAAAGAGTATGTAAGAGCAGTATTTTGACAGAAAATGTACTTAACAGAAATGAAATCATCCACAGATACGTTGACATTTATAATACAGTAAATTTAGAGAAATATAAAAGTTGGATTTAGAAAAAAAGAATATCAGATAAAGAGTTAATGAAGGAAATAACTTCAAAAACAATAGTTCTATTTTAACACTAGAAACCTGAACGTGGGTCAATTGACCCAAATGCAACTTCGAACAGCACTACGTCTAAATCGTAGTTCCTACAACCATCAAACTTGGTGACTTTTATTTAAGACATATTACATGAACAATAGAAAATTATAATTGAATCATCACCCATTCCATCACACGAACCGAGTATACCTAGAAAGCCTAGAGTAGGTCAATTGACCCAATGTTGCTCATCCATATACTTTTTTCTTCAAATTACTGTACTATTAAGGACCAGTTTCGATTGAATTGAACAGAGTGGCCATGGACCTTAATCCAAAGTAATGTTATTTTACTTATTGTCAATATTTTTCACAAAAAAATATAAAAAATTCAGTATTTTGACCCTCAATCATTATTGATCCCTAGGGCTACACCCATATAGTACTCTATGAACCACGATGTTCACTTGGAGCCTTCACTGTCTCAAATATCACAGATGTTCTCAGAGACTATAGACCATAGACCAGCATTGACCAAGGAATGCCTCTAATTCGGTTTCTGTTTATACACATACCAGGTAGCATCTGTCAAATGAGCATATTCAACTGTACATCGATTTGATATGGCGAATCATACCCTCGTCCACAATTCTACGAAAGGCTTCCAGAGAAGTTGATACGACTAGGAGTTGATATGAGTAGGCCGTGACATCAGGCTTTGATTTCAAAATATTCTACTTTGAAGTTTGCCACAAATTGCTTGATCTGTAATAATGATCCAAGGCGTACCGTCTTTGCAGTGCTCAAATGTGGTGTTATCACTGCAGTCCCTTTGAAAAACTGCCGCATCACCAAGATTGCCTGAATTACTACCAGAAGCCTCGTGAGTTTCAGCAGAATTATCATAATCTTCAACATCATCATGATCATCATCGCCACTAACATTATTATCATTATCACAGTTTTCAACCTCTAAATCTTCATCACTGAAATCAGAATCCGAGTTGATTTATCACTAGCTGCATCTGAATCATGCGATTCACTACCACTCTCACCCTCAAACACGTTCTGCATTTTGCTAGAGCCTGCTAGCAGCGCAGCCAAATGCCTGGGGCGTTGTGATGAAGTGCTGCGTTGCTCAATAGGGCACGGCTGACTACTGGAAAGAATAATCGTCGTAAAGTTGTCCATTTTATTATGTCTTTTTTAGACAGAATTGCTGTTAAAATCTTGAGAAGATACTCCAATTAGGGTTCCAAAGTTCTAACCATAACCCTATTATTGTCCAAAATTCTAAAATATATGTTTGGAGTTAGGCTTAACATTAAGATTCAGGGTTAAGAAATATAACAAAGTAGGAGGACGAGAAGAATTCCTCTTTCCACTGGTACAACTTAAAATTTTTCAAAATGGATTATACTACCCCCACTGGTTTTGTGTTCAATTTTCATCTTATTTAAGCTAGTATTTCTGTTAGGGTTAGACTTTTAGAAGTCTAATAGGAAGTAGCAGTAACTTTGTGTATTATTGAATTTTAAAGCCTTTATTTCTTCATTATGAAAAGTTTTGAATATTTATTTTAGAACTTTACAGTACCTAAGAACAGTAACAAGAGTAGATAACACTAAGCATCTCGTACTTTAAGAATTTCTAATAATGCTTATAAAAATGGCTTAATAAAATAACCAATAATTCGAAAGAACTACATGCTGGGTTAATTGACCCGCTTTAGGGTTTCTAGGTATAACGAAATCTCCGGGGTTTCTAGTGTTAAAGACCAATTAAAAATTTTCTAATTTCATAAAATAATGAATTAAATTACAACAAAGAAATGAAATCTATAAACGTTTTCTCCGTGAAGTCCACTGACCTTTATCAGACTTAACACGCTTCAGATGAACCAATTTCTCAGGTAATGGATAGACTTGGGACAGTAAACTGCACAGCATACACAACAGACAGGGAGAGAATCACGCATCCATAAGCAAACAACATAGCCCGGGTGTTGATGATTGTTCATCTGCAACCGTTGCATTGCACCTTATTGAAGGCATTGAGAGTACTCTTAATATGAGCTAACAATATTGAAAAAAGAAAACAAGCATATACGGAGGTCATATGTGTAATGTGTGCAATGGAGTCTTATGAAAACTTCATATCTATGAGATATGAAGACCAGCCACCAGCCATGACACTGGCACACTACTATAGAAACGGTTGTTTCAAAAGAATGTATAAAAGTACATTCTGCAAATCAAGACTTTATAATATCGATGAAAATTAAATGAGATCCATCCCAAAAACAAAATTACGACACTATTGAAGCAAATTTACTGACAAAAAATCTGGAGATTAAAAAGGCGAAAACTGCAAAAACATGGTAAGTTTGATTAAATAAGGCAGGTAAGTAGGTAAAAAGTAATTAATAGTTAACAAATGAGTAGATAATAGAAATAAGTAATCAGGTGGATAAATAGGTAAAAATAATAGCTGAAGAAATTTAATAGTTAATATTATAATACAAGTGAAGTTAAATAACTGGCTAATTAACAAGGTTTATTCCACCATTCTCTTCTTGGATCAAAAGAATTACTGTAGATATCGTACCTGAGAACTTCTGATATTCGCTTCTTGTCAGTAATCTTACATGCTACTGCTAATTCTGCACAAAATACATCATATAGAAGAACTTAATCAATACACTAAACACCAAATATAGTCAATCAATCAAAATTCATGCCTCAGTATTCACTTCCAATACATACTACACAGAGTAAATAAATAAATTTATTAAATACATAATTAGCAATAACAATTGCACCTTAATTGCTATGCTCGTCAAAGCATAGTAGTTGCATAGTAGTTGCATAGTAGTTAGCGCATCTGACTGGAGAACAGTCTATGTAAGGTTCAAGAAGTGGGCACAAATATTGTAGGACACAACTGAGAGCTGATATCTACTTAGCTTGACAAAAATAAAACTTCTTGCATCTTATAGAGATTTCAGTGCCACACAATACAATATTATGATAGTTCTATTTAAAGCATTGATCAGTCAATGATGTCAAATCAAGTGTCTATTTATCCCAATAGTATAGTTTAAAAAAAGTTATTTGTAAAATACGGCTCTGCAAAAATCGTAAGTTTTACTGATTTCAATTAAATTATTGGACTAACATAGCATTTACCCTTGTTGACAAGTTGATTGGGGTTATGAGTGCAATAACTGTAATGCTCTACATTGATACTGCGAAATTATCAAACACTGCGACTATAAAGTAATAGTTTTAAAAATTAAATCTAAATACTTCTAAATTTCCTAAGAATATATATCACACAAACACTTCAACTCCACAAAATTACATTAAAATTTACAAAAGTTAGACAAATATTAAAAATTTATTTCAAATTTTAACAAAAATTTGAATTCTGATAAATGATCACTGTCAGCAAGCTTGGAAAATTAAACACAGCTAACCTAAATCAACGGATTTATAATATTCGTCCGACAAAACAGCTTCCAATCGTGCATCATCTGAATAATAAAAATTTAAATAGAGATTTATATATAAATATATCAAATATATTTAATAAAACTTCTTGCATCTTATAGAGATTTCAGTGCCACACAATACAACATTATGATAGTTCTTTTTGACATATATAATATATTTGACATCCCTGACATTGCCTTATGGTGAGGAACCGGAAGCTAAATTATTGTTGATTGACTGATTAAATATATTCATCTAAATCAACACAATATATACTATTGCGTGTAGTATATATGTAGTTAATTAGTTTTAATAACATGCTATCAGCCCATTGTTTAAAAAAACCCTGAAAATTTGACATCAAGTTGTACCAAATAAAGCTGTTTCTTGAGTTAGCTGTTTCTTTGAAGCATTTCTAGGAGTTCTTAGCAACAGAAATTGAAATGCATCTGCATTGACTACTTCCAATGTAAGCAGGATTTGCTTGCCTGAACCACCACCATCATCATCACCACCACCACAAACACCGGAAAAATCACCACTACCACCACTATCACCACCACCTTCACCATCACCATCACCACCACCAGTACCATCACCACCACCACCACCATCACTACCACCAGGCTGACTGACCACCAGGCTGACTGATTCTAGTATATTTATTCATATTTTAGCATTCTTTCACTTATTGCTTTGCACTGTATGGCGATTCAAAGCAATATATTTAGAATTCTGGGCTTCTTCATTTGGTGGATGGTAATAGCATTTAAATCCAAATGATGACAAATATTCCTAATATAGCATTTAAGATTTAAATAATATTAAAGCAAACACTAAAACTCTGTAGAAAAGTTTCTAAACATCGTACATTTAGTCTTACATATTTCAGATATTTTATTCTTCAATATATGATTCAAGCTCTAACGAAGAAAAAAAAAATTAAATCCTATATTTAATTACATGAAACATAAACCAAACTCTAAAACTGTTAGTGAGGAGAAAAATTTCAATATGACTGAATTTTAAAAATTGTTATATATATATATATATATATATATATATATATATATATATATATATATATATATATATATATATATATATTGTTGTTGTTCTTAACTTAGAAATTGCATAAGCAGTGTCATAGTTTTTAAACAGCAAACTAGTTGGTTCTACAAGTTTACAGTTTTCAATACTGATAAGACTGTAATTGTTGCTACTTATTTAAAGATTCTGCTTTGCCAGACTTTGTAAAAAAGTATAATTTTGAGTTTTATTATATGGCTCACATCAATTCTATCTTTCAAGAAACTCTAATTTGTAAAAAAATTGAATACGAAAACTCAGTAGAGTATGCAGGTACTGGGTTTGAGTTTGAGGATGTTGCACGACTTGTATATATAAATATTTTCAGTCCTTATTTTATTGCGCTAACGCCTTTAATATCGCTATTTATATAATCTAATGATAGATTTGATGTGTACAGAAGTTACTCAAGTTCAGATTCTCAAAAGGCTTTCAAATGAGGATTTGAAGAGAATAAATCTAAGAGAATAAATCTCAGACATTCACACACACACACACACACACACACGACCGATAAAAGCATTACATTAAAATGTGAAAGATATCAGCATGGGTGATCATTTGGATATACAGGTTTCAAGTTATATTCATTTTTCGAATTACCACGCTTAAATTTCTTCACAGATGAAAATTTATCAGAATCCATGCTCCCAGAGTGTGTTTACATTATTATTTGTTTACAATTTTCAAAGTGTTGCCAGGTGCTGCAAAAAAATAAACAATATTGTTAACATAGTCACGTTATGTTATGCATGCTTTAATAATAATTTAATTCTTTTTAAGTACAGCATAATCTAGTCCATATAAATATTATTATTTAAGCAATACTGCATGATATACAGTGTATGTATATATTAACAATACAGGGGATAACATCTACAATTTCCACATATACTATTGGGACAATTTATTTAATTTAATTAGATCACCAAAAAGGGTCATTCAACCCTGTACAGTTCACAAGCAATACAAACAAACAAGTAAATGCAATAAGTGAGCACAATTTAAATGTGAACCATGGTGAGCTTAAAACGAAAATATAAAGTAGAAATTAAAGAATTGAAACAAAGAAATTCAAAATAAAGAAAATTAATGATAATAGGTAGGCATATTTTTTTTAAACTAATTTTATTTATTTATTTTTTATTATTTAATTAACGTAGGCACGTTTTTTATAATTATACATTTAAGATCAGTATCATTAATAACTATTTAATAAGTACTGACGAAGATTAATATTTAAACAGTTAACGGAATGAGATGATCGTAAATTAGGTGGAAGGGATAGCCATTATCTAGGGCCTTGTACAGCGATATACTTTTCGCGACAGAGGGTTCTGAACGATGGTATAGTAAATTCCGAAACTTGTCGAAATTTATAAACAGAATTTACAATGATCGGTGTTGCTCTTAAACCACAATTTCTTAAGAAAAACACCTATCGAGCAATGTATTTCAGTGAAGTGATTCAATTAGGAATGCAGAAAGTTAAAGATAAAAATTAAAAGGTTAAGCTGTGCAGCACTGATATCTTGCACAATACACTCAAATATAATTATCATTTGTCTTAATTAGTTCTTTTTTTCTTTGCAGCTGTATTCTATTCAAATACTTGCTCCAGTAATTTAATAAATTATTTAACGAAATTAGAGATAGGCCTACTACACATGGACATAAAAGCTTAATTGATGCTTTAATTTATCATGAGAAATGACTCTTTGAACTCTTAAGAGCGTAAAATTATTTACAGATCGATGGTCATGTAATATGATGAAAATCATGCAAATCCCCATGATCATGCATTACTGGTCTCATTTTGATTTAAAAATTATTTTGGTTTCATTTTAAGGTCTAAATAGCCGCTAGCGCAGTAGTTATATAGAGGCGTCACGTAAAGTCGATAAGTTTTACATGATGTGAATTAATTGAACTCTCGTGGGTTCGATTCTTGACCGCGCTTATTTGAGAATAAAATCTCTTACAATCACGTATGGGACTGCATGGTTACACGAAAATGGACTAAATTGCCTAACGGTTTAAGCATGCGGTATTAGGGGTGACATATATCAGCATGGTTAATTGATCATTTCACAATAATGTGTATTAATATATTATTTTTATAATTAATATATTATTTTTATAATTAATATATTATTTTTATAATTAATATATTATTTTTATAATAATATATTATTTTTTAATTAATATATTATTTTTATAATTAATATATTATTTTTATAATTAATATATTATTTTTATAATTAATATATTATTTTTTAATTAATATATTATTTTTATAATTAATATATTATTTTTATAATTAATATATTATTTTTATAATAATATATTATTTTTTAATTAATATATTATTTTTATAATTAATATATTATTTTTATAATTAATATATTATTTTTATAATTAATATATTATTTTTATAATTAATATATTATTTTTATAACTAATATATTATTTTTTAATTAATATAATATTTTTATAATTAACATATTATTTTTTAATTAATATAATATTTTTATAATTAACATATTATTTTTTAATTAATATATTATTTTTTAATTAATATATTATTTTTAAATTAGTATCAATTCTACAATTATTCATTTGTTCCATGGTTAATAACAGCTCAAGCTTCTTCTGGAAATAGTTGTAGCTGCTGTAGCAGCTGTATCATGGTTAGAAAGCTTAATTGGCATTTCTAACTTTTGAAGTATCTTCACGCAGCATTTCATTCAAAATCATCGAAGAAATTAGATAGATATACATGTACTATGCCTAAGCAACTGTCGATTGAAAGGCCGAAACGGTAGCGAGCTTGTTCTATCAGTAGGAGGTCATCGAATCTTAACCGGCCCTCTCTCTAAGAACAGTTTATATTGTGATAAATTAGCTGACTTTAAATCTAGCTTTAAAGTTTCAATTATAACAGATAAACCACTATAATACAGCTGGACAATTTAAAACAACTATAATATAGCTGGACAATTAAAAAATTTATTAAAGTTAAAATTTATTAAAGTGGACAGATTTTGTTTAAAACACTGAAAATGCATTATTGACATCTTCCTCTACATCAGTTCAAATACTATGTATTGATTAAAATTATATAAATATAATTACACAACCATATAACACCTACGGTTAGACAAACACTTTAGTACTGTGTCAAATAAATAAATCTGACAGGATCATAGTCTTCTTCAAGCTTAGAGTCATAACGACGCTGCTTAAATAATATTAACATATAGACAAAAGTCTTATAGCTAAATACAAAATTTAACTATAGAAATATTTCAGTTTAATTCAAGACAGCAACAGATTTCAAGCAGGCCTACATAAACGTTTCTGCATATAGACCACATGCGTGCATAAGATCATACAGGATTACTCTGACTGAGCAATGTGCACTTCTTGAGTCTGAAGAGCTCTTGCAATATTGAATGGTCTGATTCATCTGTTAAGGTCGCCTTTTTTTATTAAAGTATGGTGGATAACGCATATTAGTTTATATTAGTTGCTATCCACCATACGCAGTGAATTATACCTTCGATAATTAAAAGAAGTTGCTTTCTATTAATCTATATCTTCTTTAAATGTCCACTATAATCACTGTTGATATTTTTATAATGGCAGTCCCTGTGGATAATTCATCATGTTGTTATGTTGTTAGTTTCTAAACATACTATAACACCTGCCTAGTGTTTGAAGCGCTAGAGCCAGTGACGATGCCGGTAAGGTACTCGACCGCGGATCAGTATGTGCGGGGTTCAAATCCTAGGCTCTCCCGTCACTGATATCGCTTTCGAGTGAGGAAACTGACGTTGAACCAGCTTTGAAGTAGGAAGCTAGACTGATGTTGGATGTGTTTACTATGAACTTTACTGTTTGCATTAAAACTGTCCGTAGAATTATTTTTGAAAGTAAAATTAAATAAATTATATTTATCCTAGATTCATTAGAAAATGCTATTTCATCGCACAGTTTCGCTATTCTACATCGATCTGAAACTTTTCGTCGTCACTAACTTTCACGTACCCCCTGGCACTGTTGCATCGCTCCTTACATCTACATCGTTTAGCGGCTCTACACAATACGCACATCAACAGACCAATCACAACTTTAAGAATAATTAAAATCACTACAATCATCCAAACAGATTTCTCCACGTATACGTCCTTGTATTCATTGTATTGATTGATACGCTTGCAGTTTTCAACTAGAGATTTGTTGTTGCTAACGCTCCACAGCCTCTCCATATCATCAGTGTTCCTAACATTAGGAACATTGCCCACCCACGAGGCTATATCACAGTCAGATAGGTTCCCAGTGTCCCTAGGTATCAGAACCGGAATGCTGGAACAGACTACCCCAGCTACGGCTCGGCTTAATCCTGTTACGAAGATTTCCTCAAGCGGTAGAGGCTTAAGTTCACTACTGACTGAGAGGACTTGAACTGCTGCGGGAATTGAAAGTATGTAAGTTCGTCCTTTAGCATGCAGTGGGTATATACTGCCTGGATACGTGTCTTCTGAGACATAGTAGGGACTTGCGCTTCTGCGGTCTGGATATTCACCTGTAGTACAAAGACCTGCAAAAAATAAATAAAGGCTAAAATTATTAGAGTAGGATTTAAATTGAGATCTTAATCTAGGGCTAACCAGGAAATAAATCGAACGAATTTATTAAGATTTGTGTAATTAATCAAATGACTTGTTTTAGATTATTGATTTAGACATATCTTTGAGTCTCTCTCTCTCTCTCTTTCTCTCTCTCTCTCCCTCTCTCTTAGTGCACTGTCCACTGCACTGACAAGTTCATCGTATATAACGCCTCTACTCTGCTCTCTCTTCCGTTTCCCATTCATGTCCAAACACGAGTAGAGTGTGGGACTTTAAATCATCTTACATGATTTACCATTATTCTTGGGGGATTCTACTTATGACAAGGTGGGCCCCCTATGCCTTCCTCAGTTTCGACTAACATTTACTGGGTAGGGGCGTCATTCCCTGAGAAAACTATGCTGCCTACCCAAACGTTTCTCTAACTATTCAAGCTATTCTATATTCTTATTTTTCATTAGTCGATTTTAGTCATGAAATTTTGCTTGTTTCTCCAGACTATACAGCTTAGATAAATATCTACAATTCTACGGTAATGATAGTATTAAATACGGAGATGTAGGGCCTAGATAGAGAATGGAAAGTCAAAACCCTGATTCAGATGCAACAAACTTAAAGCTTTAGAAAGCTAGCGTTAACGTCAGTTTCCTCACTCGAAAGCGATGTCAGTGACGGGCGAGCCCAGGATTTGAACCCCGCACATACCGATCCGCGGTTGAGTATCTTACCGACATCATTATATCGATCATACATGTCACATACGATCAGCATATTTGAAGTTTCTTTTCGTTCTAAATAATGGCAACGTTGATAATATTATTTGGCGTCCGGTCTCAGTTCTGTATTTTTGTATCTTAGATTTATTTCAAAATATACTACTTTAAATCAGATACTGTTACTTAACTGAGTTATAATTGACTTCTGTCCAGAGCCCCTTTAAGAAATTCTTACTGGGAGGGAAAAATGACAAATTTTTCCACCAGCACAAAATTTGTTTATCGCAGATTTTTCATCAAATAAAAAGTTATGATCTCTTTGGAGTACATTTCTTGGGCAAATATTGATGGCATCTGTACTATTCAGTGCGGGGGGCGGAGGACAAAATCTCGTTTACTGGGGAATCCTATTAACTTGTTAAGTATTGACATGTTAACTGGAGTGATATTTGCTCCTCAAATTAATAACTATGTTAAAAGCTGACCCGCATTCCTTCAATTTAAGCAATGGCTTTCGACATACTTAGTTATGAATCAGGAATATCGACAAGACAGGGCTACGAAACACGCAGGCCTATGTGAGATAATTAACTTCAAGTACAATCAATACGATTCACTACTGTGAACATCGGTATCATTGATATTTTTCGCTACTTTTAAATTATTAAAAATAAAAACAAGGACAAAAACATGTAAATTGTAACTAGAAGGCGTGACGAATGCCCCATTTATTATCCTATTTCATAATGCCCGTATTTTCTCATAGTTTGTTTTGCAATAGCTTGCTTGGCCGCAGAAGGTTAGCAAACAACACAAAACTAGCAGCATACGTCCAGTAACACAAGCAATTAGCCCGCAGTTAAGTGGCTGTTGTATACTGCAGCCTGCTATATGGGACGGAGTCAAAAACTGTTCATACTAAAAAAATAGAAACAACTAATTACGCCTACCGGCCCAAGTATAATTGACAAACTACTGCAATCTATTGACTTATTAAACCACAAGAAACTAATTACGTTTAAACAGCCCACATTTCACAATTGAAAAAGGTTGGAGTCTTTGTATACACAAATGATATTATACATAAATTTCAGTGTAGCATATAGAGGCTCGCAATTGAACAAAAGAATAGTGCTCATTGTGAGAGTTCAGTGTAGACCGAGTAGATAGCGGACCTGCTCCATTTGCTGGAGACTACGTGTTCGAATCTCAAGTTGTCTCTATATTACAATGTACTTGAGGTGTTTGTGCATTTATCTTTGTGACAGTATGGGTTTACTTGTTTATTCATAGACAAACGCTTTAGAAACCATTCTTAACAGAACTCGCATATTATCACTTAATGCACTAATAGATTTTGTTCGATCAGATTTTATTTGAATTTTTTTTATAATTCATTTTATATATACAGCATGAGTAGCTGAGCACTTACCCGCAATAAGGTTTTGAGTAGTAATGGGTTTGAGATAATCGACGAATCTTGAAATCATGTTAAACGAGGTGACGTCGGTCTTCATAATGTAGGTAGCTTCACGGCAGCGCTCCGTTACCCATCTCAAAGCAGCCATCGTCAAGTTTGTACTAACTCTAAAGTTTTCCTTCATATTCACAACAATAATATCATTAAACTCTTCCATCTCATCCGAAACACGCTGTAGAGTAGCTGAATCGATGGATACTGAACTATTCCTTATATTATTATAAGTTGTCGTTTTATTTCCTGCAGTAATCTGAGATCTAGAGCTAGTTCTGTTTGATTTTTCTGCTGTCGTTGTCAAATATTCCACATTATCTTTCTCTATAGCGTTCTCGCTCATCCAACCTCCCACAACGAAGAACGTTCGTATCTTAAACCTTTCATACTCTTTGACACTCCCCCAAGTTTTCCGTATCCAGTTTCTTCTTTCCCGCTCATCAAATGATGACGTCACAATGTTAACGAGTATGACTTCACTGCTGTTGCAGTCCAGATGTCGTGGTTCCATGAGAATATGGGTAGAATAGTTGTTGCATTGATGACACGTGACGTTGCCCATATACAGAGTGGAAGGGAGATTCAAGAAATCGACAACTGTCACTGGGATGATTGGCCAATGCTTTAGTACGAAGTAACCGAAGATACTGAATAAAATCTTCAGTGCGA
Organism: Enchytraeus crypticus; assembly: GCA_905160935.1. Taxonomy (NCBI): domain Eukaryota; kingdom Metazoa; phylum Annelida; class Clitellata; order Enchytraeida; family Enchytraeidae; genus Enchytraeus; species Enchytraeus crypticus. Next base: position 705,961 of record CAJHZI010000528.1, read on the forward strand.
GGAGTATGAAAAATGCTGGTCCGCATTTAGAACGGAGTGTCTGTAAACATTTTCTACACAATAATCGAAATGATGAACTGACACGTAATAGTTTCATGGCTATACTGGTTGCTAATGAAAGTAGTTATTCATTATAGCGTATTTCTTGACTATAGACTTAACTGCTAAATTACGAGCAGCCTGCTATGGTATCTGAAGTAACACGTTAAGAACGGTTACAAACTCAAAATTCAACGAAGCTTTATCGAGGTTCGTTAGCGGCAGCTACTCATAAATGTATTTCTCGGCAACAGTTTCATGTAATAATCTCTGATGTCACACTACAGTAAGGAAACGGACGTTAAATCTTTAGTCACGGTCAGTCTTTACCCTAGGTTTTTAAAATTTTATTTCCATTAATTCATAAATTCAATAAAATAAAAAATGAACAATGCATAATACAAAGTATACATCCCACCATAGCATCGACTAAAGAAAGATAAAGAAAGAATGTACAAATCAAAATTCTTACTTAATAAAAAAGAAAGAAATACTGGAAATACAACGATTGAAAAACTCTGCACGATTACATTGACATAAACGTGTATTAATTAGATACAATATGCGCAAAAGTGAGGTCGGCATTACTCCATTTGTACCAAATAATCTGTAGTGACAATTTAAGTAAAAGACAGTTTAATTGCACTTATCAGTAACACTACTACAATGTTATTTAAAGAGCTTACAATTTATAAATCAGAAATTTATTAAAAATAATAATAATTTATCTTGTTTTAGAGCCTACCCTAAATAAAGACCAAGGAGTCCTAGGTTTCCCAATATAGGCCTAATGTGTAATACTCACTAAGTTTAGGTCGATATTCGTAAGATTTAGATAGTATAAGCTTTGAAATACAAACTAAATAATTACAAATAAACTAATAATAAATAAAATATTAATAAATACAATAAGTAAATATATAGGTAACAATGTATAATAATAATCATAATAATAAATGTAAATGAATAAACGATATAAATTAACTACAAGTGTATTACCCGGGGCTCCGAAGTATAGATCAATCGTGGATTGCACGCGTCGTAGAAGTCGCCAAAGCACTAAGATACAGGCGAAGGACAGAAAGGGCATTCGGATAGAGAGCGCCTAAGCTCAAGAAATTGGTACAAATTTCTCTAAAACGAATGGAAACGAAGGTATATTTGTTTCTAGACAGCAATTAAACTGAGATTCAATGGAAAGTGATAATGGTGACTATAATCGAACTACTTTGAATCTGTCGAGATTTCAGAGGATTAAATCAGGTACTAACGATATTGTTGATAATTACAGTATATTCCATTGCATAAAAACTGAACAAAAACTGTTATATGCTTTGCAACCATGATATTATATATATATATATATATATATATATATATATATATATATATATATATATATATATATATATAGGCCTATGTATAATTTATAAAATATATATAATAATAGACCAGATTAATAATAAAATTCTGACTAAAAATAGAAGTTTAGGAATAATAAGCTGGGTATCCAGGTCTTTTAGCCTAAAATTAAACTTAGTAAACTTCAAGTCTGTGAACCAGTTCGAAATTAATACGTGTATAGCATGTAATTTTATTACAATAATATTTATCTATTAGATAATTTCACGCATAATAGGATAACAGCATATGTAGATCACATATAGGCCTACGTATGTAATAGATAGTTACATGCTCACTGTTAATTATAGATAATTAGGACATACCGGTCAACAATGCGCTAAATATACCTAACATTTTTAACAGATACATACTTCAGTTATACTTAAATACCATATAATCCTAGATTAAAAATCAGTATAACATAGATGAAAAATAAATGATATACATACTGTTTATTCATTTGTGTTACGTATTTTCTACTCTTCAAACATCGAATCTCTACAATTATTAAAGCATATGAACACTACGAACATGCGTACGCGCCTGTTGTGGTAGGTTTCTGATTAATAAGCAGCTATAGTGTAGCAGCTGTGTCACATGGCGCAGTGTGTGCTCATTGTGCTGTGCTCTCTATAGCCTCAGGCCTTTCACCTCGCCTAGAATGCATGAAGGCAGGCATAGCAGTGGTAGACTCTTATAATGACTTCTCTCTCTCTCTCTTTCTCTCTCTCTCTCTTTCTCTCTCTTCAGTGCACTTGGCAGGTTCAAGGTACATATTCATACTCAAAGTCTGCTTTCTCGCTCCAAATGAGCACTCCTTAGATCAACAAATTAATCCCTTCACAAAGTCTGTCTTATCCATACCTTATGTAGCCTATAGCTTGAAAATATCTGGCTTCTGAGGTGGTTTCCCGTAATAATTGCTTAAGTAGTGTTAGTATAAGCATTGGTCAAACTCGCTCTACTACTCCCTCTGACTGGAGCCAGGGGCGATGTCGTTAAGATATTCAACCGCGGATCAGTATGTGCGGGGTTCAAATCCTGGGTCCGCCCGTCACTTATATCGCTTTCGAATGAGGAAACTGACATTAACATTAGGTTTTACCAGCTTTTACTACGCGTTCTGGTGTACGATTGTCGAATTTCTGACGAAAGTTCGAAGCCAGTCGTCATACATTCTGGCGGATTGAAAGTTAAATTATAAATGATTCACCCCCATTCCCCACAAAGAGTGATGTGAGTGGTCTGGGGTACCAAGATGTAGATGTAGATGAGCAACTGGAAAAGGAAAAATTTCAATTGCTTGGATGTGAAAAGTTGTTTGTTGACTGCATCTCATTTCTAAAGAATTAATGCTAGATGTTGTCATTGGTGACAGAAGCACTCACATTGTTATTAGAGATGGGAATCGAACCTAACCCGAACCGAACCCTAAAATCTAGAATTTTGACCGAACCGAACTCGAACCCAGACTCTGATCGAACCCGAACCGAACCCTAACCCAGACTCTGGCCGAACCGAACCCGAACCCAGACTCTGGCCGAACCCGAACCGAACCCGAACCCAGACTTCGTGCAAACCGAACTGAAGCAAACTCTTGTAGTTCCTTTCTTCTTCACCAGCCTGACCTTAAATAAAGATAGTAAGAACAATACAAATATATATTAGTTTTTGCATTTACATGTCCTACAGTATCTTACAGCATATATTCAGGTAAGGCTGGTTCCGACACAAATTTTAAAATGGTAGCGGTACAAAGGAATAGTAGCGGGAAGCGAGACGGGCCTACAGAAGATAATGGATAGTCTGAATGATACGGCAGTGAAATATGGGTTGAAGATTAACATCAAAGAGACAAAAGTGATGAGAGTGTTCCATAAAATCTGAAAATGCTTGACTCAATCTAGGTGGATTTGTTCTTGTTAAATTCAAATTGTGATTTTTTTCTAATTTTAGTGTGCTATCTTAATATTTTTGCGGCCAGATTTACAAATAATTATATTTGACATTCTATATGTGTTAAGACTATCTGGAGTAAATAATTTTGCACCATAGCAATGCAAAATAATGTCATAACTATTTCGGTAACTTCATAATTGATCTGAGAATTTCAAACTTGAAACCCTAAGGTAAATTATGAAGCTTATTACTGGTCAGTTGATAGCAAACGGTGTACATTATGATCATTTTTCTATGGAAGTACACGTGTTTACCAAAATCATCTTTATTTGACATTTTTATGTTACTAAATTGCACTTTGTCTCTGAAATATTGGATCAAATTTTACCCTATTGGATCAAATTTTAGCCAAGACATTTCCACTTAATTATAAACGTATCTAATATATAGGCCTATTGTGACAAAAAAATTAAAAATTGATGAAGCATTCTATTTGCTCGTTATAATCAAGGAGAATATCTCAGATACAACAATAATGCTAAATATCTATATTATGAACATATTTTGATCAACTTACTATATTTTAAGAAAATTTAATGTAAAGAATAAATACCAGTTCTCTCCTTTTTTCATTGTTATATTTTTACGCAGGTGAAAATATGTGGCAGCTATTATGACTTAATGAATTTTTAGGCATATTTACCATACACCATTTTAAACATGTTTGTCATAACCATGATTATTATAAGTAAAGTTAAACAATTGCAACATTATCCAAACCAAATCATTTCGAACTCGAATCGAACTCTTGCGAGTTGGAAAGCAAGCCGAACCCGAACCCAACCCGAACCCTTGTTAGAACCCGAACCGAACTTTCATTTTCACATTTTCAACAAACCGAACCGAACCGAACTCTCAAATTGTCAACTGCTAACCGAACCCGAACCGAACCGAACTTTCATTTTCAACGAACCGAACCGAACCCGAACTCTGGAAATTCATAAAACTCCCATCTGTAATTGTTGTGTTATATTGTTAAAGAGTTAAACGAAACAACTCAAATCATAGATGTTTTAAGTAAAGTGAAATGACTAAGTGCAATGTTCGATGGATGACGTGAATCGCAAATTCATGAGTTCAAACTTTCTTTTACTTATTTCTACATTTAATTTAAGGACCAAATTATTTCAAAGGATTTCATTTCATTTTAATTCTCTCTTTTTTGTAAATTATCGATTGAAATATTCGTTTGGGCATCATAGGCGTATCTAGAATAATCATGTTGCACGCATACTTGGAAATTGTTGGCATATGCTCAGGGTTGTATTTGTAATTTTTCCAATGGGATCGTTAGGGATGGTTGAAGGCTTACCAGGGGATCATAAGGGCTTTGTCATAGGGGAACCAGGGAAAGGTTAAAACTGGGGAGGTTAAAAATTAGAAAGGGGTCAAAGATCTGCTAGGGGGGTTGAACCCCAACCCCATCAAATACAACTCTGCTACAAATTGTATGTATCGTGTAATTATTTCACCTGACTGTGATTTGGTTTGGTCAACACCTGATAAGAGCTTCGATTAGCTTAAAGAAGAATGCTGTTGTCGTTGGATACACTAGGATTAGGTTAGGTACGTGTGGTTACTTCAACAACTCACTGTGCTGTACAGTTAAAATATATTATAGCGCCGATGTATATTTCGTTCTCGAGTAATTTCTCTAATGTTATTTAGAAATATATAATTTTAAAATTGTATAAAGGCATATGCAGTTATATAGAGTATGGTTTGTTATGACTGAAGTATCTGATATCAGTTACCAAAAGACATTGCAAAGAAAATAATGTGAATGTTGATTTTAAAATGTTTGTATAATGTTTTCTCCGATTTTGATATGGAAGTTTAGATGAGTAACTTGTTCTGTAGATAACTGTACAGGTAATTAGGCTGAAAGCAACAGAAATGCCACGACCACCTAAAAAAACTTTGTTAATGAAGAATTAGGTAGTGCTACTGTGTGAATCTGCTTGGTATAATATTATTAAGTTTAGTATAGAATGTTTTTGGCTAATCAAGAGATTGTTTTTTATTGAGAGAGATAGCAGATGTAAGTGGATATTTAGTCTAAATCATCCCAATGTCAGAATTTAGGCCTATGTATTATATGCTCATATGTTTTAAATTCAATTCATATCATCATCATCATCATCATCATTATCCCTTGAATCCCAGTTTAACAAGGGTCGGGACAAAAATAGACTGCCTCAAATCCACTTTTAAAATTAAATTAATATCCTACAATAAAATACAGTGAATACAGTGAATATTTTAAAAATCAAAATAGGAAGGCATGTGATGTAAAGGAAATAAATAGTATCAGGTTTCAACTCTCCATAAACTACTGTTACAGTCTGAATATCAGTTTAGAGTTCTTTAATTCACCTTAAACTGTAATTCATTATGGAACAATTAATGAAGAACAACAGCAACTTAGATGTCTATCAATCACAGTTAAGTAGTCAAGAGAAGATTCCTCACGAAACATCCGAGCAAGATCAAGAGATTTTACAACAACAACAGCATCAACAACTAAACCTACAACAACAACCACTTTTGTTGCAACAAGAGTCATCATCGCTTCAGTCTGAAAAGTTGAGAAGTGAAAATCTTACGACCAAGAGATCTGTAAATCGTCGCACGAATTTTCTGCTGAGTAATGCAAAGACGTGGATGAGTCCAGTGGCTGTGATGGAGGCAGGAGGGGAGGCTGAGGGGCCTTGGTGGGAGCATCGGGTAGCCTCGTCGACCAGGGGCTGTCCTCTTAACCCCGAGGTGGGAGGCTCGACTCCAATGAGCTCCTCCAAGGAGGATTATCAGTTCAGAGGATCAGGTATGACGGGGGCAACTCGATATTCTGCAAGGACTGGATACATCGACCGTCACTCCAGCAAAGGTGTTTATATATGTACACACACAAACACACACACATATACAGTATATATATATATATATATATATATATATATATATATATATATATATATATATATATATATATATATATATAGACATCTATATTTAGATGTAGCAAAACATGCCTTCGGTACTAGGAAAGAACTCTTAACAAAGAGTCTAAAGGGAGATAACGATAGTGAAATCTATGGTATGGTCCACGCTATTATATGGATGTGAAATATGGGCATTAATGCAATAATGAGGGAAAATATTAAGAAACTAGAAGCTTTGGAAATGTGGGTATGGAGAATAATGGAAAAGATTACCTGGTCCCGAAAAGCTACAAATGAAGAAATTCTGGAGTGAGATGGTGCAGATAGACAGTTGATAAATGCGATAAAAGCATTAAGATATACACTTTAGGAAGAGTTGGATATGCCACATTCTAAGGGGAAAAATTTACTAATAGACATTAGTAGGAAGTAAAGAGAAGAAGAGGTAAACCACGATTAGGAATGTTAGATGATTTGAAGATCCACACATATGTGGACATGAAGAGGAAAATGGAAGATAGAGAAAAGTCGAGACGATATATGCCATGGACCTACCAGTGGGCAGTGCCTGGACCTGCCATAAGAAAATCATCACTTGAATTATTTGACAACCTAGCTCAGTTAAGAACGAAATTTAATTTCTATATGCAAACACAGCTAGCAAAAAATTATAAGTAATAGATAAAATAAATTAATCAATTATAACGAATGATTATATATAATCAAAACTAATGTCAAACTAATAATAATTTGTATTTGCTATTTTCTTCTAATTTAAAGCAGTTCTGAAACAAAAGCGGTTTTGTGAAAACTATTAAGATGACATGATCGTAATTACTTCAGCATATAGTTACTGACATTTTGACAGTTGCAACATTTTGGATCTTGTTTATCTCAAACACCGGTTTCTATGATCGTTTAGAATGAATAGCTTTGCAGCGTGGTGTGTAATGCGTGAAAAGTTCCTGATATGAGCTCTGGATAACGACGCGATCGTTACAAATGTAATATTAATTCTAAATTATTAGGTTGAGTAATGCTCCTGCCCTGATGGTAAAGACATGGTGGTGATGGTTCCATCGGGTCTCTTCATCTACTCCCATTTTGGTGAAGTAGATGAAAGAGGTCGGCATCGAGGCTGACTGTTTTATGAGCACAACTGTTAGTTGAATTGCTGAGTATGGAGACTTCATGATGGATTGAAAAAAACGTTTTCTCAATTTGTTCTTAATTCATGCCAATTTATAAGCAGATCCCTCTGAGTATTTATTGAGTGAGTGATTGATTGACTTATTGACTGTTTGATTGATTGAATGAGGCAAAATTATTTTTGTCATATTTTGTATTGATATATTGTAGTTAATTCTAATCATGAAGTGATGTTAGGATATCGGTAAGGTACATAGTTAATCTTTACAATAATTTACTAGAACGCTTTGTTATGTAAGTAGACTTATTTGTTATACTGTGACATTTGTACAACAGATATTTGGCCCAGCACCCAAACCGAAGCCTCATCTTCTCTTTCTGGAAAGAGTGAAGATTTGAAAGAAGTCATATCCTATCAGCACAACTACGACTCTCGTAGGAACCCCAATTATCCCATCGCTGGAAAGGTTAGCGTATTTGAGATCATTCAACTACAATCTTCAATTTACAATATAGAAATGTCACAATGGAATTTGAAATAAATTTCGCTTTCCGAAGCAAAAGCGTCAGTGACTCTCTAGCTATGACGTAAGTGACGCTATAGCTATGACGTCAGTGACTCTAGCTATGACGTCAACTACACAATAGTTATGACGTAAGTGACGCTATAGCTATGACGTCAGTGATATGCGCAGGCAATGCCAAGTATTAAGAGAGCTGAATCTTAATGTGCGCCCGTACATTTAAATAATGATTAAAATCCAAAGTGCCTTTAATTTTGTACGACTGTCTTTAAGCTAAATCAAGGTTAAAACTTTTGTATATCAAAGATTTAAACTTGTACTGTTGTAATGTATTTCAGAGAAGCGGCTGCTTTGTTATGGAGTAGACCTCCCATAGCACTTGATGACCTCCCATAGCACGTGATGACCTCCCATAGTACGTGATGACCTCCCATAGCACGTGATGACCTCTCGTAGCACGTGATGATCTCTCGTATCACGTGATGACCTCCCACATCACGCGATGACGACGACACAATAGATATAGTACAGCTCGTGAGGTGGAAGAGAAATAGGACAAGCTAATATTGAGTCATCAGTCATTTACAATTTAGTTTTAGAAGTATTTATTTTAGAATTTTCTGTAGAACCTTCCGTTTAGCGTCTCGTTATAACCTTTTTAAAGGAGTCTTAAGGAAGGAAGATATCAGGAAGCAAGCGGAATTGGAGCTGTGGATATGGAGAAGAATGGAAAGGAATAGCTGGACTCAAACGATAACAAATGAAGAACTTCTTGAGAAAGTTAGTACAGATAGACAGTTGATAAATGCGTTAAGAAATAGAAAGAAAAGTTGGATAGGACACATTCTAAGGCGAGAAAGTCTTATAAAAGAGGTCATAGAAGGCAGAATGGAAAGAAAGAGAGGCAGAAGCAGGCCGAGATCAGGAGTGTTTTATGAATTAGAGATCCACCTATATGTAGACATGAAGAGGAAAGCTGATAACAGAGAACAGTGGAGGCGTTATATGCCAAGGACCTGCCAGTAGGCAGTGCACTAAGAGAGAGAGAGAGAGAGAGAGAGAGAGAGAAAGCGGTCTACACGGAGTGAACTAGAAAGAAAATGGAAACTTTTGGCCTACTATCCTTTTAGCCAGACACCACTAAGTGTACACGACTAGGTTTTTAAGCGTCCATCGGAGGAGAAAACCCACTTCGCTACGCAGTCTCGAACCCGCGACCTCTCATTCAATAAACAAGCTCTGAGTTCTCTTCCACTGCGGCACAATTGAAGGCGTTCCAAAGTATTTTTATATAATATTCCTATATAATTAATATTTTTAAATTATACGATAGGCTATCTACTGTCGGTAGTAATACTATAGCTTTGTGGATTGCGTCGAGCGCATTGCTTCACGTTGTGTAACTATCACGAGCAAGATTTAAACCCGTAACGTCAGGCTCTCAAGGCCAGAGCTTTACCTTTTCGAGTATGTTCAGAAAAAATTAAGAATGAAACATGTCAACAACTGAGCTTGTTCGTAAGAAGCGTCTGCCGCAGATATGACAATGAAGAGACTTGCAGCCACGAAGCCATGATTTCTGTGCTATATACCAATCATTAATCTTTTATACGCCAGACTTGCAGAGTTCTAGTCGCTTCACCGATTGTGGCACTATATATATCGCCAGGCTACTTCAGCTTGCCTGTCCATTTAGCGCTACTGTTGTATTTAATCTTAATCTTGGTATTTATGAGATCCCTGACATTTCCTTATGGCGAGGAACCGGACGTTAAATTCTTATTGATAGATTGATTATTGATTATTCGGCATTTACCGGCGCTTCATAAATATACTTACTGATTGACTGATGATTCCATTTATTGCCACAGCTGCTGCTTAAGGACTGTCTCGCTTGTATCGTGCAAGCAACAACGCAATAGATAAAACATAGACTTGAACGTCATATTGCAATAGAGAATTATTTTGCAATTCTAAAAAAAGCAACAAGAACTATAGCTGTACGCTACACCACAGACTACATGTAATATGCAAAGAAATGCAACATACATGTAGAATTGCTGCATCAAATAACGATTTTTTAATAAATTCAAACAGATTAGAGACCAATATTAGTCGATGCTATATACTGTACTGTTCACTCTCTCCATGTCCCTCTCTTTCTCTGTATCTCTATCCTCTCTTTTTCCCTCTCTCTCTCTCTCTCTCTCTCTTCTCTCTCTCTTCTCTCCCTCTCTCCCTCTTTCTCTCTCTCACTCTCACTCTTTCTCTCTATCTATCTATCTCTTTCTCTTTCTCTTTGTCTCTGACTCTCTGGTGTTCTGCCAAGAGGCAGATCTATAAGCTATATATTCGCACTGCGAGTCTATTTTCTCGCTCAATAAGAGAAAAAAGAGCTAAAAAGAGCATTCCATAGATCAACAAGGTAATCCCTTCACAAAAAGCAATGCCTTACCCATTCCTTATGTGGCCTATATATCTTTGAAAAAATATGGCTTCTATGATGGTTTTCCGTTGCCTCCCTTAGTCCTTGCTTAGTCGCCTCTTACGACACGTGCCGTTAACAGAGAAAATATAGGCGTATTTTTTATACAAAAACAACAATGTAGGGGGTCTATATGTCTCATACGTAAAATGTATATAGAAAGATAAATAAAAGCACAAGTACATGCAGACTTGCACAAGCAAACACTAGGCCACCAAAAGAGGATATATAGCACCCTATCTATAGTGGACCAGCTAGCTATTAGTAACCATATTGATTTCAACAGACTGGGGCAAAAATATATATTAAACGTACAAGTACATGTATGCATGGACTAAGAGCAGCCAATAGAAAACGGAAACATACTTTCCAAATTATTCAAATAATAAGATTCATTTGGTTTAAACATCCGATTCGTCACTGGCTGGAGCCAGTGGCGATGTCGGTAGGATATTCGAAAGCGGATCAGTATATGTCGGTTCAAATCCTGGGCTCGCCCTCCATCATTGACATCCCTCTCGAGTGAAGAAACTGACGCTAAAATTATCTTGACTAGCTTTTTTAAATTAGCATATTGGTTATTCTGATCGACCGATGACACGAATTTTCTCAAAAAGAAATATTTCCAATTTTAAAAACCAACTTTTGAATTCTGACTGATCATCGTGTTATAACGCTGGAAATATCGATGCCTCGATTGAATGCCTTTCAGAAACGCGAACAAATGCCATAAATCACCACTTTCCTCTGGTTCAGCTTTCTCGAAAAAGCTTCAAAAACAAACCTTGGATTACAAATGATCTAAAAAAGCGCATAAAAATTAAAATCTTCCTTTTTCTCCTTTACAAAAAGACCAATTGTATCATAACTAAGGCAAAATATCAATGCTATCGTAACACATTAGAAAAGGATATTGCTGCACATCGTAAAAGTTACTACAGGAATAGATTAAATTCAAGTCTGAACTCCATTAAAAACATTTGGAAAAACCTTAATGAAATCACTAGTCATAAAAATGGTAAAATTAATCCAATAATCGATAAAATGTTCTCTTGTAATGGTCTTATCCTTAATAAAACTCAAATTGCTAATGAGTTTAATGATTTTTTTACTAATATTGGGGAGAAATTAGCCTATGAGTTACCAAATGATAGCAACGTTAACTTTCAGAGATACTTTCGCAATTGTATTTCAAACTCTTTATTCCTAACTCCAACTAGTGCTACTGAGATTTACAATATAATCCTAAACCTTAACAAAGGTAACTCCTCGGGTCATGATAACATCTCCAGTAAAATGCTCCAAATTACCGCTGACTATATTGCAACTCCTATCTCTTTTATAATTAATCAATCTCTGGAGCAAGGTTTCTTTCCAACAAATTTTAAACTCGCAAAAGTTATTCGCATTTATAAAAAGGGAAGTAAACTAAGTGTCGAGAATTATAGACCCATTTCATTGCTCAACAATTTGAGCAAAATCTTTGAGAAAGTTGTTTATAAACGCTTAGTAGAATTTTTAAATTTCAATAATGTATTTTTTGATCAGCAGTTTGGCTTTAGGAAAGGTCACTCTACCGTAGATGCACTAAATTGTTGTATGGATATGCTTTAAAAAAATAATGCAGCCAAACAAAAGACCATGGGTATCTTTTTAGATCTAACTAAAGCATTTGATACGGTCGATCATCATATTTTACTTTTTAAGCTATATAATTATTGTATTCGTGGAATTGCTTATAATTGGCTTAATTCATATTTGTCTAATATACGTCAATATTCTGTAATTGGTGATAACACCTCTAACATAAAACCGATTACGATTGGTGTTCCGCAAGGTTAAATTCCAGGCCCCTTATTATTTTTAATCTATATAAATGATATTAAATATGCTTGTTCTAATGCCTCCTTAAAATTATTTGTCGATGACTCTAATTTATTTGTGAGTAGTAATAATCTAATTGATCTATTCCAAGAGGCTAACTTAGCTTGCTCCCAGATCTATACCTGGTTCCTAAGCAATAAACTTACTGTGAACTGCTCAAAGTCTGCCTTTATTTTATTTTTCCCAAACAGGGATGATGAGCAATCTTTAATTGATAATGATTCGTGCTTAAAGATGAATGGTGGCATAATTAACAGAGTTCAGGTTACCAGATTCCTTGGTGTATTAATTGATGATAAATTATCCTCAAGACATCATATTAATTCTTTAGTATGTAAAATAAATATTCTTAATGGCATGTTTTATAGACGTAGAAAATATATACCCCAAAACTGTCGCCAAGATCTTTACGTTGCTCTGGTTTATTCGCGTATTCAGTGTGGATTAGAAATTTATGGTCATACTAAATTAAAGTCTCTACTGCCACTGCATTATTCATGTAATCGAGTTTTACGAACGTTACAATGTCAACCTAGATCTTATAATGTTAAACAGCTTTATCTTAATTACAAGTATTTGCCAATTTTTCAACTTCACAAACTCTTTATTGGTAAATTTGTTTATAAAGGTATCTATCCTCAAGGTGTCCACAGCGGTGCGTGATATTTTTAATTCTTCACTTGCTACTCGTTTTATAATACCAGATTAGCTAATACTAATTACTTATTTACTATTAACAATTCATTTGGTTATAAATCCTTTAGATATTATTGCTTTTCGGTCTGGAGTAATATTCCTTTAACCATTCGCAAAGTCCAATCTGTTAAATTTTTTATAAAACAATATCAAGACTTTTTGTACACAACTTTCTAATTAACTTCACCTTTAAATTTGCTTACTGATTTTACCACTTACTTCTATGTTGATCATTTAACCGTATTTTCCAGTAACAACTTTATGAGAATCTGCTGTGTTGTAATCTGCATTAATTGGCGTATTATTATGAGCTGTTGTCTGTGTATGTTTGCATATGATTGTGGGCTGTCAACTAGATAGGATTTATTTATCCACTTTGATGACCCGTTAGTATGTGCAATTTGTATGAGCTAAAATAAATTATATTATATTGTTATCATGTTTGTCAATTTGACCATTACAATAATAATTATAATTGGGTTGCTTAATATAGTAATTAGGTTATTTTTACCAGATGTCTATTATATGTTTCGTCTGCATTTTCTAAAGAAATTAACTTAATTAAGCTCAAGCTAACATTAGACTACAGTCCATAGTAGAATATTTATAATTAGACCCATAACATGATTGAGATTAAACATACAGGCCTAGTAACTTGGCCATACAAAAATTCTGACATAAACGTATAGGCAGAACATCATAAATTATTATATCAAAAAATATCCCCAGTAGCATTCTTAAAGCTCTCATGATACCGGTAAAATAGATGTTTTATTAAAATTATCTAATCTAATGGTTAAACTTGTGGCAGGCCTATATATTAACTTTTGAGAGTGATAACCATCAGAGACGATAGTTTCAGTGCTAAGTGTGCTTTAACTTTTTACTAAAAATATACGTAACTGTTAATATGGTACATATTACTTTAAACTGGTTTTGCGCATATTGAATTTGCTCGGCCTGTTGACCATCTTCTTTATATTGTTTTACTAGCTGGTTTGGAGTAGAAACCCACGTACAGTATTTGACATTGCCAATAACGATATTGTAATACAGTAATTTCTTGTTGTTGTTATTTGTGCATCGCATGTTAAAATCATAGAATAAAGAAAAACCGTAGAAGTGTCAAAGGCAATCTCAACCATTGTAAACATTGAGTTCAAGAATTGCAGTGATGCGAACAACTAATTTTGCTAGCCAGAATCAGCTGATCGTTATTTAAAGGCATAAAATAATAAAGTTTTTGAACATTTGCAAAGCTTTTGAACGATAATGAAACACTTCAGTAGCATATTTATCCTCACATCTATCCAATTTATCTTCATGACAAAAAAGTATTTGAAACGAATTCCTATTAGTTGGATGTATATTTTTATAATACAAAATTGCAAACAAATTTTATTTCAAATCTCTTAAATTAAGGATATTCCCCGTTCCTTAGTTTCTGGAATTAAAAATGATGTAAAGAATTCATATTAATAATTAGTTTAATTTTATAGTCCTAGCGAAATTTAAAAGTAAGCAGTCAGTTTTTGTATTGAGTGAAATGCAGGCATTTGTAATAATGTGGTGGTAACTGACACTCTGTTTATGTTTTGCTTCGGATTTTTCTAATATCGCTCATTTGTTTCAGCTGCGTTTTCAGTTTCACATTTTGCACGCAGGTGAGGAGAGAGAGAGTAAATATATTTGGCAGAAATGTTGATGCTCATTGTAGGATTGTTAATTTCGTGATATTATATAAACTGTATTCATATATTTAAACCCACTCCCTTATAATTTGTAGCTTTTTGCTAAAAATTATCGTCCTTTTGCGGAGCTTTTTTCAGCTGTTTTGATTACGGTGAGATTTGATACTAACTTACCGTATTTGATGGAGCTAACTTACTGATTTGTAGAATTCTAATAAAGATCGTGAAAACATATAGTGACTAGAAACATTTACCTTAGACTTATCATTTAGAGAAGAACCACTGTAGAGATAGATGCAATCTTTATAAATATACTATTACGAACACTGTTCCTTTTTTGTTGTTGCAGATGACTATAAGTCGAGCAATTAATGTGGTACGTCTTGGGCGCGTTGATTTTAGCAAAGCCTTGCAGATTCAGTTAGCATGTCGAGAAGAAGTATTAAAAAATCTTTCAAATTCTCCCAATACTCTCTTGATATTGGAACACGATCCAGTATATACAGTAGGGCTGCGCTCTCGTGAATACAGTGATGAACTAGAAGCAGAATTACGTGAAAAAGGTGCAGAATTTCATCGAACAGATAGAGGTGGTTTGATAACGTACCATGGACCTGGTCAACTGGTGGCATATCCTATAATTCATCTAAAACAGTTTCAGCTTGGAATGAGAAACTATGTGAAGAAGCTTGAGGCAACAATCATTTCAACGTGTGCTCACTTCGGAGTCGAAGCTTCCACGTCAGAGCATACTGGTGTGTGGGTGGGAGACAATAAAATTGCTGCCATTGGTAACAGGATTTTCAATACACGTTGAAGAATATGAGATATATATAAATATATAAATATATATATATATATATATATATATATATATATATATATATATATATATATACATACATATACATTATATATATATATAGTATATATATAGATATATATATATATATATATATATATATATAATATATATACGAAATGAATGATTTTATTACAATCTGTAAATAGCTATTAGTTCGGAATTTTAAGCTATCTTGGGATTGTTTTTCACTTATTATGTTAATATTACTAATGTAAATTGTTTGATGTTTTGTGTGGAGGAAAAGAAGCTGACTGTGTGTTAGCACTGCACAGTCGGTGATACAGACCTCGGAGATAACACGCGCTAGCGTGTGCTTGTTGAACAGTCTCTCTGCCCTGAAGCTATTCATGCTGAGGCTACTAATGAGCATACAACTAGCTTCTAGAAGTCCACTTACTTATAACTAATCTTCCTTAACTTATATTAATCTGGTTCTTGCACTGTTGTAAATCCAACCTGCTTGTAATGCAATGGGCGATTTTAATTAATAGGCTTAATTTTTTGTGCTTTTTTAATTGGTTAATTAGCTTAATTTATAAATTCATGATAAAGGATGATAACATTAAATGGTTTTAAAAGTTTCCTTCCAGATATCTTGAAAAACAGCCTGTTTCTGTTTCTGATGTGAAAGTGAGATATTATCCCACAATGGCTTCCTATAAATAAAAATCAATAGTTAGATTAAAATTTGGAGAATTAGGAAACCACTCATCTTTTTATGAAGTCTTGGCTATGTTATGCACTGATTGTTTATCCTCCACTGCCCACCTTTCTCTTCAATGCCGAGCCAACTATATCAAACCATCTACGAATTGCTTCCATCCCTTATACGGATAGGCTGCTTTTGTTGCCTTCTTTCCTAAGCCCTGCTCGCATAACTTATTCATTCTCATTTTGTTTCAAGCAAAAGGCATTTTTATGTTTGAGAATTTTGATTTTTGGTTGCTTGTAAGCAACAGCTATTGATAAATCTAATTTTAAAACCTTGATTAGATTTCACATTATTTTAATATCTAGTCTGACCCAGGTTACTAGTCCATTAATTTAGTTTGACATCACAAGCAAAACAAATCAAGAAATCAACAAAGCAATTTAATTTAGAAGCGTCTTTGCTTCAATTTAGAAGTGTCAGTTATAATATCCTGTCAATATAAAAAAAATTAATTTTTTCATAAAATGTTGTCAACTTATTTTAGTTATTGCTGTGTTTTATTTTAAATTAAATTATACACTATTACCATTACAAATTAGGTTATATATATTCCTTTGAACAGTCAAACTAGGTGATAGATCTATAAGTGACTGTTGTGTGTTAATAGCTATACATCGATATTAGAAACTAGTCATTCATTGTGCGCTGCTTTCTCTCATAGGGCAGGTCCATGGCAAATAACCCTGAGCCACTCTTCTTATCCATCTTCCTCATCATTCCCATATATGAATGGATTTTGTTAGATGAAATCATCTAACATTCCTAATCTTGGTCTGTCTTTGCTTCTCTTTCTATCCTTTCCACTTTCCATGACCTCTTTTAGCCAACTTTTCCTCCTTCCCTCTGTCCTATCCAGCTCATATTATTATTTTATTATTATATATTATTACCATATGTATTTCGTATTATTAAATATTATTTCTTAATGCATTAATTATTAACTGTCTATCTGTACCAACTCTCTCTAAAACTTCTTCATTTGTAACTTTTTGGATCCTAATCTTTGCCTAAGCTAATCTTTTCCATTAGCCTCTGTATCCACATTTCCAATGCTTTTAGTTTGTTATTTTCCTTCCTTAATGTCCATGTTTCACAGCCATAAAATAGCATCCATATCAAGGTTTTCATTATCTCTATCTAGTATATAAGCAATTACGTATTGTACATACCAAAATTTATCAAAACTGCTACTAGCATTCCCTTCAACATTGTCACACACCGAGGTAACAGCAATTAAACTCCCGGAGGAAGGAAGTATAATGCATTCTTTAACTTTCAAAATAGAGTTAATTTCCAATTGTATATTCAGAGTAAACCACTTTGAATGATACAATAACTAAGATAATATTAAAACTACTTCTATTTGATTTTGATTGTTCACTCTAACTTGAATTATTTATTAAACGGAGGAAAAGAAGCTGACTGTGTGTTAGCACTGCACAGTCGGTGATACAAACCTCCGAGATAACACGCGCTAGCGTGTGCTTGTTGAACAGTCTCTCTGTCCTGAAGCTATTCATGCTGAGGCTACTAATGAGCATACAGATACTAAATACTTAATTATATACATGTATATATATATATATATAAATATATATATATATAGAATTATATGTATATATTATATATATATATATATATTATATATATATACATATAATTATATGTATATATATATATATATATATATATATATTATATATATATACATATAATTATATGTATATATATATATATATATATATATATATATATATATATATATATATATATATACTTGTTGTTTTGAAATACAATAACTAGGGCTTAATAACAATGTTATATATATAAGGAAAGTGTATGATTTCTATTTTACATACATGTAGTATATATTTTTGTATTTAACAGTGCATTTAATTGTATCTTATTGAATTGTGTTTTGCTATACAGTATATTGCTTTGTATTGTGCTTTTAGGAGTTCATGGGAGCAGGTTTGTGACCACGCATGGTCTGGCGCTGAACTGTAACACAGATCTGGACTGGTTCAAGCACATCGTTCCGTGCGGCATCAGAGGCAAAGGAGTCACATCCCTGAGTGAACTGCTGAAAGAGAACATTTCTGTCGAACAAACTACGGAACATTTTCTAAATGCGTTTTCTCGTGTCTTTCAGTGCAATATAGTCAACAGATAGTCGTCTGTTTAAATCAACTTATGTTATGCAAAATTTGTAATTATTTTGAACGTCTAGATGTCTAAATTATTTATTGCCATAATAAATTAAATGCTGTAAATGAAAAGCAGGCTTCTTCTGGGTTCAAATCCTGGGCTCGCTCGTCACTGACATCGCTTTCGAGTGAGGAAACTGAAGTTAACATTAGCTTTACCAGATTTTTCTAGTTATTCGAGTGTAGTTTGTTTGAATCACTGGTTGGGTAGGCTGGCATCAGATGAATGTGCTAGTAAATGTGCGCGTTATTCGCTGCATATATATTGTATCTTAAATTGTATCTATATCTTAAAATTGTTATTAGGTAACATAGCAAGAATTTTGTAGCGCTATGTATAATAACTAATTAACATAGGATATTTTGTACCAATATTTAATAATGTTCAGTGTTCTACTTCATTGTAAAAGGTTTTGTCAGTTAAAATACCAAACATAATACAGTATTATCATAATGGCAAATAGCGAGCATTTACATAATTGCATTAGCATAGTTTATCATAGAATGACTGCGTCAAAAACTGTAGCATACAATTAATTTCAGTACAAGTGGTCTGTTTTAACAATAAAATTTATTAGATCGTTGACGATCCACTGTTTATAAACCAAACTTCATACAACTGCACGTAATTACATTGCGACTTCTGGGGCCAGTGGCGTAAGATATTTGACCGCGGATCAGTATGTGCGGGGTTCAAATCTCCTGGGTACTCCCGTCACTGACATCGCTTTCGAGTGAGGAAAGTAAAAAAAGTATAAAAAATCTGGTAAAGCTAAGGTTAACGTCAGTTTCCTCACTCGAAAGCGATGTCAGTGACGTGACGGACGAGCCCAGGATTTGAACCCGCATCAACTGATCTGCGGTCGAGTATCTTACCGACTTCGCCACTGGCTCCAGCCAGTGACGTGAACATTAGCTTTTTGCAGTTTTAAATAGTTAAGTTATACAATTTTTGATCATCACTGCTACCTTTGTGAATTTTACCATTAAGCATCACTGTAGAAGTAGCCCTGATATGCCCAAAAGATATTTATATTTAAAATATTTACTCAATTTGAATTAAAAAGAAATTTCATGAAGGTGGTGTGCAGATGTAAAATTGGAGCTAGGAATGAAAATGAAATCTATATCACAATTACAGGTCAAGAATTAATGAAACTTTTTGGGAAAGAGTTTTTATATTTTCAATGCAACTCGTCATAAAAACTACTGCACTATTCATAACATTAACATCAGTCAGTAATGCTTTACCGTTCCAGTTTTTGATTCCCTCAGTAGATATATAGTGCTATGTGCAGTGAAGACACATTCGAGATAGAAAAATAAATTGCATTAATAGTAAACCATAAATATGATAAGGAATACAAAGAAGAACGGGATTGTTATGATCTATAATGTGATGGTTTACTAAAAGAGGTAACTTAAGGAAGATGGAAGGAAAGAAAGTTAGGGGAAGACCGAGGCTTGAGATGCTGGATGAATTGATAACTTATTCTTATGTATATATGAATAAAAAAGCTGAGGATAGAAATATGTGAAGGAGTTATAGTATATGCTATGGACCTAGGCTTATATGCATTAGGCAGTGCACTAAGAGGGAGAAACGCATTAAATTCCTTTTGTTTTGATTATAGCGTAAAGGAGGTTAAATCAGGCAGAACTAATTTTTGAAACTTCTTGGACAATAACTAGCTCGTACTGATGTATTATATGGTAGTGACATTTTACTGATGCTAAACTCTATCTTAATCTCTCGATTAAAAATAACAAATCAGATCAAAACGATAAAAGTATTTTAAAACTTACTAAAGCAATAGACGAGATTAACAGTATATAGGATAATAGGACTTCAGGTGCTAAAAATTCACTTATAAAATTGAGAATTCTGCTGTCAAATCTAATCAAATAGGAGACAATGAGGGACGTTCTTACCAACTAATACATAAAACCTTATCACAACATATAATTAGCACTCAAAGCATGGTTTTTCTGACTTATAGTTATTAAATGTTCTCAAAATCACTATTCTATTAAATAAAAATAATTATTCAATTAAAATAATTAATTATTAAAAAATTAATTATTAAAATAATTATTCAATTAAAATAATTAATTATTAAATATAATTAATTATTAAAATAATTAATTATAAAAAAAATAATTATTCTACTGGTCAGTCATTGGAAAGATCAACATATTTACACAATTATCGTGTTAACGCAGACTTGCAGTGGCCTGCTACATTATTCATAGACTCTAACAAATTAACTTCAAACACATATAAACAGTTTCAGATTCATTAACAATTTAACAATTAACAATAAATCATTAACAATTAACGTAAACAAATTCAACAGATTCATTAACAATTTAACGATGCATATTAGCTGCGTAGTGTTCTTCTGCTCTAAGCCTCGGCGTGTCGTGGTACAAATCTGACGTTGTAGTGAGAGGGTGAAATACTGACTCCTACATTGTCAACCACGTTCAGTCTGTCCAAGCCCTCTGGTGGAAGAATTTGAAATTGTTGTATCAGTGAAGTAAAGAACATGAAGACTTCTTGCCGAGCCAGCAGCTCTCCCAGACATGAACGTCGACCTTCAGTGTGCACAATACAGGATCACACTAGTTTATATGTTTTAATTGTTATGTAGATAAGGCTGATATCAGATGATATACATGTAAATAACTTTTAATACGCTCTCTCTCTCTCGATCTATCTCTTTATTTTTCTCAATCTCTCTCAGTCTCTCTCTAGCTCTCACTCTCTCTCTCCCACTTTCTCTCCCCAGTGTTCTGTCCAGTGGCAGGTCTAAGGTACAAACTCATATCCGTTCAAAAAAGGCTATGCCTTCTCCATGGGCATTCCTTATGTAGCCTTCAGGTTGGATTTAAAAAGGCTTCTGAGATGGTTTCCCGCTGCCTTGTTCAGCTTTGATTTTGTCAACTCTTACGATACATGCAGTTAAAGGTTGGTTTATTCTTCAGTGTTCGAACGCAACACGGGAAACTTTTAATGTCATGTGTTAATTAAATCGTTATAGACAGTTAGAACGTGACAGGATTGGTAACACAATTAACTGATAAGTTTTTTAAGTTTTTTATTTTCAAATCTGTTCACCTAGGATTTAATCAGTGGTTAAAGTAAGCGGGATGCCAGAGGTACTGCGATCCTGTGCCATTTCATTTTAGTTAATAGATATCCCACTACAATATTGTTAAATGTTCTACTGGGATCTCTTAAAAGATTTTAATTTGCTGTATTCTCAATTATATCTGGCTTATATTAAAGGCTCACAGAGTCACACCAGATATACGAGGCCCGGATGTTATTCGTAAGGGCCCGGAGATTTTTAGAGATCCTACATCAATATAATAAAGCGACGTTAAGCTCTCATCGGGACCGCTACTTCAAAGTTTTACGATGCTACCAGCTGACGCTCACTCGTCTATTTTAATATTCAAAATTTCGTATTAAATCGTGCTCGCACGCGCCTCTAACAGTTTATTTTAACGAAACCGCCCTTAAACCCTTAACCTAAACCTCAACCGTTTTTAAAAATTAAATTATAATCAGTCAATTAGAGTCTATAGTTAAATTAGCAATTCTCTGAACTCTCTAATAATACTAATTCTAAATAATATAGCAGTATATAGATATTGGATAGGCGTATAAGGTCTACCATAGAGTCAGCTAGGCCTACCGTCACGAACTCTAAATGACTGTTAAATAGTTCGTGGGATCTTAAACCGTTCAGGTTGATTAGAGAGTAAAATCTCGAACAGTCCCAGAACCGGTAGAAAAGATTTCATTGTGAATGATCATATGTATGTTTAGCGAGAATTATAAAATATTGCTGAAGAGGCACTAAACTTAGACTTACCTACAGAGAAGATCATCATTTGTTCACGGTTGGTAACATTACCAGATTCATCGAGAAATCTCTCAGGTCGATATTCTTCAGGGTTGTCCCAACTGCGCGGATCCATGTGAGCACTGTAGAGATTTATAAGAACCTAGGAGCCAGAAATTATCAGCATTAAAGTAATTTTAAAATGGAATGACTTAGAATGGAAGAAAATAGAGGCAGAGGCAGGCCGAGATCAGGTAGGTTAGATGATTAAAGACCCACTCATATGTGGATATGAAGAGGAAAGCGGAAGACAGAGAAGAGTGGAGGCGCTATATACCATGGACCTGCCAGTAGACAGTGAACTAAGAAGAGAGAGAGAGATAGTAATTTAGCTAAAATATGACGATGACGACAACGATCATATCTAAATGCATACAAATATCTATATTCTATCTATCAGGATTTAAAATTGGATTAAAATCATTTATATTATGTGATATATCATAAGTTGTATCAAGAGTCTTATCATACTACTGAGATACACCATGTAAGTTGTATCATAAGTTGTTTTATATCTGATTCAAAAGATGTCTCTGTGACTAACTATGCCGATTCTAGGACATAAACTAACTTTATGATATTTCATTCGCCTACTTCCTACTAAACGCCACCATTTTTAAGTGCAACAGAAGGTTTGATCATTTCAGATTCGATGCACAAAGTGGGTTATGTAGTATGAGCCACTTTACACATTTGCTAATTAGTGTTCGCATTTACATAAATAGTATATTATGAATAATTTACCACCCTAGCAGGCCTAAATACCTGATTGCCATATATTTTCACAGTTATCCAAATATGGATGTACACTTAATAATATATCATATGGTTCATTCATGTATGCAGACGATTTAGTACTCTTAGCACCTACGGTGGCGGAACTTCAACGTATGGTATTGGTA
Organism: Enchytraeus crypticus; assembly: GCA_905160935.1. NCBI lineage: Eukaryota > Metazoa > Annelida > Clitellata > Enchytraeida > Enchytraeidae > Enchytraeus > Enchytraeus crypticus. The sequence continues at coordinate 729,334 of CAJHZI010000528.1, forward strand.
AGCTGTGCTGAGCTTGATGCAATAAATCTGAAGCTTAATACAAATAAATCGTACTGTAGTAGAATTGGCAAAAGATTTTTTGTTGATTGTCCAAATATACGTATATGTAGTGACAATGGTGTAATTGCTTGGGCTAAGGAGCTAGATATCTTGGTATAGTCATTGAAAGCAGAAGACGATTTAAGGTACCCTTTACACATGTTAAATGTAAGTTCTATGCAGCTTTCAATGCACTATATTCTAAGTTAGGCAGATTGCCTGATATAAATGTCACTATTCATTTAATAGAATCAATAGCTGTGCCTAGTCTGTTATATGCTCTTAAAGCGCTAAATTTAAATAAATCGGAAATTAAGAGCTTAGAATTTACTTCAATAAGGCTTTATTTAAACTATTTCAGGTATTTAGTATGAATGATTTGCTGTTTTGCATGAATATATTTAACATCCATGGAATAAAAGCTAAATATCAGTTGAGAAAAGACAGATTTATGTCAACGCTGAAGACAATAAATAATATCAATTTACGCAATTTGGTTCATTGACAGTGCTCCCTACATGAATTTATGTATTAATTCGTTGTTTTTCTCTTATGTGTTGTAATGTGCACCATGTTAGTTTGTCACTTTTGTACTGATTTGCTGCCTTTTGGTGAAATAAAGATTTATATATTTAGCTATAGTGACAAATTGCGTAGAAATTCGTGGGTATATCACGCGAAATGTTAATCCATGGTAATGAGTCCGATATTTAATTGACCATTACAATTCTTTAAAGATCTCTCCGCCAACTCTGAATTTCATACGCAGAAGCTTCTTACAAAAACTAAAATTATGCTACTGTTAAATAAAAATTACGATTTATGATATTTTTTGAAGTTGTAAATAAATATAGTTCAGCTTTCGGTTGAACATTTCTATTTACCGAACCGGGAAGCAGAATCAAATAAATAGCAACGTAAAAGTAACGAGAACAATCTATTCTCTAGAAGCAGGTTCACTCACCGTGGTATCTGCTGGTATGAAGAACCCGTCTAGTTCAGTATCGCACGTGGTGCAGTGGGGTATAGCCATGGGAACAATAGTCTTCCATCTCATCAGCTCCAGAATGGAAGCCTCCACGTACGGCAGCTTACCTCGATCATCCAGAGATGGGAAGCGAGTGGGAGGAACCACGGAGTCGATCTCCCGGTAGAGTCTGTCTTGGATTTTCGGGTTGTTGGCGAGCATGACGAAGGCCCATTGTAGGGTTGTGCTGCTGGTTTCTGTTCCAGCAAAAAGAAGATCTCGCACGACGAACAACAGCTGCAGCTTGTCGTAGCCTTCTCCTTCCAGTTCAACGAATCTCTTCACGAAGCTAAAGAAATTGAATGAATCAAAAGCAAAGCCAGTTCAACGAATCTCTTTACGAAGCTAAAGAAATTGAATGAACCAAAAGGCAATGCCAGTTCAACGAATCTCTTTACAAAGCTAAAGCAAATCCTGCTACCATGGTATGATGGTAGATGTGCTGCTACCATGGTATGATGGTAGATGTGCTGCTACCATGGTATGATGGTAGATGTGCTGCTACCATGGTATGATGGTAGATGTGCTGCTACCATGGTATGATGGTAGATGTGCTGCTACCATGGTATAATGGTAGATGTGCTGCTACCATGGTATGACGGTAGATGTGCTGCTACCATGGTATGATGGTAGATGTGCTGCTACCATGGTATGATGGTAGATGTGGTGCTACCATGGTATGACGGTAGATGTGCTGCTACCATGGTATGATGGTAGATGTGCTGCTACCATGGTATGATGGTAGATGTGGTGCTACCATGGTATAATGGTAGATGTGCTGCTACCATGGTATGATGGTAGATATGCTGCTACCATGGTATGATGGTAGATGTGCTGCTACCATGGTATAATGGTGCTGCGTGCTAGTGAGTGGGAACAAGCTTTTGTCATATACCTCGAATAATGTTCCTAAATTTAGCCTATATAGGGCTACATTATCTTATAAAAGTCAAACATGATCAATTAATGGCATTCAAGTAATTTAACAAACCACTCTCACGGCTCTTCTTCTGATCATTCTATTTCTAATGGAACTTTCAAAAAGATATCAAATTTGTTTTTGTTCGTATAGTTACACACATGACATACCACATATGCTGCAGAGTTTCCTTTATTGGTTGCTGTTTTTGTAGTTTTCGTTATTTCCTTCATTACTCCCCATGGTTATTAGTAATCGCTAGCTTTTGTTGGCGCATCAATTGCAGCCAGAGCGGATTTAAAAATAACCTTCCAACACCCTCAGGATATTTTTCCTTCAAAGCTGTCAACACTCGGTCTTCCAAGGTGGTTACCCACAAAGTACTAACCGGTGCGATGAAGCTAACTTCGCTTAATTGACACTCAGCTTAACCGTGTGCGCTAAATCCCGCCCCCCTAAACTTTCTGATCGACCCCACGTATTTTAACTTTACTATTTATTCTGGAGCTACTGGAGGTACTATTTAATTACTAGGACCTACCACTAGAAATCGACTACATATATTTTCAGTATTTAATTATAAATTTAATTTATATTTTGACGTGCATTTTGCCGATACGAGACACACCAACATTACTCTATTTGATAGAAAAATCGAGACAGCAACCTATCATTGGCATCCGGCGTGATTCCACTCAAAATCTTCTGTTCCAACATACTAAGTAAAGCCTCATTTAGCACAAAATTTCTGTTGATGAGATTCTTAAAGTGGGGCAGATGCGCAAGTATCGGGAAGAAGTTTGCTGCGCTGACGTCAAGAGACGATCGAATGAACTTCTGCGTGATCATAATGAGCTGATCAACCTGGGGGTCCTCATCTGAATAGCGGGTCCCAAACACAATGCTCGCGATAACGTTCAACACGCTCTTAGTTACGAGATCTTCGGGGTGAACGGGGGTGTGTGGACCCAGAGCTTCGAGTTTCCTCACCAGATCTTCCACTTCCACTTCAATCCTTGTCTCCATCATCGCTCCACTTCCGAATCCGAACTGCTTCAGTATGGACAGGCAGAGTTGGTGATATTTGCGGAAATCAGAGTCGAATTTATGTTCCACTATACCTGGTAAATAAAACCGAGCAATAATGAATTTAAGACTGATAGCGGACCGTGCATATGCTGGCTGGATCTTAATTCATTTAGTAATATATCAATAAAGAAACCTGTCCCTAAAGCAGCTCTAAAATAAGCAAGTCGCTCAATAGAAAACAAGATAGGAATCCATGCTGTCTATGAGGGTCGCTATTGTATTGATAAAGTTATGGGACATTAACCTAGGGTCTAGTTTCGTTAATAAGTTATACGGCTTTCCAGGATACAGGGCCTACAAGTATACCAGTCTCCCGCTAACAGGGGATGCACTATTGCTTTTTCGTAGAACAACAATTATCTGAAATGCGTAGACCTTCTTTCCTCTGATTGTAGTCGGTGGCTTTCAAAGAACGGGTTAGTTGTGCCTAAATGACAGTGGAGAGGAGTTATTACACAAGAGGTGCTTTCTAACCATCAACTTCGTTGAGGAAGTTGTAAGATGTTAAGTAGGAGCAATTTATGTTTACCCTGAAATAAATTATAACTTATCATGTCGTAGACGAGGGAAGATAATTTATACAATATTAATAAATATACAATAATTTTTACATATTCTTATCAATTGAATTCCTTAAAACAGGCTCACTCATTAATCAGTAAATTGTTCAACAGGACTGGTCTTAGTTTCAGATATCGCAAACAGTTGTAAGACAATTTGATGATCCTCATTTTCGTACTTGTTGCAAATGATTCATTTTTGGCGCAAGTTCTATTTATTTGATATTACAAGTAGACTATATATTTAGCAGCAAGAATTTGAAGAGCAAGCATATCCTTCTGGCAACAAGTGTTATCTGCCCACGACGGAAGAAGCAAAGACACGCCGCAGAGCCCTATTTTATAGAACAATAGAATCCTACCACTAAGCTGATTGTTGAATTTAACACTCATCGGTAGGGAAGGTCTACCGGCGAAGTCAGTTGACTTCTTGACGAGAGCTTCGACGATGGCCCGTCTACCGTTCACCATCAGCACTCGACTGTAACAATAGTATAATAATAATAATATATTATATTCGTTTATTACGTGAAATCTGACATGCCTCAGAAAATGTACACATATACAAATGGCAATATAGAAAGCAATAAACATAAGCAAAAATTATTATTTTTTAAACTTAATAAAAGTCTTTATATAGCATCCTAATTATAAAGTTCTTATCCATCAAAGGTGAGTATTAGATGGTAAAGAGAAGAGATGAGTCCTCTCCCTGAGCTTAAAGTTAATATTATATTTTAGCGGCGGAAGAAGCCGGTGCAGGACATGCTGTTTGTTACTGATGATAGCGTTAAACAATTTCTCATCAGCATCGGCAGCGATATCCGCAAAAGATCGTATTCCATCATAGAAGTTACAACTTAACGTAATAATAATAATGTAATAATAATAATAACAATAATAATAACAATAATAATAATAATAACAATAATTATAATAATTAACAGTTATCATTCTTAATACCACGTGTATAAACCGTTAGGTAATTTAGTCCATTTTCCTGCAACTAGTCCTGTGAATGTCCGAGGTTTTACTCCCAGATCAGCGTGGCCGGGAATGGAACCCACGAGAGTTCAATTCACCTCACTGACACCAGGATCTGTCATTTAAAATTTCATGACGTTACCCGACGTCTCTATAACAACTAAGCTTTCGCGGCATTCAAATAATTGTTCCAAACCCTAAATGTCTCAATATTCAGGTGTTTTAATATATTTCCGCAAAGTATATATTACGTAGAGAAAATTGTGCAAGTGCCTATAACACATTCAAAGATTTGTTCAACAAGTTTTCGAATTGGCAGGCATGTGAAATATAGACACATTATACTTACTTGTTACCTAGCCGTGAAGTAAACACATCACCGATTTCCAGCGCTTTCTTTAGTAGAAAAATGTGAATATTTTCCGGCCTATCCATGAATGGCATTGACCCAACTATTGGTAAACATGGAAGACTCGGTGGAAGCTTTTTTCCATTTTCATTATTCCTACGCCTCTCCGATATCATATACAGCAGAACAAAAGTTCCCACAAACACAACCCCTGATGCCAAATTCACTGAGGATATTATTTCCATTTTGAGACTGGTTGTTGCTCTCCAACTTTAGGTCAATTTCAGAACTCGACTTTACAAAATTAGCCTTATATCTGAAAAGTTTATCAAACAAGCAATTATGGCTAACTATATAGCCTCCACCTCCGATATGTATCTGTAATGAACTGAACATCCTCGTAATTTGTAATAAAGGTTTTTTAATCTACATTACGACTGAATACTATAGGGTATCAGGACAAAAGGCACATGTTTACAAAGTTGCCTGGATTTCTTCAGCAATTTGCAGTTTCGTCATTTGAAAATCATTTCTAGAAATGTAATTTTCAAAGTGTCTTCCTGTTTATTATCGCAAATGTAACACCCATAACGCCAATTTATGCACAGCCCCATAACAATCTAGGATTTGAACCCACGTCCTAAGAGTCTGCAGAAACCTTCTACCAGGGTTGCAAATTTCAAAACTTGCAATGCGCTGCTGTTGATTTTTGGTAGTTCTCTGCAAAACTAGAGCTTTAATTTATAAGCTAGCTTCTCTTCTAGTGTTTACAGTCTAGAACTAGTCAATAGTCCTAGAAATCATTAACTATAGGTCTAAATTAGGCAGGCCGAGATTAGGTACATGTATGCTAGGTGATTTAAAGACCAACTCAAATGTGGACATGAAGAGGAAAGCGGAAGACAGAGAAGAGTGGAGGCTTTGTATACCATGGACTAGCCAGTAGGCAGTGTACTGAGAGAGAGAGAGAGAGAGACAGAGACAGACAGAGAGAGAGAGAGAGAGAGAGAGAGAGAGAGAGAGAGAGAGAGAGACAGAGAGAGAGAGAGATCGAGAGACAGAGGCCTAAATTGAACTAGTTTTTGCGGAATTCACAATATCTGTCCGACTCGAACAGTGGCCAGGCTTATCAAACGTTCTTTAATTACTGTGGATCCAAGGGGGCCATTGAGAATGGAACCTAAGACAGCCAGGTCATAGATACACTAATTGCGATTTACGATATTCATTTCTGTCAATCAATCAACATAATAGCTCTTCAATAGGTTGGTTTAATGCGTAAACACAACTGTAGAAATTAAGTTAATAGGGCCATATATCTAAGTTATTAATTTTATAGAACATTACGCTCAGTTTCACTTACGATCCAAAAGTAATATCTAAAATTACAGTAGGGCCTATAACAGCAAGCTCAGCTGTACACTCTTATGTGAAACACAACAGGAGTAGATAAATAAAAATGAGATTGAAAATGTAATCTAGTAACGACGCATTTGTCTACTACAAATCTCTTAATTTTATATCTATTTTATCTACATGTATATTCAGCAAAATGAACTTGTTTACAGTAGCTACAAGCTCTTTAAAATTGTACTGTATTATGCGCATGCAAACCCAGTGCAGCCTGTGCTGCAAATGTCAATGAGCTCTGTTTGCACGCCTAGATATCAGCCATTAGCTGCCTGTAGGCCCGTAGGACATCGATAGGCTCTTAGTGCTGTACCTGAGCTAACAGTGCGTAAGCACTGCACCAATAGGTCAGAAGATAGGACAACGGAGAAGCATTTCTTTTCTAAAAAGGTTGTGGATTTTACTAAGCCTCATATTTCATTAGTTATAAATAATTTTATAGGTTACTATAAATTAACAAGAAGTTAATGTCCGGTTCCTCGCCGTAAGGCAATGCCAGGGGCGCCCAAAGCAGACCCTGTATCAATTAACAGACGCCAAAGCAGCATCCGATGGCAAATAAGCATACAGATACCTAGCAGAAGGAGAGATAAAAACAGTCCATGATCCGAGGCAAAAGGGGCAGAGTAATGACATGTGGCTGAAAGAGATACGCTTTATCTTACTGTGGACATATACATGTACACTGTATGACATTTGTTACACATTTAATAGATCGAAGATTGTGGTAGAGATTTCCACGTTGTCGGAGGCTGGAGCAGATAATGGCAGTTCTAAAGCCTGATACAGTACGAAGTTCTTTATTACCAAAGGAGCGAAGGTTTCGAGGGAGTTGATAGATTATTAAATTTTCAGATAGACAAGATGGTTTATCAGACTTCAATCATTTGACAGCTAAGGAAGAAATTTTGAATTTTATACCTTCAGAGCCAGTGAAGTTTCCTATAGATTACATTTTAGAACATTTTCTTTAACCCAGACTTTGACAGATTTTTCTACTTGATTCTTGTTACATAGGCCTATACGCAGTTCGATTCAATTTCAGTCAATGACAACAACAACAAGATGATGCAACAAAAATTAAGATGCTACTGTTGTCTATGACAACTTGAATCACTATGGAACCAAAGCCAAACTTTCCAGCAAGAAATAAAAAAACACAATTTTTTGTCCATTTTCATCTTGATAAGTAAAAATAATTGCATACATCATCATCTTCAGTTTATTCTCAGTTAAACTATGGTCAGGATACGAATAAACCTTCTCCACTCTCCTCTGTCCCATATCATATCATCCGTCAATCCTAATAATCTCCTCCATTCGTTTTGAAATTTTGTAGCAATTTGTGGAGCCCAGGCGATCACCAACCGAATGCCCTTTCTGACTTTGGTTTAGATCTTAGTGCTTTAGTCACCTTCTACGACAAGAGCAGTCACCGGTTGGTCTATTCTTCAAACAATATAGACACGTCACCACCATCACCATCATCGTCATCATCATCCTCATCGTCAGCAACCTTTGAATCCCAATTTATTTATGACCGGGTTATGAATAGACCTTCTCCGCTCTTTTCTGAGGGGTGATGAACTTTTCCTTTTGTTTGAGACAATTTGATACGCTCACCAGATGTACACCTTCTCTGGCGTTAGTTTGGATCATAGTGCTTTGTCACCTTTTGCAACAAGTGATGTTCACGGTTAGTCTATGTTTTTCAACAACCAGGACACAACAGAGGTAATGATGCAAGAAGGCCGTAATATAAATATTACGTTTTCAAAATAAACATTTCTGCGTATAGTAGGAGTTTACAGTTGATATATTATAAGCTAGATTAGTCCTAGACATACACATGCTACGTACCTCAGACACTATTTCAATCGTAGCACTGAAGAGGTTTAATCTATATCACATTTGGAGTCATAGCACTAAATTCAAGTACTAACATGAGCGCCCAATGTTCAGCCTTGGAAGGTTAAGTTAAGTGCAACTGAGTGCAACTCACTTCAAGAATTTGCACTCAAGAACCTTTCGGAATAAAATAGCTAAAATAATTACAATCTGTGTTTTATAGTGCATGTACTCATAAATTTATCTAATAAATCCATAAAGTGATCGTATAACACGATTTCTTAAATATATCACCTCAGTCTATCCTAGTTTAATGTCTACAATAAATGAAGTGATAATATAGAGAATTGTTTTTCAAGATTATTAACTTTCCTGGTAAAATCTATTTCGATTACGTATCTGTCGTATGTTCTATTGAAGCTATGCATTTTACTAAAACAATTTGATTTATTTAATTTTATTAATGTTTGTTTATTTGTTAAATTAACGCATATCAGTCCATACTGACATAAACAATGACAAAATAGTAATTAGAATAGAAAGTAATTAGAAGAGAAACAAGTATAGCATTACCAGCAAATGCGCACAAAACTACTGTACTACAAGTACCTACTTTGAGTTATACATAAATTATTTTGAACATACGTGCACAGCTATTTAGCTAAGAAGTACGGTATCGACCTTATCAATGCAGTAACATGTAGTTGGTCTCCAATAGATTCAAAAAATTGACACTGTGACACGATGTTTATTTATTAATTTATTAATCACAACATATACATTTCTGACAAGCACATGTGCATGCACACAGAAAGTTCAATCATATATGTGATCGGTACTAAAGGCCGTGACGGCACTAACACATGCCGGTTGTACAATTAATAAAAGCATAGTGTAAAAGCAACAACTAAAAATAAAACATAAAGTTAAGGACATCTCATACAATATGAACGTTCAACAATATAATTGTTTAAAAATAAACTAGTTAAAAAGAAAAGAACTTCGAAATAGCTACATGTACTTGATGAAGACCGTTAGTTCGAGGCCTTGTTTTTGAATCAAATGATCACAAGGTGCTCGTTCTAATGAGCGAGGCAGAAGACAAGCAATCTACTGGCAATCCATTCTTCTCTTCCACTACACGGAACTCTTTCGGCCAACAAGTGTCTTTAAATAATATGCCTAAAAAGTTAAAAGTTTTAATTCCTTATTTTGAGAGGACAAAAACATACGAAAAATAAAAGTAAAATATAAAATATGTCTAAAAAGAATAGTTAAATATTTTTTGGTAAAATTTATAATTGATTTATTGATTTCTAGTATACATTTCTAATTGACTATGATTTTAAAGTGTTCCATAGGCGTTCACAGATCCTGCTTAGTCGCTCATTGCATGACATGCGGTATTCTTTTGTTATACTCAGCATTGATCTGGTCATGACGCGGCAGCCTACTGTAATTAGGCATCGATGAATACTTGAGGCAAAAACCAAAATATACCAAACTAGCGAATTCTATTGTCTCTGGTAATTTAGCACCCTCTCAACGTCTCTAAGATGTGGCCAGTACGGCACTATTCTAGTAGCCTATCTGCATCTGTTGTTAGTGCAACAGCTATTTTCATTATGTTAGACTTATAAGTTTCTATGTAGAAAATCCATTAATTAATATTTTAATTAGTTAAAATTATTTTACGCTCACAGAGCAAATGAAATATAGATTTTATTCTGCGTGAGATGAAGGCATCAATTATTACCAAAAATTATGGGCATGTCGGGGTATTCACTGATGAAAACTAACTACTAAAATTTATTTATTTAATTGACTTGTGATCATAATACATCTACGATAACGTAATAGAATGGATGGCGTAGTAAGTTAAAAGCAAACTGAATTTCATTACAATTGTAAAGCAAAAATGTGAGTTAAAATGCAATAATACAATCATGTACTACGAAAGAAGCACGAATAAGAATAACAATAAAATCACGAAAATGGCACATCAAGAACAAAAAGCACTTTGTAAAATTGAACTCTTTAAATACAACAAAAATTCCCATGAACTCTTAAAATACAACAAAAAATGTAGATGTCAGCAATTAGATAGCTATTTTGTTTTGTAAAGCTTGAACGCAGTAGTGATATAATAATAATAATAATAAAGGTTTAACGTCCGTTTCCTCATACAAGGATGATGTCAGGGGCGTCATAGAAGAACGATGGAGAGACATAAAGGTCAGTTAGAACAGGACTTGTAATTCAATGGCGATGAAAACTAAATCATTGATCAACCTATCTCGTGTTTCTACGCCATTGACCGCTTCTCGAAACAGATTAATGTGATAAAATATACGAGTAAGTATTTCGATAAAAATGCTAAATGAAAATCTAAAATAGACTTAAGATCAGTGTCTGCTTATTAACATCTTGTAGTATTTTTAATAATTCATTTTAATTAAAAAAACTTCGAAAAGTCTCTTTAAAATACCGAGAATTCAATCGTAAAGAAAGCGGCTTAAACAAGATAAAGAAAGCAATTACTGCGTATGTAAATATGCTGTAAAGTTAAGTATAGATTGTGTTTCAGTATCACAAGAGATATTGCCAGAGACTGTCCATCTGGGATTTGAACCTATGGTCTCCTGCTTTCATTCGGCCATCCAGCAGGTAACGATATTCTGTACAAGTATGATAGGCCTATTTCTAGCATTTAGGACTCAGCGTGTCGTGGAACAAATCTGACGCTGTAGTGAGAGGGTGAGAGAGTTAACCCAACGTTGTCCACCACGTCCAGTCTGTCCAAGCCCTCTGGTGGCTGGATTTGAAATTGTTGTATCAGTGCGGTAAAGAACATGAAGACTTCTTGCCGAGCCAGCAGCTCTCCCAGACATGAACGTCGACCTTCAGTGTGCACAGGATCACACGCTATAGTACATGTTTTAATTATTATGTACATTAGGCTATCAGATGATCTAAATGTCAATACATGTAACTTCTAATACGCGCTCTCGCTCTCCCTCTCTCTATCTTTCTCTCTCAGAGTCTCTTTCTCTATCTTTTTCTCCCATAGTCTTTCTCTCTGTCTTTCTCTCTCATAGTCTCTCTCTCCAGCGTTCTGTCCAGCGGCAGGTCTAAGGTACATGCTCATATCACTTCACAGGGTAAGCAACACAGGGTCGCACTCTAGAGGTTCTTAGCTTATATATTCTCTGATAAGAGAATGTCCACCGATTTCTCATCACTTAGTTTTTCGTTTATTATCGTAGAATAATGGCGACATAAGACTACCAGAATTTCTAAACTTATGCTTCGATATATGAGGAAAACATTTTGCTTTATGAGAAAGAAGCCTAAATATTTAACATAGACTAAGAAGTCTTCTTCTTCAGTGCACTGCCAAGTGGCAAGTTCAAGGTACACATTCATACTCAAAGTCTGTTTTGTCGCTCCATAAGAACACTCCTGATATCAACAAGTTAATCCCTTCACAAAGTCTATACCTTATCCATACCTTATGAAGCCTACAGCTTGGGAAAAGTATGGCTTCTGAGGTGGTTTCCCGTTGCCTTCCTCAGAGACTAGGATGTGTAAGACTAATATAAGCTACTTAATTTATGGATACACACTAAAACTTGCAAATCAAAGCCTTTCTTGTATATGACATCGTATGTGATTTATGAATCTTATCTCTGACTTCGCACAGTAAATAATGACTGCTATGCGAACTACGGTAATAGGTTTAGTTATTAAGCAATCTCTTTAAAGCTAAAACCAAAGCCACGTTTAAAGTTAGGGTCCTGCTGGATAGCATAACAGTGACGAGGAGATCACTAGATTTGGACCTCGCACCTAGTGATCCGCTGCCAAAGAACTTACCAACATGCCACCAGCTCATCTTAAACATCCTAGATATAAACAACGTAGTCTAACTTATGGAATGTGAAAGCATCATATGACTAGGAATATGTACCTTGGGCCTGCTACCTGGCAGAACACTAAAGAAAGAGAAAGAGAGAGGGAGAGAGAGATAGATAGGGAGAGAGAGAGAAAGAGAGAGAGAAATAGTCTAACTCATAAACTGAGTTTGAGGCGCTGATTAAATAAGTTGAGATAATGAAATTCCATATTGGACTTTAAGCGAGTAAAATATACTCAACTCTGTTTGCCTTAAATGTGCATGTGTATTATAATGGTTTGGAATATTAGAAGACCAATGGTGAAAAATACGTAATAACGTTACTATACATGTAGAGACTGAATTTACCGATAGAGAAAGTCATCAATTTTTCACGATTGATAACATTTCCAGATTCATCGAGAAATCTTTCAGGTCGATATTCCTCCGGTTTTTCCCAGATGCGTGGGTCCATATTAGCGCTATAGAGGTTGATTAACACCTACAAGGGCACGATTATTAGTATTAACAAAGTCGTTAGCAGCATGGGCATTTTAATAGATCGGTTAAAGCATATATTTTTAACAACCATAAGTGTTCTTAAACGATTATTTTGAAAGTGCTGCTCTAAGAGATTTTAGATAAAAATTTATATTTTTTAAATTTTGTATTTAACATATATCAAAATGTTAAATATTAATTGCAGCTAATTAAAAATTCAGTAGTTGTCCAAACCATTTTTGTCATTGACATGTTCGTAAAATTCTGAATGAGCCGATTGCTATACAAGTAAAGGCCTAATTGTGGCTCAGTAAAAAAGCTTTCTATGACATTTTTATATAGGCACTAGCTCACTTAACGATAAAAGTTATTTCAAACATTTGGATTGCTTTCATGAAATTCTTTATTAAATTCTTTATTAATTCTTTATTAAATTATTTATTAATTCTTTATTAAATTATTTATTTTACTACTCATCATCATCATCATCTTCCCTTGAATCTCAGTTCAATTAGGGTTGGGATACGAATAGACTGTCTCAAATCCTCTCTGTCTTACATCATATCATCCATCAGTCAATCCCCTATTTGAGACTTCTCCATTCGTTTAAATTACAATTATTTTATATTACAACTAAATTTCTAAAGTTACTGGCTTTTATTAAGCTTCGATTTCACGAAGCTCTATCAGAGAGTCCACTCTTGGCATCTGATATGACGTCACTGAAGTCCTAGTACCTGACAGAGACTGAACCTAGTCCAGGTATCGCAAGATGGCTCTAACTTTGATCTGGAGCTATGAAAGAGGAGGAGAGAATGGAGATATTACTCTGACGCAAAATAGGATATAAATATTTGCGAAAATATAATAAAATATATAATTAAATTTAAAAACTCATGCATAGACGTTATAATAATAATAATAATAATAATAATAATAATAATAATAATAAAGGCTTAACGTCCGTTTCCTCATCTAGGGATGAGGTCAGGGACGTCCCCACCAGCACAGATCGTTTATAGATATAAAGGTACTATAACTACGCAAACTAGTAATAAGAAATTACGAATATACTAAATATGACAATAAATACAAAGTTAACTTAAATCTATGCCTGCAAATATTAAAATATTTATATATATTGGCATATAAATAAAAAATTGTAATTTAAATTTAAACATGCAAAATTAAAGAATCATTCATGTGTGCGCAATGTTAATTTATTAATAAAAAAATACACTCACCGTGGTGTCTGTTGGTATAAAGAACCCGTCTAGTTCAGTATCACAAGTCGTGCAGTGAGGTAGAGCCATTGGCAAGACCGTCTTCCAACGCATCAGCTCCAGAATGGAAGCCTCCACATACGGCAGCTTACCTCGATCATCCAGAGATGGGAAGCGGGTAGGAGGGACCACTGAGTCGATCTCCCGGTAGAGTCTGTCTTGGATTTCCGGGTTGTTGGCGAGCATGATCACCCCCCATTGTATGGTGGTGCTGCTCGTGTCTGTACCCGCAAAGAGAAGATCTCGCACGATGAACAGCAGTTGTAGCCTGTTGTGATCTTCCCCTTCCATCTCTACGAACCTCTTGACAAAACTGACAATCAACAGCACAATAAACAAAATGAAATAAACAACAAAATAAACAACAAAATAAACAACAAAATAAACAACAAAATAAACAACAAAATAAACAACAAAATAAACAACAAAATAAACAACAAAATAAACAACAAAATAAACAACAAAATAAACAACAAAATAAACAACAAAATAAACAACAAAATAAACAACAAAATAAACAACAAAATAAACAACAAAATAAACAACAAAATAAACAACAAAATAAACAACAAAATAAACAACAAAATAAACAACAAAATAGACAAAAATGAACAACGAAATAGAGAACAAAATAAGCAACAAAATAGACAACAAAATAGACAACAAAATAAACAACAAAATAGACAACAAAATATACAACATCAGAGACAATAAAATAGACAACAAACAGCTTTGATATAGTTATAACTATTTTGACTTGTTTTGACTTGAACTAAAACATACTTCGGAAAAAACTATGAATATTTTTTTGATTTTGCTTTGCAGACTGGGAATCTTATGCACTGTCATGGTGGCAGGATTGGATTGAAATAGGATGGAAAATTCGGGTAGTAGGAACCACTGGCGCCCAGATTTTCTACTTTCTACTAAATTTCATTTCTCAATAAATTCTGGTGATAGTTTCAGTGAGCGAGAATAAAGAAAGGACAGAGAGAGAGTCAGAGAGAGAGAGAGAGAGAGAGAGAGAGAGAGAGAGAGAGAGAGAGAGAGAGAGAGAGAAAGAGAGAAAGAAAGAAAGAAAGGAAGAAAGAAAGAACGAGAGAGGGAGAGAGAGAGAAGGAGAGAAAGAGAAGAGAAATAGAGATAGAATGGACAGACAGATAAAGAGATAAAGAGAAAGGAGAAAGATAGAGACAGAGTAAATGATTTATCAGATATTTATTTTCGAGGCACATATAAAGTCTGCGCTGGTGAATTAAAATTTGTTATGAAGTAGAGAAAAATTTCTTTAAAAATCATGCTTCTGAGATCTAATTTCCTAATGTAGCCTACTCGTTAAATCAAAGAAAACTGGATTAAACCTGTCTTCTGCTTCCGCCCTTGATCCAGTTTCAATCTTCTCCTCCAGCATCCTAAGAAGATCCTCGTGAAGAACTATTTTATTGTTTAAAAGCTTCTTGAAGCGAGGAAGAAGCCCAAGAAGTGGAAAGAAGTTGATTACGCTAAGATCAAGCATTTCTTTAATAAACTCCTGAAAGATCATAGCGAAATGTTCAAACTGAGGATCGTCATCAGAATAGCGAGTACCGAACACGATGCTGGCGATAACATTTAGCATTCTTTTGGCCACGAGATCTTCAAGATGAAGTGGATTGTCTGGACCGAGAGCTTTGAATTTTTTCACCAAATCCTCCACTTCCACTAAAATCCGGTTTTCCATCATTGTTCCACTTCCGAATCCAAACTGCTTCAATATTGATAGGCAAAGTTGATGATATTTGCGGAAATTTGAGTCGAATTTGTGTTCTACTATACCTGAACAAAAGAGACCGAGCAAATTAGAATAGGAGTAAATGAAAGACATTGACAACCTGTTTACTGGTTAGTATTTTTGGCTGTAGTTTGTCAGTTAAAAACACACTTTAAGAACATATATTTTTCAATAAAATTGGGCTTAATAATTAATTTAAACTCCTATTTAATTCACTCATAATGAACTATAGCGTGGAGATAAGTCTCACGCAATGGTAACAAACTCTAGAATGCACATTTTGTGCTTCGCTTTCAGAGAGTGCTCGATTGCAATGTGGATTTTGTTCGCTTGCAACTGCAATTAACATGTAAGTGCGATCAATCTCGGATTTGTCACATCCAAAACTCTGAGATTTCTACGACAATACTCACTGCGTTATCTCGAATATAAACGCCAATTGGTCCAACATAAGTAAAATAAGTAGTATTTATTTTATTTTACAAGATGGAAATTAAATTATTAAATAAATAAATAAATAATATCCATGACGAACAGTGACGGAATCTAACCGCTAAGTCTGCTATTGAATACGAGGCTGAGAGGTAGAGAAGGTCTACCGGCGAAGTCTGTCGACTTCTTGACTAGAGCCTCGACAATAGCCCGCCTACCGTTTACCATCAGCATTCGACTGTTGTTAAATGGAAAACAGAGGTAACATAATACAACTCACCCAAAATAAGCTCTTACAATTACACGCAATTTATCTATATTATGCATACAATCTGAAAATGTCAATAAGTAGAATAAACAAGCAAAATAATGGCAAATTAGTAAGCTGCATATGATATGTTCATAATTATAATCGATTTAGTAAATCAAATTATCTGTTAAAAATAAAGCGCTAATGATAGGGTCTCTTCAAATAACTACTGGAAACAAGAACGTTGCATATTTAATTTATAGATGCGTTACATTTTCAATGGAAATACTGCAAAATGCTAAAAAGACGTAAAACTAAAAAGCGTTGAAATTGAAAATGAAGTACAAAATACTGAAAATACTGTGGTACTGACATGGAAACTCAGATGTTCACGAAGTTTTCTGAAGATATTGCACATGAAATCATATAGGGATAGTAATATTACAGAGAAATTTTCATAAATTGCAAGCTAGTCTTTACAAAATTATAGCCGGTGTAACAATAAACAATAAACGATAATAAACTACAATAAACAATCATAGACTTTGCCCGATCGAAATTATAAAAGTATTCTATATATATATATATATATATATATATATATATATATATATATATATATATATATATATATATATATATGGAATTAAGAGAACTAATCGGAGTTGTAGGCTATAGGCATAAATATCAGGCAATCTTGAAATTACAATCAGCAATTCAGCAACACTGGCTGGAGCCAGTGTCGAAGTCGGTAAGATACTTGACCGCTGATCAGTATGTGCAAGGTTCAAATCCTGGTCTAGCCCGTCTCTTACATCGCTTTCGAGTGAGGAAACTGACGTTAGTCTTAGCTTTTTTGCTTTATCAATACGTTAACGGAAAATAGGATTATTCCGTAAGAATTTGTCATTACATCGTTTCAGTATTTGGCAGAAAATAATAATACCAAAATAAATTGTAAAAATAAAAATAGACTAGGCCCATACATTTTCGCAGGTTTTCAATAGTCCTGTTAGTATATTTTTCTTATTCTAGTCGACAAACTGTTACAAAGTTGTACTCACTGGTTAGCCAGCCGAGTAGTGAAAACATCACCGATTTCCAGGGCTTTCTTCAGCAGAAAAATGTGGAAGTTTTCTGGTCTATCCATGAACGGAGCCGACCCAACGAATGGTAGACATGGAAGACTTGGGGGAAGTTTCTTTCCATTTTCGTTATTTCTCAGCCTCTCTGACACCGCATACAGCAGAATAAAGCTACCAATAAAGACAACCCCAGATGCCAGGTCAACCGTAGATATTAATTCCATCTTAGAGTTGCCACAATCGAAATATCTGAGCCTCAATTTTTGCCGATCAAGTTGAATTTATCGACATTTCTTTCAGAAAATTCAGAAAATTACCGTTTATGCTGAGGACTTTCTGTAATTATCTTTAATTATAGTATGTTGTTTGCTTAATTATGATCAACGCAGTCTCGTAACTGAAAATAGAGTATACTTTAATCTACATGTATACTATTTATCTTTAACCTATAGACATATATAAATTGTATATATATATATATATATATATATATATATATATATATATATATATATATATACACGTATATATTTATAGATATATTCACGTATTCATGTATATATGTATGGTACATGTAATTGAAACTTGCAATAGTCTGGATTGAAGAATTTGCGTGATGCATCATTGTTTGAAATCATAAAATGGACGACCAAATTGTCACGACTGCTATTCATCAGTGGATGTGAATGCATAATTCAAATTCTAGGCTTCTTCATTGATATGTTCGAAAATTGGAACAAAAGTAAAATTAACACTAAATTGTGATAACCAACGTAATTCCTTCCAAAGACCAAATAGCGCCTAAAACTGTATTTAAACATTTTGTTTTAGATATACAGAGTTTTTAATCTAGTCCCATTGCAGATATTGCTAATTATAGAAATAGTCATACGGCTACCTGCGGATTAAAGCACAACTGAGTATGCAGTAACCGAAGACCGGGCTTTTATCACGTCGGTCTTTTCAAATTGCAGCTTCTGAAGGTAACGGCTATAAAAAAAACATTCATCTTGTGACGGCTATTTTTCTTGTATGTTTACTTGTAGAGCTGTAGCTTTGACCTTGCAGAGACATTGAGATTTAACGTTCATAGACCACTCAGGTCTGACTGATCTACTCGAACACCTGAAACAGGATTGTATGGTTTAGCCGGATTAAATGAGGGATCGTCGATTTCGCAACATTTGCTAGTGGAAATATGGCGCGAGCATGAAAGTGTCGACTTTTATATAAGTGGGCAATTCTCTCAAAATAAACTGTAGCCTTTTAGTGTTCGTCGTATTAGTGTTTGTCTTTTGACAGAGTCAGGTAGCTCGACCGGAACAATTATCCCTGAGGATTAGTATGTGTAGAGGGCGTATTCTTTGCTCGTCCGTCATTATATTAGATTAAATGTAACTCGGCTTTACTATATAGAGACTTTAACAACTACGTCATGATATAATTTGATAATCACTTAGAACACCGTCTCCTCGTCCATGAAAAGTACGGTATTGTGCATATCGGTACTACTTCATAAGATATTAGTATCTAATATCTTATTGAGCTTCTTATTTTGTTGCGTCCATGGAGGTCTTCGAATGCAACTTTCGCTCGTGATCTATTCGCCTGCCTGTCACACAGTATTT
Organism: Enchytraeus crypticus; assembly: GCA_905160935.1. NCBI lineage: Eukaryota > Metazoa > Annelida > Clitellata > Enchytraeida > Enchytraeidae > Enchytraeus > Enchytraeus crypticus. The sequence continues at coordinate 748,404 of CAJHZI010000528.1, forward strand.
TAACATGATCCGACTACTCTCTATGTAACATAAAATGTGGACAGTTTATTCATCGGTCGAAAAAGTAAAAGATTTCTGACGGGGTAACTTTGACCGGGATTAGGTCATAACTAAGAATAACAATAATACGTGTTAATAGTCGGAGTCAACGCAATAATGACCTTTATCAAAGTGGATTTAGTATGATAACATACATATTAAATAGTGAATCAACAATTTGAAACTTCCAAGAAACCATCTATCAAACAACAAGATTCAATATGTGATATTTACATCAATTAAACCAATAACAAAATAAACTGACAACCACAAAACATTCACCAGAACATTAAACTTGAATAAATATTACTGCGACATAATGTCCAAGGTAATATTGGTCAATTTTAATAAAAATTTGTTTACATTGGTAGAAAGTGTCATAACGTATACATACTGTGTAAGATGCAACACGCATTTTTAATCATTTCTGAGTTTGTTGAACTAGAGATATACATTCTCTTAAATTTACCACAAGTTAAATGTTTCAATTTAATTTCCGTATATTCCCATATCTGACGAACGCAAAATCATGAACACATTACGTAACAAAATTACAATAAGCAAAAGTGAGAACCAGAGTATGCAGGACGAATATAAGGAACAGAAAATATCATACAAATCTAGAGATCATACCTAGAGAGAAAATAACATTATTTAGAAAGTCATTCAGTTAGAATTAAGTTAGTTCAATTAGAATTAAGTTATTTCAGTTAGAATTAAGTTATTTCAGTTAGAATTATGTTATTTCAGTTAGAATTATGTTATTTCAGTTAGAATTAAGTTATTTCAGTTAGAATTAAGTTATTTCAGTTAGAATTATGTTATTTCAGTTAGAATTAAGTTATTTCAGTTAGAATTAAGTTATTTCAGTTAGAATTAAGTTATTTCAGTTAGAATTATGTTATTTCAGTTAGAATTAAGTTATTTCAGTTAGAATTAAGTTATTTCAGTTAGAATTAAGTTATTTCAGTTAGAATTAAGTTATTTCAGTTAGAATTAAGTTATTTCAGTTAGAATTATGTTATTTCAGTTAGAATTAAGTTATTTCAGTTAGAATTAAGTTATTTCAGTTAGAATTATGTTATTTCAGTTAGAATTAAGTTATTTCAGTTAGAATTATGTTATTTCAGTTAGAATTAAGTTATTTCAGTTAGAATTAAGTTATTTTAGTTAGAATTATTTCACATTAAAATGGCATCTGTTTATGAAATTAAGTTCATCATGTTGAGGTAGAACAAAGTTGTGACCACTTTGTAGGAGCACTCTGTCGATTAACGAGTTATTCTCGTCACAATCGGCTCTACCTTATCCACAAATTACTGTAGTCTATAATTTGGAAATAAGACTCCTTCTGAGGAGATTTTCCGTTGCCATCCCCAATTATTGTTAAAACTGCCAAAGCTAATGCTAACGTCAGTTTCCTCACTCGAAAGTCGCCTATTACGACACGACTTGTTCAGTCGCCTCTTACGGTTTAGTTTACGGTTGGACCATTATTTAGTGCCCCGGCCACAAATCTGGACATTATTAAATTAACTATAATTAAAATTAATTAGTTAAATTAATTGCAAAGTAACACGTGTTGTACCAGAGTTGCTAAAAAATTGACAAACCGTGGACTGCACGCGCCGTAAAAGGCGACAAAATACTCAAATCTAAAATTTCCAAACCAACATCAGAATGAGAATTCGGTAAGTAAGCGCCTAGGCACCAGAAATTGCAACAAAATTTCCAATCCCGGTTTTAGTAAAATTGGGATTGAACGGAAGATGATGATGAATTATAGTTTAAACAATTATACGTAGTATTAATTTAAAATTAGAATACAATCGTCAATTTACAAGAAAGTGGCAGTGAAGGATAAATTTGTATTTTTTGTATTGTTTTCTTGAAGGCTGGAGCCAGCGATAATATCAGTAAGGTATTTAACTACGGATCAGTATGTGCGGGGTTCAAATTCTGGGCTCGCCCGTCACTGACATCGCTTTCGAGTGAGAAAACCGACGTTAACATTAGCTTTACCAGTTAAAAAATATCGATTTCATCCTTAATTTCATTATGTTGGCGTTTACTGTTTAGTACGACGATTTCGTTCTCTACATATTATGTTACCTTATCTTACATGTTTGTCGGTATACCCATACGTTCGATCATAACAACTTCTGTAGGTCCCTCCTTCAAATATTCAGTATTTGATACGGTTTAAATTTCAATTAACACGTATCTAGATGGAAAAGTCAAGTTTTAGTTTGTAGGCCTAAAACATGTACATGCTACCTTAGTACCTTAACACTCATGAACTGATTTCATATAATTCATACATAACTAGCTGCATTTTAGCTATCTATTATGAATTACACCACCAAGCAGCGATGAATCACCATACGTTACTCTATAGGCTAAACGTTAAAAAAGATGACCTACTTTAGTGATATGTAACCAGGTCTTCAAAAAGCTGCGAGGTACTCTTAGCTACGCAGAACATTATTTGCAGTCATGCAGAGGTATGAAAATTCTGCCAATCTAGCGTTCCGTCAAGTGGCAGGTCCAAGGTACCTATTCTTACTCAGAGACTGCTTTCACACAAAAGAGATCAACAAGTTAATCCATTCACAAAAGGCTAAGCTTTATCCATTTCATATGTAGCCTATTGCTTGGAAAATATATATCTTCTGAGTAGTTTCGCGTTGCCTTAAGCAGTTTTTGCTAAATAGCATTTAACGACTCGTGCAGTGAATGTCACTTATGCATGAAAATTATTAACATCATCTTCTTCTTCAATTTAATTCCTGTTTAACTAGTGTCGGGATAATAAGAATGAAAATTATCACGATCTTTAAATTGAATACCTATCAGTAGTGTAATAATTTAGCAATGTAATTCAGCGTCAATACCATTATTACTAAATTATGATGATTAATGCAAATTTAGAAAATATCATAGCTTACATCAAGTACTGTAGAGCAAAAGAATGAATCTGGTAGAACTACTTGAAAGAAGAGCGATACTATGCCATAACCAATATATACTTATCCGACTTGCTGCAAAATCAACCAAATATAAAAAATTTAAATCCTGACCCTATTAAACTGGGATTCAAGGGACGATGCTGATGATGAGATATACATATTGAATAGCTAACGGTCAATTTACCCGATTTTATATTCATTTCGAAATCTTAAGCCCACATTACAACGTAATCATGACATGCCTTGGAGCAAAGGGTATTACAGTAAACTTGTGTAGCCATAATCTCAACTTGTCATTCGTTCAATGTAATAATATACTTATTATACTAATATACACGGGATTCACAATTTTTTCCAGCGGGGTTAAAACTGCTTTAGAACGTCATAAGTACGATTTTGGCTTTATGCTTTAACGGCAACAATTGCACTGCTTAGTGCATGAGCACTAAACACAAGTACACGAGTACTGGACAACTTTACCACAGCCAGTTCACGCAGTAGCCCAGCTATCACGCCCTCACAATACACTTTATTGTGTCATCGAGTGTCTTCTCAATTTCATTAAACTTACATTCAACGAGCAATAACGCTCAGCTAACGTTAATCACGGCGACATTGTTACACAGAACACAACAAGTCATAATGCTATTTATGACGTCTAATCAATAAGAAAACATAGGCGTAAAAGATAAAAAAATATTGAAATTTTTTCCTGATTTCTACTATTTTCACGACAAAAATAGACTAATGTTTACATCACGCGAGAAATACCTGTGAAGCACATGACTTAAATTACGAAGGTCATGCCATCTGCTTAAAGACCATTATAGTTACAACTAATTGAACATTTTAAGTCAAACTCGAATTGAATAGGGCCTATCTAAAAACATAATATCATTTCACTATACATGATTTTGTAGCATTTTCACTGAAATAACAATTTAGGTACAAACAACAACTATACAGTTAGACTGCTATTGTTAACCACGACAATAATGAGCATCATGAAACCAAATCCAAACCGATGAGCAGAATGTGAGGTCCCATAAACGGAGCAGATTAAAAGCCGAGAAACTAGTCTCCTTTTAAATCAGGATTTTGGCCACACGAATCTAGCGATATCACTCTTTTCAATGCGAGCCTATTATAATCTCATTTCATAACACCACACATGTACCTAAAATAAGCCCTATTAAAAAATTACAAACATACAAGCAGTAAGAATTAATTATACATTACTATATAATCTATTTAACTGGACATCAAATATACAAAAATATTTAAAAATACGAGCGTTTTTGACTTCTTGAGGAAATTTCCCGACATCAAGCAAGAAAAGCTCTTTACTGGTAAAAAAAAAAAAAAAAACCGAAATAAAATTATTATCACCGGCACAAATTATATTTACTGAAAATATAATACAAGCTGAATCAATTAGATTAACCCTCATCCGCACTGACTTAATTAAAGACAATTCACATGTTCAGGAAAGCCGAAATAAGTTCTATCTACAGGCCAACCTTTAATGACATGAAGGTACACACAAGCAGACATTATTAGGGCCTACAAATAGTCATGAGACAAGCCAAACGTGCAAAGCGACAAATTTATTTGAATTAGCGCCAGAATGTCGCATTAACTCTTTGGAAGCTTTATTCCATTACAAAAAATCTTGCTTATCAGCGAACGGGAGTGATCAATTAGAGAACTTCCAGCTCATACACCATCGAAACCAGTAAGTCATTAAGGTAGTCAATAAGTTCTTCCTTTCAATAAGTACTTCTTTTCAATAAATTCTTTAGTTCAATATAAGTACTTCCATTCAATAAGTACTTCCGTTCAATAAGTTCTTCCGTTCAATAAGTACTTCCGTTTAATAACTTCTTTTCAATAAGATCTTTAGTTCAATAAGCACTTTCATTCAATAAGTCCCTCCTTTCAATAAGTACTCCCGCTCAATCAGTTTTTCCATCAAATAATAAAAAGTACTCTAGTTCAATTAAATTTAGTTCTTCTTTCAGATCAGTACATACGTTCAATTAGTACATACATGCATTTCGTCATCATCATCCTCCCTTAAATCCCAGTTTAACTAGTGTCGGGATACGAAATAGACCTTGTTTTGAAGTTTTTCCATGAATTTCATAATTTAAATTAATTCAATTAGTTCTTATGTTCAACTTGTTGATCTTCTGTTCCACTAGATCCCACAACTACTGACAACTTGTTAATTATCTGGATGACCTGAGCTCTGCTGGCGGTCGTACGCAGAGCCTGAGGGTCCAGGTGCGTTGAACAAGCTCTGTAGCCAGCAGCACGAAGTACTCCTATCAGCTTCTGCACTCTAAACAACACAACAATCGTCATTACTCAAAGAGTCTGGATGTCATTCTCAGTTGAAAAGCAATTGAGTATTGATATCAATTCATCATATCTTCGTTTAAATCCCAGTTTAAACAGGGTCGGGATACTAATAGAATTTCTCCAGTCCTCCCTGTCTCACACCATATCATAAGTCAATCCCATATTTTTCATATCCTTCTTAATTACCGCATCTCAAGTCAGTTGTGGTCTACCTCTCACTAGCTTAACATCCAGCTCCTCCCTCCAAATAGATATCAATTAAGTTATAATAGTAAACAGAAAGAAGCAGTTATCTCTACAGCAACTGTCAGACATAGAAAGATGTCTTGAGTTGTACGAAAAAATAATCCCTTATTTGTTGCGTGTCGTTGTGGTTGTTACAAGGACACTTCTGGGATTTACTCTAAGCATTATTCAGCAAGTTACCTGAATTAGTAAAAGTAGCAGAGCATCGCATCGGTTGGATGGAAGAATTAACAGCAAGCTTGCCAGATGAGCAGGAGGTCAACGGTTCGAAGTTCAGTCATCTCTGACACTATCCCATGTGATACGGAAACAGACGTTAAACTTAACGTTGTAGCTTTGTTATCAGCATCATATAATCTATGTATCGATAAGGCGTTTATATAGTAAAACTCAGCATACACTAAGCATTGAGGCAGACGAAAGTTATCTATACTTTAAAATATTACAATGATGGGTTAATTAATAGACAGAAATATAAAACTCAAATAAGACTTTCTACATAAGAAGTCAAAATATCATTTTTAGTTTTAAAGAATTTTCATCAAGATGGTTGATGATACAAGAAATTACATCTTAACAATAACAGATAACAGCACGATTAGAGTGCTACTGTCATCCATGACAACATCCAGCATAAGTCCAAGTTATACTACATAACTCGCTTAAACAAGCTAACATCGTTACCTCGGTAAGTTAACTCCAGCTATTCCACTTCGGTGAAGTCGTACAAAAAATAAGCCGTGACGTTTGGCTTCATGTTTCGCTTCACTGACTGTACGTTGACAATTCTGTGATACAATCTCATCCTGGGCCCTGTCATCGATGTCTCCACCTCTGAGAGAGTTAAATTCGGCTGAGGGTCGTTTATCGGATGAAGATGAGTTCACCGGATTCAAACTATCACACTTATTAAGGTCACGCTCAAGAAGCCTCTTCAGCAACAAATCTTGTTGCATGTCCTCATCGTATGAACTATCCTTAGTGACATCTTTTGTATAAACACAATCCTTTGTCAATAATTTGTTACAGGTTTCAGTACTTAGGTTCGGAATGGAACTGAAGTTCAGACTTGGCTTCATTAGTATCATCACAGGCTCAGCTTCAGAAGGCACAGATGTTTTACCTTCATCCGAGCAACTACAAGCTGACTGAGAATTTAATAGAGACGCTTCTTCAAATTCTCCTTCCTCTTTCAGTACTTGTAATAATTTCACAGTTGACTTGCTGAGATTAAATTTCTGGCAGGCTGAAGACATGAGATCAATGAACGAGGAGTTAAACAGAGACCCACACCTACAGAATACGATAAACATAACAATCAACAAGAAGGTAGAATGAAAGGGAAGAGAGGCAGGGGCAGGCCGAGAATAGGTATGCTAGAATATTTAAAGACCCATGCATATAGACGTCCCTGACAACATCCCTGGATGAGGAAAAGGACGTTAAACCTTTATTATTATTATTATTATTATATGTGGAAAGGAAGAGGGAAGCGGAAGACAGAGAAGAGTGAAGGCATATTATAACATGGACCTGCCAGTAGGCAGTGCACTAAGAGAGAGAATCAATCAACAATCCTAAAGCAACTTCATCTAATTCAACTCCATATAGAGGTCAAGGTCGCTACCCCACCGGATCATCTCAGATAATCCGGACAGTCCTGATAGAACACTTCCGGTCTGAAACAGGAGTTAGACCTTTGCCTGCAAAGCAGAATACTAAATTCATTATTACAGTAAACTGTAATAATGAATTCGGCAGTGTGCAATTTCAATTTTCCACCAAGGAGGTAATTTACATAGCTACATACATTATATAAACTGAGACTTGGATTAAAATGAATTAAAATTAAATTACTGAAATTAAATTTATAATTATATATTTTAAACTTAAAATTGCAGGATGGGTCATAATGTTACAATAATCCATTGTTGAAGATATGGTTTAGCTATTTAAATTTACTTTTAACTTTAACTTTCTGATTACCTTATATAATTATTAAGTATACCGTATGAAGTACCTGACCAGAAGATACTAACTAGCGGTTGTATTATTATTCGATAAAAATTGCAAATTTTAATCAATATACAAAGAAGTAGAAATATGCAATACATCGATAAGACACAATTTAAAGGTAATGGAGAGTTTTTCGACTGATATTTTCAGTCGAAAAATTTTCCATTAACCTATGCAGTCTAAAATTATGTTAAATTATAATTTAACATATTTTAGACTGCACAACCATGTTAATGGCTACCATATACGAATATATAGAATATTGCCAGCCTTCAAGAGAAGCACACACCCCTCCCTCTCCACTCTCTCACTAGGCTTTTTTTATTATGTGAACAGAGTTACCGCTACATATTATAAAAGGTCTATAAAACTTGTATAGTGGTAAGCACAAGTATGAACATTGCATACTACGTACCATATCGGACCAACGACAGCCAATGAGGAATCTGATTCACGGCTGCAAGTGCATGGCATCAGAGATGACAGATTTCCTGTAAGATAACAAGTTACAGCATAGAGACAGAATATAATGCAATTTATGTTATATGAGAGAATAACAAAAAAGTATAGTTTAAATTCTTTGAAGTACGTAAATCGGCTAAATTCAATGTTGGGTAATATTTAACGCAGAACTACTATTTTGTACATCTCTCCAGTGAGGGTTTTAAACCCTTGGTAACACTGGTCGTGAAACTAGAGAAATCGGAACAAGCCATCTTTAATTGAAAGCCAGATATTAAGTTTATGGTATTAAAATATCAGGATAATACAATACAGCATTACTTTTAAAAAGTTAAAAAAAGCTCATGTTAACATCAGTTTCCTAACTCGAAAGCGATGTCAGTGATGAGCGATCCCAGGATTTGAATCTCGCACATACTGATCCGCGGTCGAATATCTTACTGACATCGCCACTGGCTCCCAACGGTGATCATTAACCATAAGCATTCAAGCCTTAACAGTTTGCTATGTTACATGAGGCAGGACTTAAAATGAAAGTCAGAAAGAAAAAAAGATTTGGCTATGATGTAGTGTTTACAGACTTTTACTTCACCTGTGAGCAAACTCTGGGTCTCGGGTATAACTGATGTCTGCTGGCACATTCTACACAACAAGATCTCGTGAATCTGAGACAAGCACTTATCTACAGCCTCAGCTCCTCTACAGACCTCCAAGCCAACCTGAACGAAATGCTCGACCGCTGCACTGTATAACACTCGCAGACCTTTCTTACATCGAGCGGCAGCTCTAATAGAAAAATAAAAAAATACAACTATATCCCAACCGCACTCGCAGTAAATCTCACTCTATTGTGTTCCGCATGTGACATGTCCAAGATATCTAATCATACCCACAGGCTATAGTCATGAGGAGATGAAGAACTCAGATCTAAATAATTAGAACGACTATAAGTATAACTAATCTAAAAATTAGGATGATGAAAGTTAGCCAACGATCAACATTTTTCAAGAGCTTAGAGAAAGTCTCAAAAGCAAGATAACTAGTGGGTTAGGTTTCCGAAATAATAACTAATGATCAAAACTGTGAAATAAGATTAAAGCAAAACGTTGAATTTCTACTAAATCTGATCCAGGACTCCTTTTGATCTAGGAATATTTTTGTCTGAGTTGCAAATAAATGCAATATAAATAATCTCATCAATGTAACGCTATACCTGAGAATTGCCGAAATCAGAATTCTTATTGCCAGTTCTCTTACATAATCTGTTGTTGTAGGAAGCCGACATGCATAATTTCGAGACAGCGTGCGTGAACACTTGCCATACAGCGTAGCAATGTCGGTTGCAGTGACTATAAGAATTCCACCAGATCCATGGATATTTTGAAACGCAGCATCAAGATAAGGTACAGGGCATCCAAAGGCATCGAGATATCTGAATAAAATAGCAAAATATTTTAGTTGCTATCATGAAATAAAATAGAGCATTTAAAGCCTCTAGTTCATTTACTTCAGCTAGACATATCCTTCATTACGGCTTCAGCAAAAGCTTAGAACTAATTTTATGATGATTCAATAAAAATACAAGAAAACAGTAAACTAATAAATTGATACATTTGAATGATATGCATTGGCTGGAGCCAATGGCAATGTCGGTAAGATATTCGACCGCGGATTAGTATGTTCGGGGTCAAAATTTTTAATTTTTTAAAAATTAATATTTTTACAATTCAAATCGAGGGCTCGCCCATAACTGACATTGCTTTCGAGTGAGGAAACTGATGTTAACATTAGCTTTATTTGCATGTAGCATAGATAAGTACAATTAAATCAAATATTATGAGCTAAATAATAAAACAAAGAATTTGATAAATTCTGATAAGTTTTCTCTACTAGAAGAAAACAGATGCAGAGCTGCTTCAGATCATGAGTACAGCACAAAAGTGAAAAACTACCATCACATCAAGCTACATCATAAATTAAGATATTATAAAAATTCAAATGCTAAACATTAAAGAATGAACAAAAGTAAAATTCAAACATAAACTGATAGTGCTGTTGACACATGAGAATCCTACAATCCTGGTTAGATATTTTAATTCTATTTCCAGAGTAGCTCTTTTCCGTTGCAGCTCCATCGTGAAAGTTGTTCAACGAGTCATCTGCTAAATCATGCAGGTTACTATCGTCGTCGGTTTTTAATCCTTCAGCAAGATTATTTCTGCTGTCAACGAGAAAGTTGTTATCAGTCAAAGTCTTTTCAAATTTTCTAAAAACTTCAGTATCATAATCGTTAATAGTCACCGAAATATCATCTTGTAAGTGATGCTTCCATTGTAATCCTGTTATACCTGAAAAATCATTGAAAAATTCACTCAATAAGATTACAGCCATTAGGCTTTACACAGCTATGTAGTCCCAAATATAAATAAGCAATTTATAGATTCCACAGTAATTTATAGATTTTGTGGACACAATTACGACAGTAAATGCTGTTCCATATATATCGTATGAGGAACAAAGCAGGAGCTTTAACAGAAGGCAATTGACAAAATAATCTTTACATACTTTTAAAACAAGTATTAATTAAATTGGAAAAATATAACAATTAAGAAAGAAAATTCTAAAAATTAACAACAATAATTTTACCAATTTTTTAAAATGCCATTGCACTTCACTTTAATTGCACCAAATATTGATACTACAATAGATTTTTTGAAAAACTATCCAAGTATATATAAGCCTTTAATAAAAACAAATCCAATGACCGATCACCAGTGAGTGACGATCAATCACGGGTAACAAGAACTTACTGACTCAAATGAATTGCTCTTCTTAACTTACCTGAAGCAGCAAAAGCATCCAGACACTCAACAGGTTTACTTTGTTCTCCTCTTGTACTGCAGTGCGCCCCAAGAGCAGCCAATGAGAGTTCTCTAAGCATAAAAATAGCACAGGGCACAAATCTGACATTAATGTTGTAAGATATCAAAAAATATAACAGCAATTTCATGATTTTTAAGACTAGCTAAAAAAAATTTTTAAATTTATTTTTATGAGTTATGAAAGGCATCATCTACCCAATAATAAATAACATTATTGCTTAATGAACTTTATGAGTAAAGCTCATTTTAGCACCCCTTATGGCTTAAATCTGAGCTTAATGTCTTAAAATATAACAAATTTTAACAGCAATTTCATGATTTTTAAGTCTAGCTAAAAACAGCTAAATCTATGTTAATCCAAAAGCAACTTCATTGGCCAATCTTACAGTTATGTCGGAAGTCCTTAATTGAATTCTTGAAAATGGAAATAATTTGTGTACTGTCATTTTCGTAGATGACACGTGATAATATGCACAAACCATTAGGAATTAAAGTACTCAGATAATTACCAATTCACTAACTCTTGTAAGGCCAGATTATTAGGGAAAAGCTGGTTCCCATCCTTATTGGTATTAATAAGTTCTTCTAGAAAATCTTAGCACAACATTTAAAAGAAATATGTCATATCAATTAATAACTTAAAAGAACATGTAGAAACTGGATGTCTACTAATATGCATTCCATTTCTTTTTAAGTATACTACATAAATTCACATTTATGAAGACTTTCAATAATTTATATTACAGAGAAACAGTAAATTTCAATTAAATGAAATAAGAAAGGAGGTATAAATGACACTAGAATGTAAAAAGGGAATATTTAGATGAATTCAATTGTTATAATTCTAGAAGTAGTTAAAACAAAGTTTCAGAGTACAATTTTTTAACATATACAATGCTACATGTATAATTAGTATTTTATTTAGCTGCATATATCTGAATAGAAAAATTGGAATACCTTGAAATTCTCATCTTCTTATTACAGAAAACATTACACTTGTTTGGAAGTGAGTGATTTTGTCCTAGCAATATCTTAACACCATTCTCCTGATAGAGATAGTCCAATGCATCAGAATCAGGATAATTTAGTGAACTCTCCATGAGGATATATGTGACACTGTGAATGATGTCCAAAAGCTGAAAAATTTTTGAACAAAAGTGCAACCAACATCATGATAAAACACAATTAATTTCTTTATTACTTTATCACATCAATCATTTAAAACATTAAGCAAACATGAAATCCCATAAATGATCAGATAGATAAGAAGAGGGATAAAATATGCACACTAACAAATCAGTTAATTAGAATAATCAGAATAATCACGAATAATCAATTAGAATAAATTAGAATAATCCGTTAAGAAATACAATGGATCAGCTGATCCATGTGTTCATTTGTTTGTTTTGATTACTGCTACTACTATTACTAAGACTGCGCTACGTCCTATTTGGACCCTGCAGTAGGTTTCAAGGTTAATTGTTCCACCTCGCTCTATCCTCAGCCAGATCACAGATGCTCTCATCTAATATGTTCAAATTATGATTTATATCTTTGAGATCTTTATTTACTAATTTAATTCATGTTTGTTTATTTTGACAACCTCTTTGTTTTGTCTGAGATTTTTTATTCTCATTTAAAGCAAGTTTTACAGGTGCACTGTTTGGTAACCAAAGTAAATGTCCTATCCACTGTAGTCTTCGTGTTTTAATTGCAAGACTCCTTTTTTCATTTGTTCTGATGTATAAGTTATCGTTGCTTATAATGTGAGGGTAATATATTTTAAGTATTTTTCTTAATAGACTTCTATGAAATATGTCAATTTCATGTTCCTGCTTTTAAGTTAATGTCCATAGCTCACTATTATATAAGTAAACTGGCGTAATATAAGCATTGAATATATTTATTCTTGTTTTCATTGTTATTTTGCTATTTGCTAGTTTCATCTTGTATTTATTAAAAATAGCCATACACAATTGCTTTCTATGGATCATGTCTCTTTCAGTATCCAAGTAAGAGCCTAAATATTTGCATTTCTTCCATTTCTGATCATTTTTGTTTCCAATGGCATATTTTGTTTTATTGTTTTGATTACAATATGAAAATACTAAAATGAACTAAAAGCTAAAAAACTAAATTTTAAAATGTTAACATCCGCGCAGTAAGTTACAGCAAGAGAGACGTTAAGGTGGATATTTGACCTCATATATCGGATTTATATCCTCTCTATATATGAAAAGAATGTTTTACCAACCCGGTTTTATAGAAACTGTGTTGTTTACACTAACACACATAAGAAATATTAAGCCGAAATTACCCATACTTTCAGATGAGATTCTTCGAAAGCAGTCCACCGTGTTTTCTTTCACATAATGAACTTTAACAGAATAAAAATGACATACTTAATGACAAATTCAATATTTTGGTATACAACTTGACGGCGGGATTTAGCGCAGTTGGTTTAAGTTGGTTTAAGTTGCGCGTCAATTAATTGTCGAAGTTAATTATGCTACATGCACCTCGATTAGTACACTTTGTGGGTGACCACCGTGAAAGACCCATTGTTGACAGCTTTGAAAGAAAAAAATCTCAGGATGATGAAAGGTTATTCTTAAATCTGCTCCGGCTGCAATTGATGCGCTTTCAAAAGGCAACGATTACTAATAACCATGGATAGGAAGGAGGAAATGGGCCTTAACAAGCATATTATGTGCTTCCTGACCCAGCCGTTATGTTTAACTACAACATTTTGCAATTTGTTTACAAAAGTATTCCAGCAGCGGTCGACGATTGACAATGCCTAGGGAGGAGCTCTGCGAGCTCTGATCCATTGAAATCAGCATCAGTGACTTACGTATAGAGCAATCACGCCTTGCGCTGATACTTTTGCGGCAAGGGCAGATCATTAGTGCATAGACGATTAAAGCAAATGGTGTTTATTGGTTGCCATATACACACCCCAGAAAAATGAGAGCTAGGGGAACGCAGTTCGCCTGCGACACCCTCCCCCCACTTTAATTTAACAACTGAATATAACTATGATATCGGATGAAGAATTGAAATAAATGCGAAGGTTTTGACACTATTTTGCAGAGTATACATGTGTATTGTTATTAATTATATAAGTTACAGGCAATGCATCTATGTAACAACCTCTTGCAACATCACATCACATATTGCAAATGTTACTAATAGTGTAGCCTACGTCATGCCTCACAGATGGTCTACATGTACATGTATATACAATTATCTCTTGTTATTCGTTCTATTATAAACGTAAAGATGCAATATCTATAATTGTGAAGGCATCAACTCTTGGCTGATCCTGTAGCTTTTTTGTTGGCAATTATTTGACAGAGGATCAGTAGGTGCTGACCCTGCAGGGTTCAAATTTAGTTAATTCCCTTTACCGAAAAGTTATCGGGCAGGCAGCTGACGTTGAACATGGCTGTATCATTTTGGATTTAGTGTCTCTTCTTGGACACTAAAGAAGAGATACATATTTTGACCCTCTTGCCTTGGATCTTGGACTTGCACTGTTTCGATCTCGCTTTCTCTTGTAGTCTCTGTGTACTCAGTCGTCATCAGTGCATGGTGCTTTGGCGTCTTTTTGTGTAGAGTCTTCAAGAGACGTCCCTGACATTGCCTTATGGCGAGGAACCGGACGTTAAATTCTTATTGACTGATTGATTGGAGCGTGAAGACAGACCATGTGTAATTATGTACCTTTAACTTGCCACTTGACCAATACTAGAGATAAAGAGAGAGAGATAGGGTGGGGGGCTATACTGCACATGCATATGCTAACTGCTGAGTATATTATTTTGACATTTCTGATACAAGTTTATTGCATGTTTGCACGATTTTTCTATTGATTGGTGTTCTTGGTTGCAATTAGGCCTATATGTGCTTACCAATCGGTTGGTTATATTAATAAAAAAAGGAACCTTACACTACGCAGGTGTAACTTTAAGGATGACTACAAATATGGAGAGAGAGAAAAGTGCTTCTAGAGATTTGATCTGCAGTCATTTGGATATATACATATTTTAGCAGATACTAACAATATTTCATATTAATGGAATATCTGAATTTGAATATTTAAAATTGAAGTCTGATATTTACGATGCATTATATCGATAAATAGCCTATAAAATATAGCCTAGTTCATGGAAATGCTAAATTAGCAAACTCGTAGTGATATGTTAAAATTTCCTAGCAAGCAACAAATGAACAACAACAACAGCAATACGATTAGAGTGCTACTGTTGTACATGACAACATCGAATACAATACCAACGTATGCATGGTTACATATAAATAACATATGTAATGGTACAGAAACAGACGTTCAAGTTCTATTTAAAATGTGCTCTGAAAGTTTTTGCAATTTCAAGTTCGTATCATTTAATCGTACGGGTTTTAGATCAATTCTCCACAGAATTTCCTTGTCTTTCGCATGGTTATTATTCTAAAATGTTAATGGAAATTATAAATTAACTTTACTTTTTTATTTAAATTTCTACAGTATACTTAATTAATATAATAATTACACAATTAGTCACGAGAATACGAAATGATTTTACCTCAATGCTAAATTTACATTTAAATTTATACATTTCCGCCGCAGTGAATACAGGTGCTAAACCTTTCAGACTTCTTTCTGTGACTGATGTTGTTCTTGTTTTTTACTTGAATTTTATGCAGTTGGTCTAGATGCTGTCGCCCAGTTGTTCTTTATCTCGATCATGGAATTTCAAATTTCATTTGTAGTATAGGCCTACTGTTGTTTTAGTTATTGTTCATATATTTTACTAATATAAATGTTGTTATTACTGTTTTAGTTATAAATTATTTCAATTTTTAATTTATCTCTAGCGCAAATGACTACAAGCATTGTATTCTCAAGTTGTTAACAGTTATACATAATATAGCGCTTCATTTACAACAAACAGTACACCTATGAAATTATTACCTTCGATACAACTATTTTTCGCTTTATTGCATCAACTGACATGTGCAGTAGGCCTATCAATGTTACTTATTTCATCACCACGAATACTGTCGTAAGGGCTACGAGACTCTATCACTACCACTACTATTACGGCGTACCTATGACGTAATACTAAGTATCAAAATAAAAATTTCTTTTATGAATACGTACTGAAGATAATCCAGGAACTAGTTCCGACAGTTTTGCTAGTCGGAAATGGCTCGTAGACAAAGTGGAAACTAGTTCTGACCGGTTTTCTAATCGGTGATGGCTCGCAGACAGAGAGGAAACTGGTTCTGACCGGTTTGCTTGTCGATAATGGCTCGCAGACATAGCGCAAACTAGTTCTGACCGGTTTGCTAGTCGGTAATGGCTCGCAGACAAAGCGGACAATTGTACATGACGTGTCTCATGCACTGTTGCAGACAGACCTCGTGAAACACGTGACCACACTTCAGCTGCAGACCGGAAGTCATCTCCTCTCTGCAAATAGCGCAGTACTCTTCTTCTGCCAGCTCAACGGTGGGAAATTTCTTTAAATTAGCCGCCATTCGTCGTGTTTTTATTTTCTTCCAAATTAATTCTAGGCATGGAAAGACTAGAGTCATGCAAATAAAACAAGCCCAGTAACAGATTGCTATAATAGTTGTATCTTCGGACTTATTCTCACGGGCTAGTGTTGCATAGAGCGAGAGTTTAGAGATCCAGATATACGTGAACACGCAACATTTGATTAACTTACAAGCTAGGACATTTAAATTCTTTATAGAGTCAACGAATTGCTCTCGCCTGTTTCTATTCTCGTATGACACAAACGTGAGTAGTATATATTTAACCAGAACGTACATCCCAGATGAAACAATCCCAGAGGCAGCTCTAACGGCAAAGAACATCGTATTCCAGAATCCGTCCAGTAAAGTAAAAGAATCAATAAGGGAAACCAAGAGAATCGCCAACAGAGGGAGGGTAATTGTTACTGACAGAGGGCGCACATGAAGCTTCAATGCTCTGATCCAAAACCATTCAACGTCATCGTTCAAAGCGAATAGTTGTAGGCGTTGGAAGAGCCTCTCTGCTATGTCTTTTTGACTGGTCCTTAGGTGCCTCAGAAACAACATGACGACAATTTTTGCAACCTCGTACGCCATGTTTCGCTCGTTTTCCGCGTCAGTGGTACTTAGTTTTATTATCCAGAAACAACAGACCAGGATGTAGCACTTTAGTATGGTTAAAGTGAAAACCCGATCATCTTGGAAACCAGCTAACGCAATAATGAATTCCTGAAGCCATTTGGAAATCCTAAACGCTATGACAGAAAATGCCAGGAAGGCTATTTCTGTTCTGCATGCTAATTGTAAGACACAGAAGGCAAATTCTTCAAATGTTTTGGATTTATAAAATTGTTCACCTGCCAGAAAAATGGCGGCTATCTTAAAAGGAATCATTAAACATATTGCTTTAGATACTTTTATAAGTTGATCTTCTGCAAGAACAGGCCTGTCGGGTTGTAATCTTATTAGTTTAAATTTTGCTTCCATTCCTGAAGCAATGAATAAAGAATAGATGAGAAGAATCAGAGAATAAATTCGATTTTCTCGAAGATCTATCGGAAAACAGGCAGCCATTACCGGCCAAATCATAAAAGTCGCGTAGGTTATCCAGCGAGAATGGCGGTGCAGGTGAAGGTAACTCTTCGTTAGTCTGTTAACATGAGAGGCATGTCTTCTCTTACAGTCTGGTATAACGGCGTTAAAGCAAGTCGCCAGGATGAATTGTGCTAGAATACCCATCTCAAATCTACTGCCGGCAGCATAGTAAAATCTCTTAATACCGCTAGCGAATATATTACCCGCGGTCTTATTACTGTTGGAAACATTTTCACCGTACGCGATTCTGACGTCCTGAGGTACGGACACGACGTAGATGGATAGCAGATAGGAGAAAGAGACTATGAATATAGCCGCGAAGTTTCGATAGAAGTTAAGAATGTATCTCTTTTTGGTTTCTTCCAGAACAACGAGTGTGGCCACGACAGCTGCGCAGAATAAACATATAATACACGTTGAGCTCGCTGAGATTATACTCCGTGTTGTGCTCGGGAGTGGTTGGACCACTAGGGCAACCACAATCTGCTGCTTGTACGTAAGAGGCGACTAAGGCAGGATCTGAGGATGACTAGAGGGGACCCACCTCACCAGGAAATATTTTTACACAGGAATAAATGATAATTAATTCATCTAACTGATGAAGGCAACGGGAAATCATCTCAGAAGCCATACTTTTCCCAAGCTATAGGCTACGTAAGGTATGGATAAGGCATAGACTTTGTGAAGGGATTAACTTGTTGATCTAAAGAGTGCTCTTATGGAGTGAGAAAGCAGTTCTACTATCTCTATAAAACACTGACAATCATGACGTATTTTCGGGATAGAATACGTTGGAGAACTCCTTCAGGGGCGCCCAACCTTTATTAAAAACGAAGCTAGTTTCGTAGTTGGAAAAGTGGAAACAATTCGCAGCTCTATTACTCGAGGGATGGGGAATGGACGTTATATTATACGTTAGACGTTGGATTATTAATCATGAGAGATTCCTTGGCTCGTTACAGTGTCCCTGGAAGACTTTAAAACACTGTAAAATCATAAAAATACATGTATAATTCTACTTGTATTGCAGTAAATGAATTCGTTATTATACTAATTTATCCCTTATTTCTATGTATCGCAACGAACATGTTATAAGGACAATCTACTCTAGTTTTTTAATATATTTATATTTTTAATCTAGTTTTTTGGTAATTTCTATTTAGCCTAATATAACATGTTACTAAGTTTGGTAAGTGCCACCTTGGGCCTAAGGGTTGTTCCATATGGAAGTAAGGCTACAATTCACTTAAATGTTCGCTTTATCAGTAAACAAATAAGAGAAAAGTTATCTTCAACAATAGAGCTTATCCGTATCTTTTAAAATTAAGATTTAATCTTCCCTCTCTAAATATATTTATCGAGATTTAAAAATGCCTCGCAGAACCCTTTTCAAAGACTAGCAGTCTAGCACCCTTCATACAAATGAACTTCTATCTCACTCCTTTCTGCTTCAGCAAAAATATCTTTAAGAGAGAACGGTGAAGGTCAAACTGGCTTCAGAATATTATGAGCCCCATCATTCTGTAGAGATAAAACATCGAACTTGAGTAAAAGTTGTACAGCTTAAAGTTTAGAGGTATCATTAATCAATCGATGGGTTTCTGCATATCAGATCGGTAGGTGTTCAAATCTACTGCTCTATCAGAAAATTAAACGCTTAGTCTGTTAACTACTTTGTAAAATAATTATAAATATATCTATACATTTATTATGTAAACGTTACCGAAAATTCTGGTAAGCATAACCAGGCTGTAGAAGACGAAATTCAGTTCACTGAGATTGTCATGGAAGGGAATCTCAAGCAAGCTGTCAACAACGATCAAGGCCGGCAGAAAGACGCACACAGAAGAGAGAGATTTACCAAAATATTTTAGTGAAAATAATATGGAATCAATAAATATTGGTGGCATGTTGGAATTTATCTGCAATAAATATTAAAACACTTAAGCTATTTATACATTAGATGCAAAGTAACTGGATTGTTATGGATTATACGTAACTCCACTTATATACTCCATAAGACACTTATATACTCCATAAGATACTGCAGGATAATATCAACACTTTAAGACTTTTCTGCCTGCAGTAATCCTGCAAATCAGAGAGATATATTTGAACTCATCTCTATTGTTTTTACTTTTATAAATCAAATTGAACTTTTGTAACATGTATCCAAGAGTGCAAAAATGTCATTGCTGCTTCTTATGAGCGTCATTTTTGGCGATTCTAATAGAAAATAAAATAAGAAATCATGCAATAGCTGGCCTTCGTTATAAAGACACACAAACAGTTCTTATTCTTGGCAATTTTGTATGAACGCAGGCATTTCTTATAAAGTGTATCAGAATAAAGATTTATGGTAAATTTGTAGGAGCTGTAACTTGTAAGAGGAATGAACTTAGCCTGTTCTAGCTTCTTGGAAAAAGTCTAGTCAAATATAGTAAGCCAACTGCGATGGCCATAAAATTCCTATAGATGAATGTTCAATATGAGAGTTTATGAAACAAGATACATGAAGAAAAAAGGTAAGGTTAACGTCAGTTTCCTCATTCGAAAGCGATGTCAGTAACGGGCGAGCCCAGGATTTGAACCCCGCGCCTACTGATCCGCGGTCGAGTATCTTACCGACGTCGCCACTGACTTCAGCGAAATTAGAAAGATAAATTTTATTTTGTTCCTTTTGTTACACACATAACATACGGCATGTGCTACATGGTTTCCTTTCTTGGTTTCTGTTTTTGTAGTTTTCAGTATTTCCTCCATTCCTTTGGTTACTAGTAATCGTTGCCTTTTAAATGAATTGAAAAATATAAATTATGGAGTTTGTGAAGGAGTTGGTAAAGGTGTAAAGCTGATAAATGCTACATAATAATTGGGATTAATTGGTCGAACCCATTATAATATTCTAAGGTGTAGCATCATTAAAGAAGCAACACAGGAAGAGAGAAAAGAATTGGAGAAAGATCAAGACATTGAATGCTTTATCATTTCGTAATTAATTCACATATGAAGTGAAAATGATCTGAAAGAATAACGTTAAAATTGATGGCAAAGATGGCCCGCCGTTTTGGCAGTGCAATGTGAAAATGGGAAAAAGTTATGATTAAATTTATTAAACTAAGTACTATTTCATATACTACACTTGTATGATACGCTAGGAAATTTTTTAACTTTAGTATATAGTTATGGGATATCTAGCGACACCCTGGTATCGTAATTAGAGCAGGCTTTTTGTCACTGCTTATGTCAGATCTTATACAGGAAAAATATCTTTCACTCCGCAGGTATCGTCGCAGAAAATCACTTTATGAACGAATAAATTTTATGAACGAATTTTCGCGCGATATCTAGAAGATTAAATAACTGTTCGTATGGAATACAGCGGACATTGAAATAATGTGAAAACCTGCAAAGCTATAATCGATCTATATTGATAAAATCATTTTTACCTTATAAGTATGACAAGGAAGCGTAGGAATACTATATTTACTATGCATTTATATAATAGTTAATTTGTGCCAATATTGGTTAAAATTCGTCAAACAAAACATAAAATTTAATTGCCTAGAATAGATGGAGGCTGAACAATTGAGAGAAAACATAATCAATTAATCAATCGAGCAATAAGAATTTAACGTCCGGTTCATCGCCATAAGGCGATGTCATGGACGCAATGGTCTAAAACTTACTCCTCTGCATTGGTACAAATAGATTAAGATTTCTAATTTTAGAAACAAAGTGAAGTATGGTTTTATGTGTTATTTAATAAAGTGAAATATCATGCTAAATGTAAATATGTTACTGAACGTCACAAAAAGATATTCATGTTCAACAAGGCTTAAAAAAAGTAAATTGATAAGAATCAATAAATAATTTTTTTATATTTTCTAAGTAAAGTCTTCCCGTGTGATGTCAGGGACGCTGAGGAATAGACCAACCGCCTTCCTCTTTGTTTTTACATATGAGTGGATCTTTAAATCATCTAATGTACCAAATCTCGACCTGCCCCTGCCTATTTTCCCATCCATTGCCTGCCCCTGCCTATTTTCCCATCCATTCTACCTGTGGACTAAGCATGCGGTAATTAATGTATCAGTCAATATTCATACGGGCTTATTCTAATGTGTTACCCTTCAATATTCATACGGGCTTATTCTAATGTGTTACCCTTCAATATTCATACGGGCTTATTCTAATGTGTTACCCTTCAATATTCATACGGGCTTATTCTAATGTGTTACCCTTCAATATTCATACGGGCTTATTCTAATGTGTTACCCTTCAATATTCATACGGGCTTATTCTAATGTGTTACCCTTCAATATTCATACGGGCTTATTCTAATGTGTTACCCTTCAATATTCATACGGGCTTATTCTAATGTGTTACCCTTCAATATTCATACGGGCTTATTCTAATGTGTTACCCTTCAATATTCATACGGGCTTATTCTAATGTGTTACCCTTCAATATTCATACGGGCTTATTCTAATGTGTTACCCTTCAATATTCATACGGGCTTATTCTAATGTGTTACCCTTCAATATTCATACGGGCTTATTCTAATGTGTTACCCTTCAATATTCATACGGGCTTATTCTAATGTGTTACCCTTCAATATTCATACGGGCTTATTCTAATGTGTTACCCTTCAATATTCATACGGGCTTATTCTAATGTGTTACCCTTCAATATTCATACGGGCTTATTCTAATGTGTTACCCTTCAATATTCATACGGGCTTATTCTAATGTGTTACCCTTCAATATTCATACGGGCTTATTCTAATGTGTTACCCTTCAATATTCATACGGGCTTATTCTAATGTGTTACCCTTCAATATTCATACGGGCTTATTCTAATGTGTTAACTAATTTGTGTTGTTAGGCTATTTCGACGTAGCGCTAAATTACTTAGAGGAAAGACAGAGACTACAAGACAGACTGTAGAAGATCATTTAATATTTTGCATAGGCTCGACATAGCATTCATTATTCATGTTTCTGAAATAATTTAGCATTGAAGAAGTCAAATGGCTCCAATTTTTATATAAATTTGCATCGGTTATAAGATAAAGAGAGAGAAAGAGAGAGAGAGAGAGAGAGAGAGATAGAGATAGATAGAGATAGAGATAGAGATAAAATGAGAGTATGTTTCTTATAAAAAAGTAGGTAGTGCTAAATTTAATATATATCATTTACCAATCTATGATCTAAATCATTGGCTGATAAATAGACTTATTTATTGATAAATAGACTTTATTTATTGATCCTTCATATCTTAAAATTAAATTTATAGATTACATATATATATATATATATATATATATATATATACATGTATATACATGTATATATATAATATTATATATACATGTATATATACATGTATATACATGTATATATATATATATATACATGTATATATATATATATATATATATATATATATATATATATATATATATATATATAATCTCTAATTTGGTTAAAGAAATTCTTGCTTCTTAAGGCGCGTAATTAAAATAGATTAATCCCGCCCCTTATTAAATTGAGATTCAAGGAACGATAATGATGATGATGATGATGATGATGATGAAGATGAATACACATTCAATATCGTAGTTGAACCTGTCAAATTGAAATATACTAATATTTACAATAGATTTCATAGGACGGTGCATGAGTTATCTCTCATTCAAGCGCAGACGGTCAGCTATTGTCCTAGTGGGGTGAATCACAGAGTCTTCGTACCGGGGTAACGTCACGGCTCTCTCTTGATACGGCGGGGGAGGTACCGTGTACTGCGAACAACTACAACCTGAGCAAAATCCAGCCATATTCGGATACGATGGATTGAATTCAATCAATCCTATCGGCGAATTAGAACCATTGGACCCTACCGGTAGACCCGGACCAGTAGGATGATGATGAGTGATTAGATGATGATGTGGCAGCATATTTCTGCCACCCGCGTGCGATGTGTTGTGCTCAGAGGTCAAATGTCCATATAAGGAAGTTTGCTCGTGGTGAAGGTCGCTGAGAGGCGGGGCCGAGGGTTCAATGGCTCCACGGCCACTGCTATGGGTGGGACTGCCCAGTGTCTGGTAGTCAGAGTCCGTGAGGCAGAAACCGGAAGTCGTTGAGTTTGGATGAGAGGATACGATATGTGTCGAGTGAATTTTAGGTGAAGATCCTAAAAATAGAATATCATAGAGATATTTCAATGAAATAGAGGCACTGTTTATTCTCTTCAAGTGCTACTATATGTCTTGCTTATACTTAGATCTAGCCTACCTGAAGCTTTATGTCAATAGCACTGAAACTAAACTGCGTCTACTAACTTCTTCATCTGAGAACTGTAACTAAAAATTGCGGCAGGATTTAAGGTAATATCAAAAATACGGTTTTTCCCCCTGTTATTAAGGAAAAATTACTAGAGCGTTTCCTAAATACGTATAAATAAATTAATAATGACTCATTTGGCATGATTCAGCTGACTCATTGGCATGACTGAGGATGACTCATTGGCATGACTGAGGACGACTCATTTGCATGACTGAGGATGACTCATTTGCATAACTGAGGATGACTCATTGGCATGACTGAGGATGAGGATGACTCATTTGCATGACTGAGGATGACTCATTTGCATGACTGAGGATGACTCATTTGCATGACTGAGGATGACTCATTTGCATGACTGAGGATGACTCATTGGCATGACTGAGGATGACTCATTTGCATGACTGAGGATGACTCATTGGCATGACTGAGGATGACTCATTGGCATGACTGAGGATGATTCATTGGCATGACTGAGGATGACTCATTTGCATGACTGAGGATGACTCATTGGCATGACTGAGGATGATTCATTGGCATGACTAAGATGACTCATTGGCATGACTGAGGATGATTCATTGGCATGACTAAGATGACTCATTGGCATGACTGATGATGATTTTTTTAAACCAGCGTTAAAAATATTGAATGAGAGACGAGTATCATACAATTTAGAAGTTTCTGAAACAAGTTAAATAAAATTATAAACATAGACATAGAGAAAGATCTTAACTTCTATTAAGCTGATACATATGTAGCTATCTAACATTAAGAATTACTTTAGGTTCTGTGAGAAGCATACCCTGATCTACACTGACTCTGCCCTTCATGGCTCCTATGCCCCCTGGGCACGGTCTCTGCGGGTGTTTACGCTCACGCCGGCGCCTCCTCCAGGCCCTGAATGCCACAGTGGCGCAGCAGAGCACGAAGAGCAGGGGAAGAATGATAGACGGCAGCAGAACAGAGAGAGGAGGTAGGGAGTGGTGGCTGTCAGTGAACAACGGTAAGTCATCGAAGTACGACACGTCGAACAACCTGTGAAACATGCTGGATGTACTGCACGCTTAGAACTATATATATATATATATATATATATATATATATATATATATATATATATATATATGTATAATATATATATAATATAATATATATATATATAATATATAATATATATATATATGTATAATATATATATAATATAATATATATATATATAATATATAATATATATATATATGTATAATATATATATTATATATATATATATATATATATATATATATATATATATATATATAATCATCATCGCCATCATCATCATCATTATCATCATCCAATTTGTCGTCGTCGAAGTCATCACCATCACTATCACCATCATCATCATCATCATCAGCATCATCATCATCATCAATGCAATAGCGAATGAAATAACAAATATTGTTTAATAATGAATTTCTAAAATTCTGCATTTGGTATTTGGTGATTGATAAGTTTCAAATTTCAGGAATTCAAAGGAGTGGGCAGAAATAAAATAATACATCAAAGGATCCCGTTAGATCTTTAAAGTTAGATCACGTGTCATATCTTTCTAACGTTAACAGTTGCAGTGTAAGATAAACTCATACTCCGATAGAACAAATGTTAAATCAGGGCACGTCATTACTTTCAAGATTCTAAATTAACTTTGTTATAGGTGAAACCTGTGTAACATTAGTTGCATAGTATAATCTTTAAAGACGATTTGTCTTTAAAGAGTTATTATATTTCTTTCACTTTCAAGTTCATTACTAACTGTGGGCGCTTATTCGTGACTAAGCGTATTCTTGAAGAATAAAAACCCAGATTTAATAACCATTTTATCTACGAAAATAAACCTATTTCTGAACAATTGTACACACGGAGAAATTCTATTTGTATGCATTTAAGTTAAAGTATATCATTTGCAAGATTCAATTTTTATTATTTTATTATACTTAGTATTGGATGGTAGATAGGAAGTTAATCATAAACTGGTTACACTAATTGACCATTTTCATTATTATACAGCTGTATTACTATATGCAGTATTAAAAAGTGTAGAATTATTACATAACCTTATTTCTTAGAACGCAGTAACATAGTGGGTAATAATTATAATAATGAAATATTATTAGATAATAATAATAGAATTATAATAGTTTAATGGTAATATAAGTAAAAATGTATTTCCAGGCCTAACTTACACGGTATCGATGACGTCATCTTCTTCCTGGCACCGGAAGTGGTTCCAGGCCTGATGATAGCGACAGCACATGACTAGGGACTCATGGACGCAGCAGCAGTAGTCTACAGTGGGCAGGTAGTTAGTGACCGTACAGGAGTGGGAGAACTCTAGGTACTGCTGAGCCTTACAGGTGCCTCCACTCTGAAGACTGCTTAGTCTGACCTCTTGTGCTAAAACACAGCAACAACAGCGGAATTAGAGTGCTACTGTCGTCCATGCCAACACTGAGAACAATGGTACCAAATTCAATCCGATGAGCAGAGAGTGGAGGCCAAAAACGGTGCAAACCAAAACGCGAGAAATCAGTCCAAAAAGGGATACTAGTGGAATGGAGTTTTATGTGTTGGTCTCAGTTTCTGTGCAATGGGTGGATAGGGAGGCAAAAAGGAAACACAGCAAAAGCGGAACAATGTTTTTATTAGGACTGACTTAGCAGTAATTACAAAGAAATTATTAATGGAGTTTTACTAAATTATAATTGATATAACTCATAATTAAATTATCGTTAGTTACTATTAACTATTTATTTTCAGAAATGAGAATACAAAACGAAACTACTTCGGAAACCATATTTTTCTCAAACTATACGGGCTACACTCATATAAGAATTGTCTCTGTGAATGGATTAACTTGTTGATCAATTAAGTGCTCGTATAGGAGCATAAAGGCACAATCTGTGCAGGAACATGTTCTCTAGATCTGAACTAGGCAAACACTTAGACAAAGAGAGAGAGAGAGAGAGAGACAGAGACAGAGACAGAGAGAGACAGAGAGAGATTATAAATCATACTGCATATTGATTATATTAAGTAACCCAACAACAATCAAGGATGAGTTCAGTGAATAGAGTCGCACACCTGCACATAGAACTAATAACGGTTAAAACGAAGCAGTTATCTGCACAGATGTACAGTGTATTGGTTGAGTAGCATTCAGAGATACTCAGCATCTATTGCTTGTTTTACCTTAAAGAACTGTTGCAAAGTATAGAGATGACTTATCATGATAGACTCAATAAAACATTAAACTTACCAGAATTTCTGCATGCGGCAATCTGCTCGTTGTGGCATTTTGCCTCTAAAATAAAAACAGCCAGAATGTAGGTTAAAAGGCAGAGATTATAAAAAATTAATTTATGTTAAAAATGTGAAGGATTTTTTGTTTTGATAGCTAGCAAGGCTGAAACCAATTACATATTAATCAATCAAACGCCTGAGTATACAGAAACCTCAAGAGAAAGTGAGCTCAAAACAGTGCAAGTCCAAGATCTATATCTATAGACCTAACAACCAGTAGTGTCTAGACTCTGCTCGGTTAAAGAGATGTTACTGATAATTATCAAGAGCCTGAGTGACTTCAGAGTGACATGGAGAAGGGACTGATACTGAGGTCCTATCTGTTTTGCAGGAATCGAGATATCCCAGGGAGTATTATCATTTGTTGTTCCTCATATTACTTCTAAAACTGTTGCATTAATTCTGCTCACATTAGCTAGCTTTTGTTTATGGTCCTTGAATTTTATTTCCATGTCATGAAGGAAGAGATTAATATTGTACAACAACGAAATACAGCGAAATAATGAAATGAAAATACACAAATTAATTATACTGACGTAGCTTAAATTAAATGTTTATTTGTTGCTGGTTGGTAGATTAGTTAGTAGCAAGCTTCCTGCTACTAAAGTGTCTACGGGTTCGCAGCTCCGCAGTATCGAATCTGATATTGGTGATAAAAAATGACCGCTATGTTCAAACTGTATAAAAGCCGAATCGCAATATAGTGTAATACCGTGACAACTGCCAGTATGTTTGAGGGATTTGGCATCACGGTTACAGTGTTTGCCTCTGATGCAAAGTGGCCTTGCATTAAAATCCACGACACTCAGCAAATGGCGATTATACCCTTGGACTCAAGGAAGATTAATCATGTTTCGAAGCTTGCTGCCAGTTGGCGCTATCAGTAGCTGTGACATGATTAACCATGGAAAGGATTGATAATAACTGGAGAGAACCCCTAAAGCAGTCAAAATGTGTCTTAGAAAAACACATGAGGAATTATTTTAAACATTTTTTAAATCTTTCATTTAATTAAATAAAATCCTTCTTTAATCTTTCTTCTCGCCCAGGGCCATATGCATTCCAGGGCATAAAATTATTATTATTATTATTATTATTATTATTATTTTTAAAATACCCTTCGCTGTAAAGGGCCCTGGGCTAAAAAATAAGATAAAAGAGGCTTTATTTAATTAAAAGTTTTAAAAAGGAGCGATTAAAATAATTCCTCCACACTCTGGAAAGCCGCATTAGCTAAAGTGCCACTGAAACAGACTGCATTGAATCGCTGGAGAGCAATAGACAGTCGCTGCTAAAAAGAAAAGCTTTTTCGCGCTTATCACCAGTAATGGCGCTTGTCCTCCTGCCTATTTCGTCAATAAAGTCTGATGCGACAGAGTTGACGGGGCCCAGGGTCTCAAAAGCAATAGGCATGAAGATATAGCTGCTAGAGATTTCGGCATACTTCAGAGTTTTCCTATTAGCCGCATCCTCTGCAGCAGCACCAGCAGCAGCGCAAGATAGGCCAAGATTTCTTACTGAGAAAGTGTCCGTAAAGGTGACGTCCCAGCTAACACACTTGCCCACTGCCCATAGAATTTGTGAGACACCGTCCGGACGCTTCCCATCAGTGCGGATCAATCCCAAGGGCTCTTTAACGGCTGGGATATTCGCTCGACCCAGGGAGCGCCAGATCAGATCGTTTAGGAACTGATGTCTGGTGATTCTGCCGGCACTCCGCTTGCAAGACAGGCCGTGAATGCCTAACGCATGACTGAGACACCACAAATGCAGTTGTGTGACTCACATAAGGTAATGCCCAGACGGAGACCGGCCGCGACTCTGACTGCTTCGTCGTCCAGACGGAGGCCACATGATGAGATTGGTAAAGCTTTGATCCAGTCTCCACTATGGGGGGCCGACACAGCGAGCAGCCGCGCCTTTTCTATTATTATTATTATTATTATTATCACAATGGACTAAAAGGATTAGTTCAATGGAATGATCGGCTTTGGCCTTTGGCTCTTGAATGTAAATAAAGATTTAATTCTGCGGTCATGTACGACTAATATCACTGTGGTACAATAGAGATGAGAACATTATCTTTAAATGTTCTAACGTGCAGCGCTGCAAAGTCCATCTTCTATGGAAAACATCTTGACATAACTCGATGATGCAGAAAATCATTAGATGACGTCATGTAGAGATCACGTGATGTCTAAATTAGCCACGACGAAGCAATAAGCGCTGTGGCTCATGTTAATATGACTGTTTTATTGCTCCTCGTTCTATTGAAAGCTTGGACACGACGCACGAGAGAAAGATAAAGTCGTTGTCCCGAGAGATTCACGGTAATACCATGTCGCTATTACCTATCTCGACGTTCAACACCAAGCGCTTCAACTGAAGATGTTCTTCTGTCTGGTATAACATCTAAGAATAAGAATATATGTTCTTCTGTCTGGTATAACATCTAAGTCGATCTAAATGTATTAGTCAATTAGACGATGAATGGATCTAAATTACTATGAAATGATTAATCTATTTAACTCATTGACCCTTAATCGCTGATATTTACATTTCAGATAAGTCCTAGAGAGATAGAGATTACTGTAGTACTCAAGATAAGAAAAAGAAGGTATCAGTACGTCGTGTGCAGTGATTTACTCAGATCAGCTGTTTGCGATAGTTTCAAATTTGATATATCTGAAAGAACTAGGCAGACAGTTTTGAAATGCTGCTCAAATTACAAGGCAGTCACAATCAAAATCATGCCTACTAACAGTATAAAAATCTAAAAGTGCACAAAGTCAAAAAGGGATAAAAGTTACGTGGAACAATGTTGCGCGGGTGCTGGAAAACACCGTGGTAGTCCCTGATAACGATCGGATAACACATTCTCTGATAACGATCTGATGACGTAGTCTCTGACAACGACCCGATAACTTAGTCACTGATAACGACCCGTTAACTTAGTCTCTGATAACGATCTGATAATTTAATATCACTGATAAGGATCTGATAATGCAGTCTCCGATAACGATCTGTTTTCTAACAAGTATAGGCTTCTTTTATATAAGAAAGTTAAGCATGACTAAATTTCAGATAATGCCAAACCCATGTCATTTAAGCATAAGCTCTGAACATTCTATTGAATAGATGCTCATGATTAAAGCTTTTAAATGTTATCGGGATACATTTGTAATCATTGTGGGCTTGGATACAATATAACTGGCACTTCTTGCATCAGTCCATTAATCCACTATTATCAGAACAGATCACGTGAGATTATTATGCTATCAAGAACCCAGCTTATCATTGGTAATTAAAAAAAATTAGGTTAAAGGCTATTGTGTTATTATTGTATTATTAATTGTTTCCTAATTATTACCCGTGTTGTTCCCTGGTTGCTGAAGATTACATCAACCGTGGACTGCACGTGTTTTAGAAGGCGACAAAACACTAGTATCCGAACCGACGTTAAAAAGGGAATTCGATTTGTTGAGCGCCTAGGCCTCAGAAATTGCAAAAAATTTCCTAAAACGAATGGAAATCTATTCGTATCCCGACTATAGCTAAACTGCGATTAAAGGGAAGAAGATGATGATAATAATGGTGAAAGTATAATTATTATAGTTAAGCAAAACGATTCTTATTGAGTGATCAAAGCGAAACTGTTATATGATCCAGCCTCACTGACAGTATTAACTGCTGAAATTTCGAGAAAGCAGGAAAACATATAATGTGCTGCAAACAGATGGGAAAAAATAATCGACAGATTTTTAATTAAAATTACTTTTGCAATCAAAAACTGTCACGCTATTATATTTCCTTTTAATTAAGTTATTTCATGTCGAAGTTTATATTATTACAAAAGAGCAGCTTTTATGATTAAGTTACAAAATTTTACTTCTTTAGATATTAATTTAATATGTTATCAACAGGGTGAACGTGACTGTAAGGAAGTGAATGAACAGCCGTGTCTGGAATTGCTGACAATTGGCCTACTTGATATATTCATATTCATCTAGCTTTGCAGTCGTTGTCTCTAGAGTTTTAAAGTTAGCAAGAAAAATCCGGAGTTGAAGAAAATATTACTTAGTTAATGACACTTAAAATCATCAGCAATTATCCTTTACCAATAGAATTTTATTTAATTCTCAGATTTCATAGATAGAGGTCTGGACATTAATATACATGCAGTTTAATTCCTTTGATACTAAGATACATGTACTTTCCTTTGATACTAATATACATGTACTTTCCTCTGATACTAATATACATGTACTTTCCTTTGATGCTAACATACATGTATGTATACGTGTACTTTTCTTTGTAAACGCCTAGCACAAGAAGACACACAAGAAAAGCTGATATTGTAACTCACTGGTACAGTACATCACAAAATATAGGTTCTGCTCTTTTCTCTAATTTGAAATCGGGCGATTCACTGGTGCATTAGTTAATTAAAGTAATCATCTAATACCTTTCAGCACAAATAAGTATGCAATGAATAATACGCAGAGAAGTATTGATTACTAATTA
The DNA here is from genome assembly GCA_905160935.1 of Enchytraeus crypticus. Taxonomy (NCBI): domain Eukaryota; kingdom Metazoa; phylum Annelida; class Clitellata; order Enchytraeida; family Enchytraeidae; genus Enchytraeus; species Enchytraeus crypticus. The sequence continues at coordinate 780,230 of CAJHZI010000528.1, forward strand.
AAAACAGAAAATTAATCAAATTTCTCAAATTCTTAATCTTTTCTTATTACTGCCTTTTCCTTTTAAAGATAACTAAAATATTTAAAAAGAAAACTCATACATGACTTATATGCTATGTGTTGGTTATATTATTTGTTCGTTATGTGCATCATGTCATGTACATGCTTCTATTTAAAGTAAAATTTTAAACTTTCAATGGAGTGGTCATTCATCTTTAATTAACTTCAACATACGCTTCAATTTATTAACTATTACTTGAAATCAATTAAATACGCGAGAAAATAAAGCCAAATACATTATATAAATCTTGCAATGAGTGTAATTTCGTTTCTATTCGTCAAATAAATAGAAAAGAGTGATATAGCTTACAGTGGTGTACAGAAATGAGTGATTTAGCTTACAGTGGTGTACAGAAATGAGTGATATAGCTTACAGTGGTGTACAGAAATGAGTGATATAGCTTACAGTGGTGTACAGAAATGAGTGATATAGCTTACAGTGGTGTACAGAAATGAGTGATATAGCTTACAGTGGTGTACAGAAATGAATGATATAGCTTACAGTGGTGTACAGAAATGAGTGATATAGCTTACAGTGGTGTACAGAAATGAGTGATATAGCTTACAGTGGTGTACAGAAATGAGTGATATAGCTTACAGTGGTGTACAGAAATGAGTGATATAGCTTACAGTGGTGTACAGAAATGAGTGATATAGCTTACAGTGGTGTACAGAAATGAGTGATATAGCTTACAGTGGTGTACAGAAATGAGTGATATAGCTTACAGTGGTGTACAGAAATGAGTGATATAGCTTACAGTGGTGTACAGAAATGAGTGATATAGCTTACAGTGGTGTACAGAAATGAGTGATATAATTTAGCTCAGAGTGATGCAATAAGAACAAGATGCATAGTTGAGAGTGGTGTAATAGAAAAGCAGCATTTCCGCCTGACAAGCTTGGTTGTCACAAGATTACGGAAGACGGCTACATAAATGCAGTCGTGATGTTAAAGAAATTGACTGATTAGGAATTGATCGTCGTCCACTTGTAATGAACTACGATCACACTAGAGCTTAACTGTCACATGAGGTTAATGAAATAAAATTGAATGATTAATGGAAGAGAGTTGAAAGAAAAATTCAATTTAACGGGAACAATACAATCTTTTCATGTAGAATACGATGTTTTTGACAGAATGAAATACTAATGAATCGTTCATGCTCTTTGCAAAATATTGAATTACAACAAAGATTAACGAATGTTTAGGACATTTGAATACGATGTTTTGAAAATTAGTGCCAACTTGGTATCTATAGATATTTTTTTAAAATATGCTAAATTTATCTTCGGTAACGACTTGCAAGTTCAAGTGCAATTATAGTATAGTTGTACTATATAATTTTTTACTGGTTTGCGTGACGTCTAACACAAAGACTTTACCTAAAACGATACTGCTCTCAATTATATATATCTTTGCAGGTAGGGTTCATACAATGTAGCTGTATATTCGGATATCTACGGTAAATGATGTAGTGAATTCCTCCTGACATCGATACGATAAAGTAGATGAAAGCGCAATATAAACGAAGCTGTAGAAGTGAAATTAGATTACTGTAACAGATACCTTTCCAGCGTAGACTTGCGTATCAACAGACGTCTACAACAACTATATGCTAACAGTATATGTATGTAATAGCATAAGCTAGTTCCTAGAACATTATGAAAAGAGAGAGAGAAAGAGAGAGAGAGAGAGAGAGGGAGAGAGAAAGAGAGGGAAGAGAATAGATGTGAAGAGAAGAGAAGAGAAGAGAAGAAAAGGGAAGAGAAAGAATCAGAACTGATTCAGAGATGAAAGAAATTATTACCAATAGTTGAATTTTGGATTAACGAAAAACTAAAGGAGCCTAGGCAATCTAGGGACCATAAAAAACAGTGACTCTTTGACATACAAGTAGATCTATAGAGCAGCAACTAATAATATAATTTAAACTTTTATTATAACGCTAAACTGGTCGTTTTATTATACTGTAATCAAAAATTACCTGTGAAAATTTCCAACCCGAAAAATGTTGCGCAAGTAAAACACATCTCAGAAATTAATTTCTTCCTTGATTTACGTTATCTACTAGACAACTTTTAAAAACATTCTGCCAGACTTTAATAACTATAGGTTTCAATATTTAACTTTAATTTTGTCGAGGGTATTTGAAAATTAAAAACCTGAGCAATCGCAATCTTTGTAAATATCAGCGGGTCTGTTAATTTATTCTGTTCTCTCTCTCTCTCTCTCTCTCTCTCTTAGTGCACTGCCTACTGGCAGGTCCATGGAATATAACGCCTCAACTCTTCTCTATCTTCCGCTCTCCTCCTCATATATGAGCGGATCATACATATGAGTGGATTTTTAAATCATTTAACATTCTGCCTTTATTTGCTACCATTCTACCTTCTATGACCTCTTTTAATATACCCCCCCCCCTTAGAATGTGTCTTATCCAACTCTTCTTCCTATTTCTTGAAACATATATCAACTGTCTACCTGTGCCAACTCTCTCCAGAACTTCCTCATTTGTAACCTTTTGAATCCAGCTAATACGTTCCATTCTTCTCTAGATACACGTTTTAAATGCCTCTAGTTTCCTGAATCAGATGTCTTCCTCCCTAAATGAAGCAGATATTGTTCCATTACCTTCATAATTGTCCTATTTCTGTCTAACTTTTTCTCATATCTGCCTGTAAATGTTTTAATTAATATTCAAAAATTCGTGCTTCTTCGTCTCCTCTCTTTTAACGTAGCCTATCCTTATATCGTTTTTATTCTTCGTTTTCACTATTATTATTATTATAATTTTAACTATTTTTCTTTTATGCTTTTTCTCATTTCTATTTTGTATTTTGCATTCCACAGTATTCTTCTTTTTACAATCAGTCTTCTAGTTATTCTTTTATCATTTTGTATTATCTATAATTTTTTTCTTATTATAAATTTAATTACTTCAAATACTAGATCACCTGCCCTTAGAATTGTTCTTAGGCACTCAAAGTCAATTTCTTGATGCACTAAGCAGCCCTATTACTGCAATGGCATTTGCATGAAACAGTGCTTTATAAATGTACTTAATGACTAATATCACTTTCAAACTGCGGAATTAAATATTAATTAATTACAACAGAAAATTAAATTAATTCAGTAAATTTAATTAATTCAGTAATACATACATGTATGTATTCATACATGTGCCTCATGATACATATGCAAAGACAGCAATGAATTGGAAGCCAACTCAAGAAAAAGGAAAAGAGAAAGACCTAGAAGTACTAGGTTCAACACGATCAACAAGGATTTTAAAACTTTGAACATTTCATGGGAAGAAGCTGTTAGGGTTGTTAAAGACCAAAAAGAAAGGAGGAATGTTGCCGCCCTATGTTCTCTTCAGAACGCAAGGAACTGTTGATAATGAAAGTAATATATGTTAATTAACCTTAATTCTTATCTTAAAAATCTCCTCTCCAGTTGATGAATCCTTTATTTCTTTAGATTTTCAGACTTCCTTAAACTACTAGGTCTGCATTATTCGGCAATCACGTTCCAGGCATGCTCCGACTGAAACAATAAACGAGTACGGGAGCCGGAGAGAATTAGCATTACGAGAGAGCTCAGCAGCAGCAACAACAACAACAACACGGCTATTGTATTACACGACCAGGTCGACCTTTTATCTTCTAATGTAAACCAGCCACAATAGGTAAACGATGCGATAAATAGAAGTGGTAATAATCTCAGTTGAAGATTAATGACAGGAATGTTGTTTAACGTCAGTTTCGTCTCTCGAAAGAATACCAGCGGCGAGAAAACTAGAATTGAAATTTCAAACCTACTGATTTACAGTTGGAGACCTAAACTAATATGTTAGAAGATCAGCATAGTCACTGGAATACCAACTATTTCTGCATTGTTTTAGTCTTCATAGGTTTCCATATCATTCAACTTTGAGCTAGTTGCAGTTATGCAGTAATCTGCTCGCATTTTATATATTGCTAAATATCCGCTAATTTTCTGTTTTTGTCCGAGGCACTGAAGAACATAGCAACCGTTAACTTAAGGCGTCGCAAAAGGTGACTCAGTAGGAACAGAGGAAGTCAACGGGAATCCACAGTAGAAACCAATTTTTTTCCAACTATGCATATATCTTATATCCTTGGATCTGCCATTTGGCAGAACATCTAATAGAGAATCCTTTAATATCGTATATGTTTACTATTTTGGAAAATATTTTCATAAGTTCAAGATCGGGATCAATTTCAAATCCATCTTTACAACTTGATGCAGCAGCTCATTTTACTCAGCATCATTTAAATCAGGCTAAGGGGCTCGATTTTCAACTTCTGTTTTATCACTTTAATTTTAAAAATTTCAAAATGAAATGAGAAATATGGAGATAAGGTATATATATATATATATATATATATATATATATATATATATATATATATACATGTATATATATATAAGGAGAGAGAGAGAGAGAGGGAGAGAGACAGAGAGAAAGAGAGAGCGAGAGAGAGAGAGAGCGAAAGAGTGAATTGGATGAATAGAGAAATGAGAAACTTGAAGAGGAAAGATAGAGAGATAGAGAGAAAGATAGAGAGAGAGAGAGAAAGAGAGAGAGTGAGAGTGAGAGAGAGCAGAGGTTTTTTTTAGGTGGAATTGAAGACATATAGGAAGAGACATGTCATCTGTTAAGCAGGTGGGTTAGTATAATCCATTACACGGCAGTCCTTCACAACTTTCTCTTTGTAATTCTATTAGCTCATCCTGTCAGAATGTTACCCGGATTATGCAGTTAAGATAAGAAAGAGCTTATCTTCAAAATAAAGAAATCTTTTCGCAAGTGCCAATTCATTAGTATCAATTATGATATCTCAGATTGTCTTATTGTTTAATTCTTTGACAAACTCGTCTTGATATTCTCGGTGCTTTTTGAAAATGGATATCATAATTCTACTAGCTCGGGACTTTTACTGGTTTGATTTTTTATACAGCTCATAGTGCAAATGTAGCAACTCCGAGGTAATTGGAAAATTCCATTTTGTACAATATAGCCTACACGTAGCTTTAGCATCTTTTCTATTGTCATTGCAACTCTGGACTTATACTGTATGTTGCATGACTTTGATTTAAATTTTTCTGCATTTGTTGAAAATTTACTAAAACTAAGCTTTTAATTGAGACAAAGAATTGCTGATGATAATATTTCGTATTCTTTTGTGCAATGAGCAATTTATAGTGATTCTCACGGGGTTATACAATCGTTCTGGTGTTTTTTTAAAAATGGCAAAATTTAAACAATTAAAAAATTGCTTTTTTCTTTGAACAGAAGTTTTTGCTTATCGGCGTGGATTGGCTCTCAATATTGTCAGTGACGACAGTCGTACTCAACTTGTTGTTGTTGTTAGTGTTATAGAATCTTATTCATATTTTAACACTGGCCTGATTTACTGAGTTAAAATGGCATAAGTGAAAGAGCTTCCAGAATGATGCAAAGAGATGGATGGTAAAGAAATCCCTAAGTAATAAAAGGTCTGAATAGCTGTTACGTCGTCAGTCTTATTGGATGTAATCTATTATACAGTATATTTATTCACACACACAAACACACACACATATACATACATATATATATATATATATATATATATATATATATATGTGTGTGTGTGTATATATACATGTATATACACGTATATATATATACTACGTATATATATATATATATATATATATATATATATATATATATACTACGTAGTATATATATATATATACGTGTAGTATATATATATATATATATACTACACGTATATATATATATATATACTACGTATATATATATATATATATATACGTGTTTAAAGTGTAGGCCTACATACCCTGCAAAAACGCGGTTACTTGAAAGCAAACAGAGATATACTTGTGTGGGAGCAATATTCTCAGTAGTTTGTCAATACATCTCAATTATGATTTGCCTATTTGGATTATTGAATCTTTCCAAGTAATCAAAATCATGAGTATTTAATAAGTCTACAATAAACTAAGAGTAAATCTAGTCGAGCAGTTTCGAAACAGCTTTTGCTGTGTGCCCAATACTGATCAGAGCTGCTCCTTTCAGTGCGGTACCCTATTTTATACTTTAGGCTTTATCTTTTTAAGAGCACTGGGTTGTTTACTAAGATAAGTTTTTAGTATGCCCTTAACAAATATATATATTATTTGGCTTATTTCGAAATTAGAGTGTATAGGAATCTTGATCAATGCAAGCTTCTTCAATTTCACCTTAAAGTTGGCTCTTCGTTGCCTCTAGTATGTAAATGAGTGTATAATGATGATGACGTCCCTGATATAATCTTTCTATGAAAAAACAGATGTTAAACCTTTATTTTTGATATTATAAAGCTGATAAAGCTAAAGTTAAAGTCAGTGTCCTCACTCGAAAGCGATGTCAGTGACGGGCGAGCCCAGGATAAGAAAAGTTATGACTGGTTAACGTTAGGCCCTAAATTTCTAAGTTGACTTCAGGATGCCTTTGTCTTCTTATTTATGTTAAAGGCTAGGAAGGATTCCATGATCCTGTCGGTCTCTGCCAGCGGATAACTCTTGTGAGAAACGATGGCGGCTTCAGGTTTCTTTGACCGAACGCTCTGGCAAATCTTCCACAAATGAATGTGATTCATCAGCTGAAATAATTCACAGCTGACTGTGAATGTCTGCCGCTGGTTGGAGCAATTACCGCCATGAATGAGAGCTTCTAATCGATCACCTACAACTGTCCAGCGGCTCCACCTGGTGGAGAAAATAGTTGTTATAAGAGAGTTCACCCGCTGTTTACGATACGATTATGTCAACACTTTGCACTATTAGCTTCTTTAGAGTCGTGGAGAATAAACTGGATGGTTCTCGTATTGTGTCTGAAAACTAAGAATAGATCACACCGTTAACTGAAGAGGACAGTATGTAAGAAATGGTGAAGGCAACGGGAAAGTACCATAGAATGCATAGTACTCATATGCTATTGTATAATAGGCTAGAAAAGATATGGATAATGTATAGACTTTTGTGAAGGTATTAACTTGATGATTTATGTAGTGCTCTTTGTGGAGCTTGCAATTGCACTATGGGTGAGAGAGTATGAATATGTACTTTGGACCTGCCACTTGGAACAATGGAGAGAGAAGTCCTTATATCATATGAACCCTTATGTTGTACTATTTTCAAAGATCCTTCTGTGGAATGTTTGAGTGATAGATTCCTGCTTGTTCGAGGGTGGAATAATTTCCGTATTAATAAGTCTTAATTCAGACTCAACTAAAAATTTCCCTAGCCATTCAGAGCGCTTTAAATTCATTCTATGTTAGATAGATGTAAGCGAATTTTTAGCCGAACTGTGTGAGAGGAATATCAAGTGGCTGAACGTTGCGAGTTCAATTTTTGTTTTCGTCTCTGTTATCGCAAAGATGCAGCAATAGCTTTGCGAAATTACTCGATTGCTTTCTTTAAACATTTTTTTATTTGAAAGTGAAACTATCAAATATGATCTCCTTTCACATCACTCCAAAAAAGTAAGTACTAACATTTCACGTTATTTTGAAAATATATCTAACTCTGTCGTATTTTATGATATTCTTCGTGTAAGAACGCTGTAAACGCTCTCTCTGTAAAACGCTTTAAAAGCTATTTAGATTGTGCAATTAAATTTGATTTTAGACAGAAACAAGCTTCTCGTTTTAATGTTTGCTATATAATTTCTGCATAATAGTGAGTGTAAATAGTGTTGGAACCCGTTCTGATAAAGTATCGCATATTTTAAATATAGATTAGGCCTAATTTTTAAGCATCATCCCTTTCTATTTAAACCCGTCAACCAAAACCTGGAGCTACTAGGGCGCTTGCTGTGAGATTTGAATTTGCTGGACAGCATGAAAATCTTAGTAATAAAACTTGTCGGATGTTCAGCTGAAGAAATTCCAGTGATTAATTCTGACATCTGCTGCCAAATATTATCCAACTGTAATGCCTTCTTTAAAATTAATTTCTTATCTTATGGGCTGGTGAGCTGGTGGCTTGTTGTCAATTCGTTCGACAACGGATCAGTAGGAGCAGAGTCAAATCCAGTGCTCTCACCGTCACCGACATGCTGTTAAACCAGGAAACTGACGTTAAACTTGACTTTAGTTTTCAGATTTAACCTGGAATTGTACGTACTTAGTCTATGTAAACTTCCGATAAGAAAGTCAGGCGTTAAGCAACATTACTCAACAATTATGCTTTTGTGACAGGCTGATAAGTTTTAACTGTGTATTTTACTTATTTCTAGAAATTCATGTAATTCAGACTTTCCGTAGCAATCTTTCTGCGCTTCCTACATTCAACTAATACGTGCTGCAAACAAGGAGAATGGGTCAAACCGGTGCAATCGCAAATGGATGTAGAATATAAGAAAATGGAAAGAAACCTTGCGGCGAAAGAGGAGTACGTGTAATGGTTAGGAAAACACACGGTAATATAATAGAAGAGCGTCACGTGCAATAGGTGTGCTGAGGATTTTATATTTGCCGGAATAATCCAAGCTGCTAAATTACGGGATTTCTAAAGATGAGTTGGCTACAGAATTGCTGTAATAACTAATAAATACTAAAGCTGACTTAGCTAAAGAACAATTGTAAAACAATTACTAATTTCTCGAATTCAATTCTTCCTTACGATTCATTCTCATTAATTTGAATATTGTTTTACACATCCACCTGTTTGATTGGTTTAGGCCGAGCATTAAAGCAACAGTTTGCAACGTTATCTACTCTAATATTGTTGCTGTATACAAGTGGATAAGGTAAGCATGTGTGAGTCGTTGTTAACGAATGAAGTAATGCGTTACAAACTCTGAAAACAGCGTTGTAGCAGCACAACCATCAGCTTCAATAATATGGAGACTTCAAGACAACACCGAGCACTCTAAATTCAAACCAATCTGTAGAGTTGATTTTAAGGGCCCAATAAAAGTTGTGAATTAGTATATACGCAAAATAACATCAATAATAAAATTCCCTACTATTATGCTCTGCAAAACATGGCGGGGAATTAACAGCCATTCATCTGCACTAAAATCTTCTGCTAAAGTAATGTCTAACTATCTCGCTATAGAAAAAACAATGAAGTCATATCCCTATTCATATATTAATCTAGTACGCCTGGGTGTATCGCTTCAGTTTCATTTAATTTCATTTCTCTCGATCGAAAGCTATTAAGAAATTGAGAACGCTAAGCTTAAAAACAATTCTAATATTTATATATATATATAAAAGCATACATAATATACATATACTCATACTCAAATCTGCTTTCTCGCTCCATAAGAGCACTCCTCAGATCAACATGTTAATCCCTTCACAAAATCTATGCCTTCTCCATACCTTATGTAGCCTATAGCTTGGGAAAAATATGGCTTCTGAGGTGGTTTCCCGTTGCCTTCCTCAGTATGAATCTGTACCTTGAACCTGCCACTTGGCAGTGCACTGAAGATATATATATATATATATATATATATATATATATACATATATATATGTATATATATATGTATATATATACATATATATATGTATATATATATATATATATATATATATACTAGCATCATCATCATCATCATTATATATTCTCTTGAATCCCAGTATAACTATGGTATGAATATACTTTTCCATTCGTTTTAGAATAATTTTGTAGCATATTCTGGAGCCAAGGCGCTCAGCAACAGAATTCCAGTTTTAGTTGGAATATATATATACATATATATATATATATATATATATATATATATATATATATAACATACAGTATATAATATTATGTATACCAGTCGGATCTTTGGGTAGTTCATGTATCTTCGTAATATGGAACAAGGCGAAACAAACGTTAAACTCAAAATAGTGTAGTGGTTCTAACGTTTACTATTACTTTTAAAATAATTTTATTGAAAGTTGGTGATTGAAGTGTCAACTCTAAACCCTCTCCACTCGTGTATCCCTTCCTCTATCAGCTAAATGAAGTCCTTTGAGTCCTGATGGACAGCTACAAGACAGCTCATCCAGAAAACAGGACTACTGCATTACAGACACTTGAACTACACGACAGCCTCATTCAAAAGAAATCACTCGAAGATCTTAGGAGAGTCTAAATTGGCGTTACCCTCGTGGCGGCATTCAAGCGTAGATTGGGAAATATAATTGCAAATGAGGCGTAGAAACTGCATAGGCAGCTGCATTGGTTGTCGACCGAAGCATGCCTCGAGATGTTAAAGTTTTTATTTTATGACATAAACGTATTGGTATTCAGCCATTTGCATTCATTGTACTGTGGTCGAGAAAACTTTTGGTCTGATATGATAGTGTGACTAGTCCACTGTCTTTGGTGCATCTGTTTATGTCGATTTAAAAAGATAATTCAATGACTTCATTTAGATTAACTGAATTCACATAGATTCACTGAATTCATATAGATTCACGGAATTTATTTAGATTGAATAAATTCACATAGAAGATTAACTGAATTCATATAGATTCACTTAATTCATAGAAATTAATTGAATTCAAATAGATTGACTGAATTCATAAAGATTAATTGAATTCATAAAGATTAATTGAATTCATAAAGATTAATTGAATTCATATAGATTGACTGAATTCCTATAGATTAACTTCATTTATGTAGATTCACTGAACTCCAGAAGCCCATTTGTATTTCTTTCATTCCTCACAGTCCTTGATCACGTATAGCGGACCACTTATGTCATTTGCATCTCTTCTCGGGTCATCCATTTTCCTGTCATCTCTGCGCTCTGTCATTCCGCTAATGATGCCCAGTTAACGTCAAGCTATGACGTAAACAACTGCCTCCTATAATTTCATGAGAGTTAAAATGACCGTTGAGGAAACGTAGACAACGCTAACGAGAAAGAGGAGAATTGATAGGCAACAAAAACGACAATACGATTAGAGTGCTACTGTTGTCCATGACAACATCGAGCACTAAAGGCGAGCTCAAGTTAGCAATTGTAAGGATAGCTCTGATAAGTTGGCAGCAGAGTGGCTAGATATGCAAGAGGTCTCGTGTACGAATCACAGAAGAATATTCTCTGATGACGTCATTATTGTACTGAAACAGAAAACAAAACTATCGGTATTTCTTTAGATGTGGCAGTCCTGATTTGATCCTGCTTTTTGGACTGGTTTTCCGGACTTTGGATGTTGCATCGTTGCTGGACCACTTTGGTGTATGTTCGTCGAATTGGATTTGGTTCAATAGTGCCAGATTTTGTCATTGACGCCAGTGGTAATCTAATTTTTGTTATAGTGTTGTTTTAGACAAATTCAACATCTAGCATAAGACAAAGCTTGAATTTGCAATTCCATATTAATTGGATAATTATATTATTTTTCAATTTGGTCATTCGTAGACCGAGTCGGAAAAGAGCTATAGCCCTAATTATGTGATCTATATATTATATTCTAATAAAATACATTTTGCTTGCTCTTTCAGTAAATTACCTCAATGTGGAAATGGTATTTTCAAGTAAATCCCATTTTTAAAATTGCGTAGAATTTCATAAACCAGGTATTTACTCTACAGAATGAACAACAAGCTATGTGCACAACTAGTTCGGATAGTTCTTACGATAGCTATAAATCTGAATTTATTTTAAGTTTAGAAAATATATCAGAGTCGATTTAATCTATTTTATTACTTTTTATATTAAATACTCATTATGCGCATAAGAAGCTTTCTTCCGATAGTTACAAAGCACAATTCACACTGATTGTAACTTCACATTTTATCTGATAAACCATTTCAAGCAAATCCAAAATGTTTGAACAAAAGACCTATTCTGAATGTAATTTAAGAAATAAATATCTCTACGAAGGAAATTTATTCTCCAGCCTGAGACTGAAAAATTCTTTGCCGTTTTTCGCAACTAATCCTATTTTCCAGTTCCACATGGACCCTCGAGAAAAGCGTCCGCAGGTCTTGGTCGTGGTCGTGATAATAATAAACTACTCCTGTTGGACAAATAAATGACTCGTCGTAGAGCCCGGGGGAATTAAATAATTAGCGATATTGCTCAGGATATGCCTAAGCGATTTGACGAAAACGAAAGTTTTGCTTAAACTCAACTTGTATATTAATTTCGGAATTAAACGAATTGTTGGTAAATAATAGTTATAGAAAAATGCGCGTACTAATTAAAATTTAAAAAAATTGTTAAAGATTTGTAGTTTATTTCAAATGTATGTTATTCAATTAAAAGCTTAGAAATTTCTTATCATAATTTCTAATCATAGACAGATTATTTACAACTGATAATGATTTAATCAGTGCTAGGTTTGAAGCTTTACAAAGTATGCTACTCTCTGGAAATTATCGGATTTCGCTTGAGAAAATAAATGTTAACAATGTTGAGGGCGGGTAGGGCCAATATGTCGTACAGATAAGGCAATTAAAACTGTTACATGAAATTCTTAAAACAAACTATTGGACTATATGACGAAACCATTCACGAAGATTTTTGAATAACTAGCAATTAGACGAAACTATTAAAATAGACTGCTGAACCGTTAAAAAACAAAACTATAAAATCAACAAGTAGGTAACATCAAAGTAGGACATTGTCTCGATGTCGGTTATTGAGAAATAATTATAATTCACTAAACTCTGTAAAAAAAGAAGTTGCTTATCTGCCAGACTACAGGCGATATAACTGTAAAGATATTTTTCTATTCTTTCTTTTCGTACTTTAAAAATTTGAGGAATGACATTCGCCACAAATCCCTTAATCCACCCGGTAAATCCCGCTCTTTGATACAGCACGGGGTGAATGGGCCAGGCAATAGTTGTCGAGTCCTTGTTCCAGAGAGCTCCGGTCTCCAGGTAATAGTCGATCAATGTCCGGATCTGATATCAAACACTGTTCCGGTATTCCCGCCTGTCCTTCTCCGTTCTTCCGAGAAATCCTATAGGCTGTGCCGCTGAGGTCCGGCCATATTTTAGGCTGAGTAAACGAGGCAACTGAGAAAAACATTCTAAATATTGTTACAAATTGCTTTATATATTTTTTCCCAAGCATTAAAAATACTCGCTGATTTTGCTGATTTGGATTTTATACATGCATGAATATGGATGTGAAACATGGACCTTAAGGAAGGAAGATATTAGGAAACTGGAGGCATTGGAAATGTGGATTTGGAGAAGAATGGAGAGGATTAGCTTGGACTCAAAAGGTTGCAAATGAGGAAGTCCTGGAGAGAGTTGGCACTGATAGACAGTTGATAAATGTATTAAGAAATAGGAAGAAGAGATGGATAGGACACATTCTAAGGGGGGAAGGTCTATTAAAAGAGGTCATAGAAGGTAGAATGGAAGGAAAAGAGGCAGGGGCAGGCCGAGATTAGGTATGTTAGATGATTTAAAGACCCACTCATATGTGGAAATGAAGAGGAAGGCGGAAGACAGAGAAGAGTGGAGGCGTTATTTACCATGGACCTGCCAGTAGGCAGTGCACTAAGAGAGAGACATGCATGAATATATATATATATATATATACATGTATATTATATATATATATATATACTTTTACATGTACAGTATACACATGTATATATATATATAAATATATAAATATACAGCTTATATATAATGGAATATAATTATATACAATGTTATACATATATACAATGTCCATGTATATATACATGTAGGTCTATATACTGTATACATATATGTTTTCAACAAGCTTTTAAAGCTAAAATGCTGTCTTAAGTACTTATAGAGACAAGCAGAGTAGATCTGATCTGTAAGCTAGAGGTAGTCGATTAGATCCTGATCTTATTTGGTCATCGAGAATAATTTCTAATATTTTGCTACTAGTTGCATTTTCGTCCATTGATCACCCACATGAAGTACTCGCTGATTTGCCATCTTTACGCAACACAAATTAGCCGCTGTAGCAGTTATATTATTTTAGCAGGATAGCTCCGATAACACACCCGTGCCAGAGTTTCCTATTGTGACTATTTATCAACTGATCTTTCGCAAACTGAAATAATAAATTTATCAGTTTTTATTTTGAATGACTCTCATTGTTGTGTCCAAAATTTAGCGGTTATAATCTCATACATTTTACATTCAACTGTGATATCTTTAATACAGGATTAGGTTATGGGACATCCGGTCTATTTGTGATCCGGCCAATCCTGGGCTGATCCTAACTTCTCTCTTTCTCCAGGATCAGGCTGTCCCGGATAATCTCCTCTCAGTTGAACTTCGCCCCCAAAGTGTAAATTTTACACCAAGAAAAGATTCAGCTTAAAATAGGATTTTGAAGAGACGAAATCATGGCAAAGATCTTAATTTATTAGACATCGACTGGACAAATTGTTAGTTCATGATATTAACATTTACAAAGGTTCACGTTGAATGTAATTTTTCTATCTTATATATCTAAAATTTAATAGTATGTAAAGCAAACTTTTAATTGTAATTTGTTGTTCTTAATTCTAAAGCCTTTAAGTTCTATAATAAAATGGAGAAGTCCTTTATCTAAGTCCTACTTCCAACTTCCTCAAATATATAAAGAAGAACAACAGTCTATTTGAATAGCTATCATATATCTCAATATCGTTTTCTCTATTTTCAGAAAATATTACTGAAGGAAAAAAATAGCTTATTAGTTGTAATATAGCTAGTCATATGGTTCACTTTCCATGCTATAAGCTATTAAAAGAAACTCTATATCAGGTTCTTGACATCAGGCAAATGTCATTGACTAGTGAAGTGGAGCGAGATTCGATTCAAGAGTCACGCAGATCCCATAAATTCTGTACAGATCGTAAGGCTCTATCGGATCGTATGGAAGTCGGTAAGATACTCGACCACGGATCAATATTTGCGGGGTTCAAATCATGGGTTCGCCCGTCACTGACATCGCGTTCGAGTGAGGAAACTGACGTTAACCTTAGCTTTTTTATCTGTCATCAGATTTTACAATATAGACTAGCAGTATATCTACTGTATACAACAATATAAACATTAGATTTCCAGTGTTGTGTCCGGAACACTGACGAGTAGACCTACCTACTGAAGAATAGACCTACAGTAGACTGCACTTGTCGAACTAGGCGACTAAGAAAGAAATGAGGAAAGCATCTGGAATCCACCCTTAAGCCACATTATTCCTAAGATATAGGTTATAGGTTACGTTTAAGGTGTAAATAGGGTATAGCCTTTTGTGAAGGGATTAATTCGTGGATCAATGGAGTGCTCTTTATGTAGCGTGAACAGCAGCATGTGTGTAAGGATACTTACCTTGGATCTTCCATTAGGCAGAACACAACACTATAGGCAGAGACTTGCAGAAAATTAATTAATAGATTTCCAATTTTCCAATGACCATATAGATGCTACAGTAACTTTTAACAAATAGTAATGATAATATTATCCCTATATTTCTAATATATATGTATAATAATTTCAGTTAGTGTACAATTTGAACATAAAAATAAATTCGGAGTTTTCAAGATCTCCAAGAATCTTAAAAGCACTATAACAGAACAGTAAAATGATTTTAAGCAACTTAAAATGTAATGTTAACGGTAAAATAAGAGAACGCATATTAATATAGTGAATTGTCAAATGATTATGTTTTATTGAATAAACTTCTAAATGAGTGAAACACTAATTTCATATTGAATCTAATTGTTTAATATAAAATGAAATTATCTCATTTATTTTACTTCCATGCTGAGTAAGGTAAATGTGTATACGGATTTTAGTAGTTATAGAAACGGAAGTGATTTAGAGCGTCATTAGACTTTTAACATCACTTTGAGTAAATTAAGTGCACTTAACTTGTTATATGCGAAATAAGCTAATGGCCACTAGAAATTCCTTTTTAAGCTGTTTACCTTTTTTATAGTTTCTGGTTATTGTCTATGTTTTACTCTTTCATAATTGAAATCTCTCGAAAAAAAGTAGTGGTTTCCCAGCTGGATGTTATAATAGGCCTACATCACCACAAATCACAGCAATTTGTGTCACGAGTAAAAATAAAATAACACTATACTTTTTATCCTCTCAATCAAACGTATAGTGATGTCAAAGCTGGATGTTTGAGATTATGTTCAAGTTGGAATATCTAAAGAAAAAGTAGCAATGAAAGATTTATCGAATGATTGATGGAAGGGGAGATATAGAGAGAGATTTGTGGGACCCATGGAAGATGGACTCAAGGAACTACTCGACAGCTGTTTGCTTTCAGATGTGATTATCCAACAGTCAAATGTTTCTACACTGTTTATCCGCTCTACTACTCTTTCATAGCTTCTTCGACAGTAGGCTAACAGCAAACCTCTCAGTATTCTGTACTCGCTTTCATTATTTTTGGCACAGAAATAATTGTCTAAGTGAAAGCAACATATTTTTGCCTTCTGAGGATATTCTTAAAATTTGTAATTTCAGACTGACTACGTCTTGCAGATTTTGAAATGGGCCTAAATAATGTGATGTCTCTTTTAAGATTATTTTCAAGTTTGTTTGTAAATGCATTTTAAAGTGTGATATAAAGTTTTACAGATTCTATCTTTTAAAAATAACATTATATTGTAACATCTGTAGAATATATTGTGGAATCTATCATATACTTAGAGACATATATTCACCGATATGAGAAATTTTCCAAATAGATATATAAGAGGATAGCATTGGTTATAAGGAAGCTTACAATAAATGTCAGAGATATTTAGAAGTATTCAATTAATTATCAATAGATACAATAAAGACTGTTTCAATGTCATATGCAATAAATATGGACATATATGGTAATTAATGTTGGACCATTTCTTCTGCCAAGGAAAATAAATTAGAGGCGGCAGAGATGGTGTTATGTACGATAATGTCATACATATCATAAATAAATCACGTAACCAATTTCATTTTTTTTACAAAGAATGTCAGCTGGTCGTAATTTCCTGAACAGAATATGGCTCTAGCAAATAAAGTTTTCAGACATATTATGATGAGCAAGATTTTGAAAATACAACAGTGAAAGGAAAATGGACGGCAAAAGAAGCAATTATGGTTGGCAGAGGATGACGTTCATTAAGAGTCTGAACAAATGGATGCAGATAACGGAAACAGAAATGATTAGATCAAAAAAGGACTAATGAAGAAACATGACCATGATCGCCTAGGCTTGGAACAGACAAGACACTTAAATAAGATTGTTATTTTTAAAGTAGTCTCAAACTATAATAACATTTAGCAACTCTTGTAGATAACATTAAGCGGATATTTATCTCTAAAATTTAGTCGACAAAGAGCAAAGTCTATTTGGTTTATGATTTATTTAAAGCATATTCCCTAAAGTGTTGTACTGTTTGAGATAACCTTGCTGTTATCTACTAGATTTACTCCAGTAAATATTTGTTTTTTATTTACCTTCTGCGTTTGAGTTCATTTCTTAGGAACTGCTAGTTTTGTGCAAATCACGTTCTACTAATTTATTACTTGTGTAACATAAGGAAATCTAAAAATCGCTAAAATTTCGTCAAAAGTAAGTTATATTTATCAGTGGTATCAGAGGCAAGCAGTATAATGTATAGAGACTGCAATGTATAGCGCAACTGCTCAGGTACGCCAGTGTACTTAATTGGATCCTGTAATCTAATGCTATCTGTGCTCACGCCAGAAAATCGCTAACACTTTCATGAAATAAATGCCACAGTATTTTGAATCTATTAAATTAAAAAATTACTTTAAACATATCGGATCAATTTCAAAGTGAATAGGAATTTGAAGATCGCATGTCTCCCCTGGGATATCTAAATTAAATAGAGTCTAAGATCTCTCTCTCTCTTTCTCTCTCTCCTAGTACACTGCTTACTGGCAGGTCCATTGCATATAACCCCTCCACTCTTCTCTGTCTTCCGCCTTCCTCTTCATTTCCACATATGAGTGGATCTTTAAAACATCTAACATTCTTAATCTCGGTCTTCCTCTGCTTATCTTTCCTTCCATTCTGCCTTCTATGACCTCATTTCGTCAACTTTCCCCTTAGAATGTGTTCTATCCAACTGTTCCTCCTGTTTCTTAATACATTTATCAACTGTCTATCTGTCACTTGTCCGTCTATGGTACCAAATAAAATTATGAAAGTTAAAATTCTACCAAACGTCGCATGGAACGATGGTCAATCATCAAGTCTCCAAATACTGTCAACTTTCTCCCTCTTATTCGTTGTAAAGAAAGCTAAATATCCATGAAGAATTGCATAACTCGAGCAAGCTGAATTCTAAATTTCATCTGTATTAGAATTAATTTGTCAACTTCAGTATCTATTCACTCAATCAACTCGTACCAGAAGGGTCCTATGAATATTTCATGTTTCCCACGAGTTGCAGCTCAACACCAATTCTCATTCAATTCCACGGGTCTCATATGGAACCATTACAACATTGCTACGACTTGACAAGAATAGCCTTAGATGTCAGGCCGTTAAGAGTATTTAGGGGACCGAATAAGGATGTTACCTTACGACGGATCATGGCATCTATTCGAAAGTGTACCGGAATCTATCTAAAAGCTCCGAAGTCTATCCAAACATTGTCAACAATAACTGTTTATGAATTCATTGATTAACAGTGTTTAATCATTCAATGGAAGTACTCTATCGCTGATTACAATGCTAATAACTGTCTAAATTAGTTCTCGTTTCTTTACTCATGATATGAGCCACCCATTGCAGTATACCTTCCTAGAAGCCCGAAAATTTCATATTTAATAGAATATTTTCGAATTTATATTGTTTAATTTCAGAAATTACAATTTGTAAAAATTTAAATTATGACAACTTTAATTGAATTTTGCAAAGTAAAATGTTGCCACAATCTTGATTTACCTTTCGCCAATTGTTTTTGTTCGTATCAATCAATCAATAAGGATTTAACATCCGGTTCCTCGCCATAAGACTATGGCAGGGACATATAGTCTCTAACAGGACGCTCTTCAGACATCCCTATACTCAAGCATATAAAACACCCCGTGGCACAGAACTGTTATATTGCTCGAACTCTATGGGGCGTTCAGACGAGGATCGGTTATATAATCAAGTCATAATACACCCAGTGGTCCCGTCAAATGTTGTTATTCCCTGGCGACCGTCAACCAATATTAAAAACCTCCGTGTAGATTGCGAAAAACTGTCTCCAGCATAAAAGATTCTGCCCGACGGAGAAATATATTGCATAGCAACTCACCAAGCTCCTCCTTCTAAAGCAAAATGTAACCCTATAACCAATGATTTAGTTTAATTTATATTTTAGCTGGTTATAGAGTTTTAGGAAAATAGAGTAGGAGAAATAGGGTAGGAGAAATATGCCAAATAATTTTGAATCTCTTTATGCAGGCTAAAGAACCTTTCAGATCTACACACAAATCCCAGTTTCACTTAGATTTTTCATATTATAACACTGATGAGTGATTGCATGATTAGAATCGAACCCCCCTATAATACAACAACTTAAATATTAAACCATCGCTTTATGTCACACCATTAATACACTCAAAATACATGAAAATACAACTTCTCAAAATACAATAAACCATAGCTTTGAGTTACTAATTTATAACACTCAAAATGCATGAAAAAAGTAAACATTCATTATAGTGAAATGATCAACTATGTTGATATCTATCACTCTGGATGCCGCATGTTTAAACCGTTAGGCAATGTACTGTAGAACATTTTCCTTGTAACCAGTCCAGTGAATGTCCGAGATTTAGCTCTCAGATCAGCGCAAAAAATGAAATAATAATAATGATACTACATGAAGAAAAAGCACGATAAATGCATGTACACTGAAAAGCCTAGAAAATCTAGGTAAAGAATTATTATTTAGAAAATACGATCTAATACGGCTCTAATTTTAATACAAAAATTATGTGCCTGTCCATACAGGTTATCCTGTCATCCTATTACATTCAAGTTGAAATAAAATAAGTGAAATTGAGAGCGACTCGTTCATAGTCAATTGTTCAATTACGTGTTTATTATAAACTCATCTGGAAATGATGCTCGATGTATCTGTGGATGATCCGCACTGATCCGGACAGCTTGTCAAACGAGTGATCCCGAGTCGTATTGGATGGATATGAGGATTAACTCCATACGAGTGAGAAAAACAGTATCAATCTCATGCAACTAGTGTCAACGTTAAAAATTAGATATAGAGAAAAGATTTAGATAGAGATAGATATGTTGATAAAGGTAGAGATAGAGACAGAGATAGCATAAGATCTGTAGAGAGAGATACACATAGGGATAGAGATAGAAACCTAGATAGAAGTAGCGTGAGATAGAGATAGAGGCAGAGATATAAATAGAAATAGAAAGAAGATGGAAAACGGGAATGGGAACTTTCATGTCCATAACAGGAAATGATAATTGAAATTATGCAGTAAGTGGATATACAATGGCCTATCATTAGCATATACCAATACATGGACATGTAAGTAGCAACATCTACATGTAAGTTAAAGATGACGAATATAAAATGCCTGAGGTACGCTATTAAGATTAGATCATCACATGGCTTCAAGCCTCTCTCTCTCTCTCTCTCTCTCTCTCTCTCTCATTGTACTGCCTATTGACAGTTCTAAGTCACAAAATTTCTGATAACATTTCTATCTTCTGCTTTACGTTTCAAATCCGAATATAAAATCAATCATCTAGTATCCCAAATTCTCGATTTCACCCAGCTCTCTTTCACTCTGTTCTTTCTATTGTTTTCTCTTCTAGTAAACCACCCTCTCTAAGAACATAACCTATCCAGCTCTTATTTACTTATCTTATCATTCATCAGTTGCCGATCGTACCATCTGTTACACACGCTTGTAACTTTCGATAATAAATAAATTAATAAATCTGAATAAAACAATAAAATAATAATAGTAAAAAAATTAATAAAAAGAATAAAAAATAAAAAAGAATTATATATAAAAGTGATAATTATATAATCAGTAGCTATAGCAGCGTCTACTTGAGTCCGAAATACAGAAAAATTCTATTACATTACCAATTTGTCCAATTGCAGTAAAACCGTTCACTCTAAGTCGAAAAGTTTAAAAGTTATACTATTGGGTCAGACGTCTTAATTGATTGATTAATTGATTACAGACTTAGGCCTATATATCTGATAAGATATCCCTTAAAATGAAGATTACATACTAGAGGATCCTGTTAAGAGAGGGCTTTGTGGAAGATAATCGGTTAAGTTCCCACTGCTGAGCAGTTGATTTAGGCTTCAAATCCAGTGATCTTTCAATCACTGGCATGCTTTCAGAAAACTGACGCTAAACTCAACTTTAGCATTCATACAGTGGTGATGTAAATGAAAAATTCTCTCCGGATTTTGAGAACCACTAGGGAACGTTTTTTATGGTTGATGAAGTGGCGGGGACGTTGGGAAGTTTTTGACGAGTTGACGCTTAGATGACTGACGTGAGGTCAAAAGAGCTGAACGATATCGAGAATGTGTACCCGAGCAATGCATTCTAGACTACAGAGGCACCAGCCTCTCTCATATCACGCCATTTCCGTCTTTCTTCATTGCCTATTTCCTTAATATTTTTTATTCAAACAAATATTAAAGAAATATTCATTAATATTTTTTAATGAATAAAATATTATTCATTTATATTATTACAATATTTTATTATTATTATTATTATAAAGATTATTTTTACTTATTTATTATTATTATTTTATTATAATAATAAAATTATTATTAACATTTATATATTTTTTATTATTACTATTATTACTATTTTATTTTTATTTTTATTTATAATTTTTTAAATTATTTTTCATTACAATGTTTTCTAGTTTTATTTTAATTTCACGTTAGATTGGATATATTCCAATAGATACTCTCGAGTACACATGTACACGTTTATGTGTTTAACTCATCGCTTTGTGCATACCTATGTAATTATCACACGAAATTGATTCAGCATTTTTTATCGTACTATTGGCATAAAATAATTTTTGTTCTCTCCTAAATCAAATAACTGAAGTCAAATTCCGTTATATCAGCATAAATCGGAAGCTCTCCTCTTGTTTCAATAAAGTTAGCTGGTGACGGATTATAAGAATAATCAATAAGCAATCAATCAATAATCAATATGTACATTTATGAAGCGCAGCTCTACGCTAAATATCACAGTAATAATACCCAAATTAAACACACGTACCATATACATGAAACACCCGTGAAACGTGCATAAAACA
This sequence comes from Enchytraeus crypticus, assembly GCA_905160935.1. Taxonomy (NCBI): domain Eukaryota; kingdom Metazoa; phylum Annelida; class Clitellata; order Enchytraeida; family Enchytraeidae; genus Enchytraeus; species Enchytraeus crypticus. The sequence goes on from CAJHZI010000528.1 coordinate 802,620, forward strand.
CATGTGATACGTTCTTGAAACACACGTGACACGTGCACGAAACACACACATGAAGCATAAGTGACACATGGGTTAAGTTTGTGCTTTATTTTAACACATTTGTAGCTACCGTTTCACTGCAGTACACAGTTCAGTCGCCTCTTACGAAGGCATAAAGTTATTTGATATTAGCATACGAATAGCCAGCTAGGATTAAGCAGACGACTTTCTATATTAACATTTATGCTGGCGTCGCTCCAACTAATTAACTTAAGTTACCAAAAATACCACGTGTTCCGCGATGGCCTTTAAATAAAATTGATGAACTAATTTCAATAGTTTCTCAGACGTATTATATAAAAAGCAAATATTAACGTCAGTTTCCTCACTCGAAAGCGATGTCAGCGACGGGTGAGCCCAGGATCTGAACCCCGCACATACCGATCCGCGGTCGAATAACATACCGATATCGCCACTGGCTCCAACCAATGGCTATATCGGTGAACTATATTGGCGATATAGTGAACTAAACCTCATTTATATATACCTGCAATTTCGAAGTATAAACATAAAAAATAGAATTTTGCATAATACAATGATTTATTATCAAATGATTATTTATTCATATTAAAACAATACAAAAAATCAGTTTGTAATTTACAGAAAGCACGGAGAATCGAAATCAAGTCCGGGAATCCTGAATCCTGGAAGTGCTGGGACAGGGACTCTCGACTCTCTTACATCCGATACCGGAGAGAGTGTCCTTGTGCTAGGATTGGAGAAATGAGAGCCGAACAAAGCAAACGAAAGGAAATTATAGACCGGAATAAAGAGTAAACATAGATATAGCGAAAGTCAGGAGAAATTACAGAGCAGCATAAAGAGTAAATATAGATGGTAGAAGAACTTGGTGACCTAGAAGAAAGATGAATAAAAAGTGTGCAGAGGAGAAATTACAAAGCGATATTGTGAGCATTGCAGAGATAATAGTCGGACCCTAGTTACACTGGAATTCAAGGAAAGAAGAATAAGAAGAAGATGATGATGATGATCATGATGATGCTGATGATGATGTTGATGATGATGATGATGATGATGATGATGCAGAGATACTAGTCGGGAGTTGGAAGGATGAAGATATATACACGTATATATATATATATATATATATATATATACATACATGTATATATATATAGTAGCCTGTAGAAATTATATGTCGGCCAAAATTGAAATTACTGGTAGTTCCAAAAGAGTATAGATTGAGGAAAGTAAAACACAACAAATTGGATGTTAGGCTAAAGCATCTAAATTTTAATGCGAGATAGATGTTCTATCAAACATGAACGACTAAATAACACAAAGTCGATTACAGTTTAAACTTCAAATGTTTCTAAATTTGCTTCTCAATCAATTTTAATTAGAATCACTTGAATGCATTTAGTTTTAAAATATACATATAATGTTTCTAGGGGAATCGAGCACCTCGACTAGCTGCATATTAGAAGCCTGCAACTTCCCATTACTCGCGACTTAGTTCCTATATGTTTTACTTTTTTGAACATGAAATATAATTACATAAAATATTTAAATACAATTGACTAAAGCAGGCAGTATTAAAGACAATACTCTAAGCAACTTTCAGAACCGAAATTTAACCTAAGGTTAATTTTTGCAGTACAGGACCGAGCTCCAGAATACTGTTTCAGGTCTGTTAAAAGAAGAAAGTCGTTAAAAATTACTAATGAATTTGATAATAACTAAGCTAATATACAAAAAGTATACTTGCATTATTACTGTTAAGTATATGGTAATCCATAATCTATAACTTTATACTTGTGGAGGAGTAAAGATTCACGCTCGAATAGACAATGATGAGTTAAAAGAAATCTTCATGGTCCAGTAGGTTTGTGAATACGGAAGACATCTTTCATGTCCTGTCATATCCTTCACTACGTATTCCATTTCCGCTCTTCTGTTATGACGAGATGAGAACCTCTTGGGATTCGCGAGGTTTGTAGAGTGAAATTAAACAACTACACAAGAAGCAGAGTCTACACTGATGAGAAGAAATTTATTTGGATTGGTTTTCTGGAAATCAGATTTGCACCGTTTTTGGACCTTTAATTTGTTCCTCTTTGGCTTGTCGTTGATTCTATTATTATCTATATTGAAACGATGCCACTAACACTCCAATTATTTTTGACATTACTGTTGTTGCTACTATAGTTTAGATTGCCTGAAAAGACATTGGTCAGAAATTACACTATGCTTAGCGAATGATATATTCAGAATTTCTCTATTCAAAACTATGCAAGAAAAATCTACATAAGGTAAGAGGAATGCAATGCACTAACTCCAACTAACTTTTTAAATTATATAATAACAGAGATGTAGATAAA